>VZRQ01003770.1:140388-269902 GCA_013397975.1 Machaerirhynchus nigripectus | reverse complement strand
TCTGCGGGGCCGCGCTCCTTTTGTCTGCCGAGGAGCTGCGTGCTCGGCTCTGCCCCGGGACCGCGGCTGAGGGGAGAGGAGCCGCTGGCAGCTGCAGGGTCAGTGTGTTCTTTAAATCGGCCTGAGATTACTTTCCTGGTTTTTTGTTTTTGTTTTTTTTTAGTATACGTTTTTGGAAGGACTTTAGAGAGTGTAGTTGTAATAAGACTGTTGCGGCGGAAGGCGTCGCTTGGGACCCCCCTTCAAGCCAAGGAGCATCTCAGTGAAGGTGGTCTGTGGGGGGTTGGGAGTCACTCTCACCTGCCTGTGAGTCGGTAGAAGTGTAGAGGTCGTTTTTTTTTTAGTACTTTGCTCTTTGGTTTAATAATGCAAATATCCTGTCGTCACTACTGTACCTCGCATGATCTTGTTTGTCCAGGGGCTTTCCCTCTAAACGTGCAGTGCGCCAGGTGTTACAAATTTAGCTTTCTACACAGATAAGCCCCGAAGTTTGCTATCGTTGTTTGTTTGCTGTAGTTGTGTTCAGCTGTGCTCCGTACGAAAGCAGACACAACCACATCGGTTTAGCGTGGGAAGTAGGCCCCGCTTAGAGGAGCAGCGGGACTTGAGCCGGTGGGCACTGGAGAGGAAGCCTCCTTTGGGAATGACGGACCGGGGAGCACTGACGGGCTGGATGTATTTTAAGGTGTTCCTTTTTTGAAAGGGAAGATGGTTGTCCTTTGTCTCGCAGTGTCAGTGCCTTCGTGTGGGAAGGCTGCTGCTTACTTAACTTCTTCCCTGATTGCAGTTTCCGGGAGCCAAGGTGTGGTAGCGTTGCTGCTTCCTTTGGCAAAACCAGTTATTTTTCTCTGTAATGCTTTTGATTTAGAGGGTGTACACTTTACAGTGGAGTTAGGCGGAGAAATGATTAGGAGGAAAGGAGAAGTACAGGACAAGTTGTTGTCCCTAATGGTTTTTTACAGGAAAAAAATTATTGACAAGAAGTTTAACGCTGTAAGTCCATCTGTTATCTTCAGAATATCAAGGGTAAGCAAAGTTGTCAAGAAGAAGCATATGGCAGTAGGGAACCACCCTTCAGAGAACTTAAAAAAGATAAAAGTACCAAACCCAAAAATACATGCTGAGGTATTAATATAACTTCCTAGCTTAAAATGATAGCCACTTTACAGCTACCCTGTTATGCATTCTGCTTCTCAACAAAGAAGTTCAGCAGTTAGAACAAGTTTTTCTTTGTTCAGAGGAGTTTCTCCCAAACCAGCACTTACAGGGAAAGCCAGTTGCTGGGCAGTCACCTGATTTATTTTATAGCACTGAGGAAGGAGGAAGGTGTAAGGGCTCTTTGGGCACTGAATAATGATGGTACCATATCGAGGGGAGTTTTTTGTTTGTAATACTTTTTAAGAAAATAAAGATAAGTCACACAGTACTCACATAGATAACTGCTGAAATCTTAACAAGTGGCTAGAGAAAAAAGCTCAGTACATTGAATTTAAAACAGTCCAGTGAACAAACAACAGGCTCTTGTTAATTTAAAGCAAATGAAATTGTGGAGTTTTTTTACATTAATGTTGCATTTCTACTAGTATAGTAAAGCTGTAGTGCATCAGTTCTCACTTCCAGCTAGTAATACATTGTTATTGTTACATTAACTCTCTAATAGTATGTAGAGTACTGTCCTCTTCTTGTTTTACTCATTTTAGTGACATCAGTTTTTTAAAAGATAGATAATACTGGTTTATTTCAAGTCACATAGTAAATACTATGTCTTATTTGCTGGGTTTGATGTAACTTTGTAATATAAAATTAAACAAAATGCTGCATGTAAATTAATACCTTGTCAAAACCTAATGCATTTCCTATTAATTTTGATGGTGTTTTGTAAGGTTGTACAGTTTTAGTTTTGTTTGGTGGTGGTGGTGTCGTCCCAGTTGTAGAAGAATATTTGGAAGGCAGTTTTCTGCAGTGTGTAATTACAGGGCATCTCTCATCAAGTACATTGTCTTAAACTAACTCAGAACTTGTCAGTCCTGTTCCTAGTTGCTGCTGACCTTTCCAGAAAAGGATAGTGATCCAGGAAACTTTCTGGCAGCCACCTGATGTGCCAGTGATAGCAAAACATTGCAGAATAGGTTGGAGAGTGAGTTTTAGTTCAGACTGCCAGTGGCTATTTTTATCATTATCTGGTGTTCTGGAGATTTGTGGGGCTCTAGTTTCCATGCTGAGTGATGCACATTGGTTAAGTACCTTTTCCTTGTCTGTCCACAAAAACTCCTGATTGCAAGAATAACGTCACAAGGTAATATGGAGGCACTTTTGAGTATTGTTAATTGATCTCGAAGATTGTGTCGTTGTGTAATGGAGGAGTGTTGCCTTTGGTGCTGGTATTTGGAAGCCAGCTTTACTGAAGGTACAGTTGGTTAGAGGAGCATGTGCATCAGCCTGAGCTGCACCTTTGGCCCAAATGTTTCAAGTTTCCCTTGAAACTTCCTGCCAGAGTTGTTTTGGAGGTGTTATGGTGAAGGAAGATGCTTAAGAAAGCAGTGAGAGGAAGCATTGACAACGAGGATGTGATCCAAATATGAATGGTTTTGCTTTCACTTAATAAGTAATGCTGTATGTTCATTTTTCAGCGTCTCTAGATCTTCTGTTATGTTACTGTTAGGTAGTTTGGAAGTCAGAGAGTTTAAGGCCCTCCATTTAGAAAATTGTGTGCTTTCCCCTGAGTATTTAACCAGTCAGGCCTGCTCTGTACAATCAGCAGTGCAGAAAGCAGCATGTGTGTGCTTTGAGGAGCTTCAAGATTATCAAAAGAGAGCACAGAATAATTTTTTTGCAGATCTGTAGGCAGTTCACTGTTGTAATGGGGCATTTAGGAGGAGATACATATGCATAGTAGAAATGGTATAGAAACTGAAAATGGCTTTTAATCAGTGCTGTCATGTGAAATAATGTGTGCAGATATCTGCTAATTCCAATTGGAGTGCAGTCTTTCCGTGCACTTTAATTTCTGAAACGTCTGCTGAAGTTGGAAGCAGAGTAGCTGGAGGCATTGGCAGGACTGTGTCACAGACTGAAGCTGTTGGATTTGTATGATGTGCCACACCTTCAGCACTGTTGTGCAAATCATGTAATTATGGAAAGTACTCTGGAACAGCTCAGATGTGGTATTTCTCAACAACCTTTCATAGCCTCATCAAACCACAGGGAGCCCTGCCTCACCTAAGTGAGATTGCAATCTTCTAAGCACACCTGTGGAAGTCTGGAGAGGTTTTCCAACTTTTTTTCTGTGTGGTTGAGAATTCATTAATTGTTCTCACTGGGCTCATTGGTTGTTCAGTGTAGAATTTGATGTTCTGTCTTTAGAAGAACAACTGCAGACTGATGGGATTGTGTCTGCTGAAATAGAGATTCTGTGATTTTTGGTTCTTTTAAAGAGGAATTCCACTTGTGAGGGATGCTTAAGACTTGCTTTTCAGATCACTGTCAGTTGAATACTTTTTCCCCCCCTTAAAAAGCATAATTTTGTTAGGTATTGGAGAGCAGTTGTGGCCGTAGACTGGTATTTCCTGCAAAAGCTGAATATATGTGCCTGGCATCTGCATTTTGCATTCTGATTTCTGTTGTATAAGAGTTGTAATTGCACCAGTGGTCAGGAACATACGTTGTGGGATTTGGAAATGACACTGGGAATATGAAAGACAGGAGAGCCAGCACGAGGAAGCTGTTTGAGGCCTAGTAAACAGTGATTATGGTGGAAATCCACATGCTGAGTTAATGACTTTTTTTGTGTGTGTTTAAGTTACTAAAATATTTGGTAAATTCAGTTTGTTCAGAGTAACCCCAAATATCCCTGAATGCTTATTTAGATTTGAGACCAAATGTTTTGGCCTGATTAGACCTTTCAAGAACATGACTGCACTGGGTCAGGCTGCTTTTGATGGTTTTTTTTGTTAGCTACTTCCCTGCCTGCCCCCCATCAGGTTTTGTTTTCTCAGTTAAATTAGTCACACTGTTCTGCTTTCACTGGAGTAGGTAACGCCATTCTGCCACACTGTGATTTTTGGCTTTGGACTGTTGCAGTCAGTGCCAAAACAAGTATAGTGTAGAAGCGCAGGTACAGGCTTTAACCCTCTTGGCTTTACTTTTCATCCCAGCTGCTTCTTAGTGTTGCTTCTCCATTTCCAGAAGTATTTGTGTCTCTGTCTGCTTTTCCAGTTTTATTGCTAGAGGTCCTGATTTCTTCTGTCTTTTCATGATTACTGTAGTATAGAAGGGGGGAAAACTTGCTGAAACTGGAGAGGGGGTAGGTAGAACCCTATTCCTAAAAAAACTTCAGTTCTCTGCGTGTAAACTCAGGGTAAGATCATGGACAGTGTGTGGACCTAATGGTCTGTATTGTGTGTGTGAGGATTATTTGTCACCCTACATCTGGAAAATTGATTTGGCCTGGAAATTTCCAGATGTATTCTGAAATTTAAATGACAAAATAAGTATATTTAAAAAATTATCCCTTTTTATTCAGTCACTTTAATTGCAGAGTTGGGTAGTCTTTCACCTTTTTATTTCTCTGGGTCACTGCTGTGCAGGAATGCTTGTTAGTAACTCTATAGGTTGTTATATCTCCTTTGATTCATTCCCTGGGTGTTGTTTTAAGTTAGCTTGTTAGATTTGGTTTTTTTTCAGACTCAGTCTTGTTTTCCTTAAGATTGTTTTGTTTTGGTTTTTTTTTCCCCCGCTGGAATTGGTTACTGATGTGTAAGCTGACTGTGGGGTCAGCAGTTATCTTGGCCTGTGAGATAGAGCATAGTGCTTTGGAACCAGTTCTGTCAGAAGATGCACGTTTATTGAGATAGGATAAAAGTCCTAATTTTGGTCTCATAAGTTAGATGTAAATTTCCTTTTAATTACCAAAAAAGGGTGAGTTTCTGTCTTCAGGATACTTAGTATCTTTTAAAAGTCAGTAAATTTAAAGTGGTGGTGATTATTATTTTCTAGTTTTTCTTTTCAAAATATTGTTTATACTCTACTCAACAAAATCGTAATCCATCACAAAATTTGAACATTAGCTGGGGGAAGAGATGCTTCAGAGGAAAGAAGTAGACATTTAATATGTTGCCTTTGAGAAACTAGATCTAATCTTCATGATGGTTTTGAAGATAATCTTTAAAGGACAAATTTTACTTCTGACTGTTCTAAAGCGTCCAGTGTTTTGAAATGACTCTTCAAAGTGTAGCAGGTAAGGAGACAGGATAGTCTGAGGCATTGTGGAGGCAGCATGAGACACTCATGTGTGCATGGCAGACTCTTGATTTACCACAGATTAGGGCAAATCTCATTACAGCTGCTTTCAGTGTAAGCAGGATGATTTTCACCTGCCTTCCCCAAACTCTGCAGGGTATGCAGATGTTAAACAATATCGGTGTTTATGCTTTGTTTGTCTGATTGTGTCAAGGTGTTGAGGCTGACACGCCTAGACTTGTTAATTATTTTTTTGTCACCTCTGTGTATGAGGTTGACAGAGTGAAAGTTTCAGACCCAGTGTTCAGAATGAAATTAAGCTTTGAGCCATTTCTCATTTGATCAGTACCACTCACTTCATTTAGTAACCTGTTCATACTTTGCTTTCTGCTTTAACAGATGTTCTGTACCTAGGTAAAAAGTGATTAAAGACCATAAATTAAAATATTCCATGAAGGTTAGAAAGTGCAATTTAATCAAAAATTTGGTTCTGAAATCTAGTTAAGGCTGTTTCGATTTACACTACAGTGTTGTTGGAGGAAACAGATTTTCTTGTAGAGTGAATTGGAATTGCTTTATGGTGCCCTTGTTATGGGAGTAGCGTAAGATTTTGTCCTTAAAAATTTTTTTCCTTGATTACAAGAGGATCTGTTAAATGGTACTTGACATAATGACTACACTTGCCATTTAGCAGTCTTATCTGGTATGTCAGAGCAATCCTCTGGTGTTACCCCTCTTTGGAATACCTTGCAGAATTTTGTATCTTGTAAACCTACTTTGAGATTTCTGTGGCAGATTTAATTACCCATGTGAATCTAATCCCAATACCCCCGGGCAGCCTGGCAGAACGAGGTGGTGGTTCTGGAGGTTGGCCTGCCCCCAGTAGTGCAAGCAGCTTTTTGCCTGTGAAGCAAGGTGATACTCTCAGGTTTGGGGGTGGGGGTTGAAGGTCCTTACCAACATCAAACAGGGAAATACTGATTTTTCAAGATAATTTGTAGGTGGGAGTGTGGGCATCTGCTTCTCTGTGTCAAAATAGGTGCATTTTCTCAAAATAGTCTTGATCCTTTTAATTAATTTCCGTTTTTACCCTTCAGTTCATGTTTTGATTTGGTAAAGTTTTCATCCACCAAGCATTTCCTTCTCTTTTTTTTGGTCACAGGGATGGTTTCATGTGTCTTTTGCTGGTGTTGGGGAAGTAGGAATGTAATAGTGGCAACTACAAACAAACAGATTAATTACTAGGTTATATAAAGAAAGCAAGAAGACTTCTGTCTTTCCCCTTTTCCCTCCTATTTCCAGCTTGAATATTTTGACCTGCTATTGATTGCTAACTTACTCAAAACGACATGACACATGCTGTGTTTTTCCTGGCTTCTGTCTGAAAATGAGCATTTATGTGTCTTGCTCTAACATAAAGATGGACTAACTTGTTTTTTTTGTGGATGCTAGTGCTACACTGAGGAACAGTATCTGTTTTTCTGTGAAGGCTAAAATTCAATTTTAAAATATATGTATTTAAATTTGTATGCTAATGAGTTCTCAAAGTAGCCAAATTACTAAAAATGTTTTTAGAGTGTAAAGGAGAAATAGAGGCCGTAATTTTAAAAAAAATGCATTTGGCCATGTTTGTTCATTAAGATCAGACTGCCTCTAATGTTTTACTTTTTTCTTTCTTTCTTTTTTAAATAATAATGCATACTTTTCACTTTGCTTTCAGNTAAAATTCAATTTTAAAATATATGTATTTAAATTTGTATGCTAATGAGTTCTCAAAGTAGCCAAATTACTAAAAATGTTTTTAGAGTGTAAAGGAGAAATAGAGGCCGTAATTTTAAAAAAAATGCATTTGGCCATGTTTGTTCATTAAGATCAGACTGCCTCTAATGTTTTACTTTTTTCTTTCTTTCTTTTTTAAATAATAATGCATACTTTTCACTTTGCTTTCAGGTAGGATGTGATTTTTGTGGTATTATATACAGGAAGATCAACTGCTGGCACATCTACGTTGTCCTGAACTTTGGCTGGACATGTAGAAAGATGAAATTATCAGAGGAAGTGGCGGTAGTGTCGCCTGGGAGCTGAATGTGTGTGTGTGATTGGCAGCGCTGAGTCTGTCTGTCTGTCCCTCCCTTCCCCAGAGCAGCAGCGCAGCGAGCTCGGGCTGTCTCTGGGTTGCTGCTGTCAGTGACCTGACTTTGCTTTGGCACCTCCTCCCCCCACTTTGCTCAGCCACTTCCTGGGGAACTGTTTACGCTGCTTAGACGAAGTTTTCCTGACCTCCCTGTCTGCTTTTCCATCGCCGCACGAAGAACACAGGCAAATAAAAACGCCTGCATTTGTGCAACATCCCCATTGCTCAGTGTGGAATTCTGGTTGCATAATCCGAGTGCCGAACTGAAGCCACTGTGGTTGAGTGTAGGGGAGGGAAGTTCTATGCAGATGAAGCTGATCACGTTGTTCTCTGACATTCTTCAGCGTTAGGAATGTGTTGGGCACTTCAGTGACCTACTTATTCTGTGAAACCTTGTTCACCTACCCGTGTTTTATATTCTCACTCAGTTGTTGTTTAGTAGATCTAAATTATCAGTGGTTTTCCACTGTGAATGGGAATGGTTCTCTGTAACCATCTGTGAAATTTCTTGTATGAGACCGAGCAATGCTTTGATTTAGCACAAGGAGGAGGAAACTACATGTACAGGTATGCATGAACACAAATAGTAGTTCACAAAACTATCACTAAATGACTTGTCTTCTCACTAGAAACCCAATGTTTCTGATTTCGGCTGAAAGGTAAAGACAGAGGAAATAACTTGGGGTTTTTTCCATAGCTGTAAGTGAGGGTTGTTTGTTTCTTTCTTTAAATGTTCTTTGTAGTCTTATTTGAGTTCTCTTACAATTAAATGTGATTTGAGTCAAGCTAAGACTTGATACTGTTGGGACTTTTCTTCATTGTGAAAGAAGGATTTAACATTTTTGTATGTTTAGTAATGCTTACCAGGAGACTTGCTTCCTTGTGAATTCTCTTGCTTTGATATAAGTGTAATTGAAATTTCATCTTTTATTAACTTTTCCTTTAGTTATGTGTGTGTTAGCTCATTTTAAACCAAAGCATTTTAAACAGTATAATCGAAAACCTTTTTCTCTTCTGTCTGGTCTCATTTTGACTAGAATGCTGATTTTCTGAAATATGCAGTAAAGATGTCTAACAAATGAAACTTAAGTAAAATATTGTTAAATAGACTTTTTCTTTCGTAATGTTTAAGAGTTTAGAGCAAATTCAGTGCATTTATGAACTTCTTTTAGTGGGGTTGAGGGAAGTATAGGAAGAAAAACTTTGTGAAATGAGGTTTGGAAACAAATGGGAGTATTCTTTAAAACCTAGACAGTAAAACCAGCTGGCTTATAACTGTAGAACATGTCTCTAGTTTTCAAAGCCTGTAATGTTCCTTTTTCCTGCGTTCTTTGTTTAGAATGGGGCTTTCATCTGCTCAGAGGTTAAAAAAATACTCTTGTAACATTACTTCCTTTTTCAGTCACCCAACTTTCATTACAGTTCCTCACCTGGAATTGACTGGCCTTCAAATGCAGAGCAGGTGCTTTTCCCAAATGCATATACACTTTAGACATTCCCCAGCCAAACAAAACCCCCAGTCAACAATCATGCACATTTAACTCTGTCTTTAAGTTTTAAGAACCTATTCCTAGATTTTAAGATCGTGTTAGCATTCTTACTGCACTTCTGGGTATGTTAAGGCCTGCCCTGTCTTTTTAGTACTTTTGATTCCTTCTGAATATAAACATACAGTAGGGTCAGATAATAATAAAGCTTGCGTGTACACTTGAAGGAACTGCCTTTTTAAATACACAAATGAATGTCAGAAGCTGGGAACCTGATCAGTTGAGTTGGTGTATGTGTACTTGATACTAAGTAACTTACAGTGCCTGATAGGGATTTTTACATGCTGCTGGTAAAAATACTGATGTGCCTTGGGGCTTTGTTTCTGGCAATAAAGTATTTTTGCAATGCTAGAGTGTCTGATTCTGCACATATCCACATGCCCTGCAGTCTTCACTGATGTTCTGTGATGGGGAAGACTTGTAATTTTTGCCTTGAGATGATGTTTATTGCATATGCTGGTTTATAACTGAGTTTGTGGGCCAGAAGGAAAGAGTGCACATGGCTCTCTAACGCTGTGATTTGGTCAGTTCATCTTGGTGGAAAATGCTTGGTTCCAGTCTCAACTTTAACAACTGAGTATTTAATGTGGTGGATTTTGAATGTAGAGTGCATGGATATTCCTTGCTGTGGAGTGTGCAGCTTAGGTGAGAGCTGTAACTGCTAGGCTGGGTGAAAGGTTCACTCTCTCCTGCTTTGTCTCACTGTTCTCCGGAAGAAGTACTTACTCATGGGAAGGAATTGTCAGTCGTCCCTCAGCATTTAGGAGTTGTCTGTAAAGAAGGTTTTCCAAGGGTAGGAGGTATATGCATTAAACTTGAGATGTTCACATCTTGAATGAACGGGGATTTTGCGGAGAAAACTCCTCTGCTGATTTATTCAGTCTTTGAAGAGACTTGTGCCTGCATCCAGAGGGAGTTCCAGAGCTGTAAATTCCAGCAGTGGGCAGAATACTTTTTGCAGCCCTAGCATGTAAGCCCAGAGGAGGGACCACATCCAATGTGTTTGCATTGATGTTTCTCATAGGTTACTAACTTGAGTAATTCCCTACTTAGAATACCAGCTTTCATGGATGACTCTCAGACACCTGATACCTGTTGTATATTGCATATGGGAAGTTTTATGTGTTTAATTCAGAGCTGTTTTGGCAAATTACCTTACAGGTTTTTTGTAGAGTGATGGGTTTGGGGATATCTTACCCTTGGCTGCAGTTAAAATGATTTAAAGGACTAAGGTGTATGGGCTAGCAGGCTCTGTTCTGATCTATGCTGATAAACTTAAAAAATCCTTTTGGTAAATTATTCAATCTTTTGTTCTCATCTGTAAAATGCAAATGGCCTTTCTGAGAAATGCTCTGAATCCTGTGACTGAAAATCTTTGCATTTGAAATGCTATTACTAAAGGGGTTTGTATAAATTTGGTTAAATACTTGTGCAGAATTTTGTATTCTCACTGGGATTTTTGCTTGCAAATTTCTCTTGCCTTTGCTTCCAAATTTCTGGAAAAAGTAGCTTTCAGTCTGATTCCTTAGGCCTGATGTGTCACAGCAGAAGGATCGTGTTTTACAAAGAAGGGGTTTCTCATTTCGGTGTGTGGGTTGTTGCTGCTTTTTTCTTCACACGTTTCTAAAGGAGACTGCCCAGCTCTTTTGCTTGTCGGATTCTTTCAGGAGCAAAATGGGAGTCGTCCTACTACATCATAATTAAACAAGACACTGAGGGATTTTTAAGGCAAAATTAAGTTAAAGGTATGGGAAAGGAAAAGTAGTCCATTTCTTGTAACAGTATTCTTGTGGGTTTTCTGGATAGGCACATGTGTGTTACATGTTATACATACAACATGCTGTACTTATGTAGCACATTGTCCATGTTTGTCACCAAGTGCTCGTGTTTGTGGGACGATTTTCTCAGCACAGTATCAGTGTAGTGGAGCAACAGTGGTTTGGGTTTTTTTCAGTTTAGCTTGTTTCAGTGTAGCTGACCTTCTGTGTGAACATAAAGTGAACTGCCCAGAGGTCAGTTAGTCTGGAGATGTTTCAGTGCGGGTCACTGTGTTGTCGAAGTGTATAATTGGGCCTGGAACGTGGGAGTGCTGCTACAGCTGCTTTTGAGAGCAAAGCCCAGGCTGTCTGGTAAAGGCTGTGGGGACTATTTGAAATAGTTTAGTGACCCTAATCTTGTTTCTATTCAATGTGCTTTTAACAGAAGGACCAAAGTATTGCTCTTAATGTGCTGATACTTTGTGACCTTTTCTATAGAGGTGCAATGAAGGGCTATTTTAAACCCTGGCTGTAAGCACAGTTCTGTAGCAGCTCTGGCCCGGGGTCACTCGCGCTGTGTCAATTGCATGGCTGTGCTGCTGCCAGATCTCTGGTGGACACTGCATCTTGTAGGTTTCTGAACTTGGCTGCTTTACAAAAACTGCTTCCTGTTTGTCTCTTCCTCTTCCTGCTGCTTTTTTCTATTGCCAGTTTCTCAGCTATGCAGTGTGCTGTTTAAACAAACCCATTCGTTTCACAGGTTGGTTGTATACTTTTACATATCTGTAACCTTCCTTCAGTGGCAGTCTGCATCTTTGCTGTGTAAGAAATGCAGTGTTTGCCAGGAGCATTCATGCTTCACAAGAGTGCACTTGGAGTCAGTTTTCAACAAGAAAAAAAAATAAGCACGAGAAGTAATGCATTGCATGATCATGGGGTAGGATGGGGTGGGGACCCTGTGGTGAGAACACCAAACTGATTAACCATGTCTTACTCATTCTACTTGGCATAACTCAGTGAACCAGTGACTCTGGGTGACTTAGAAAAAGTGGAAGCTGCATGGATGTCTGAGTGTTCCCAAAGTTATGTATGAGTCTTTGCTCTCCTGGGGATGGATTGGTACTCCTCCTCATTTAGAGAGGGCTTTGTAAATTGTGTACCAAATCAGTATTCAAGTTTTACTTAGAGAAATCATTCTCTAAAATAATTCTTCCTATTACATGATGAAAAACAGTGTTTCTAAGCTTCTGAATAAGTTGATTTTGATGTAAAGTGGCAAATCGTAAAGCCTCAGATAAGATTGTGGCATTGCAGCTTTGCTTTCCCTTTTCTTTTGACACATTACAGCAAATTGAGGCAGTTGGTACCTGTTTCAGTAGCCAAACTTCTGTTCAAGCTGAGAAAGCAGCCAGTGTTTCTTGGTCTGTATACCACTAAGTAAGACATAATTTTTTTTCATGTGGTTACAATGTTTGAACATAATTTTCATCCAAAGTAAGGGATGCTAAAGTAATGCCCCCCTCTCTTTTTTTTAAGTAGTGCTAAAAGTAAAGCAAGCCAAACCCCCAAATCCCAAATGGAAAACTGATTATGGAACAAATACATCTGGATTTACACAAATGGGTTTGAAAGTCTTTCCTCATGATTAGTGTAACTATCTGACCTGAAAGTCCGGAACACCGAAGTCTGTTTTAAGGGTCAGCTTCCAGGGCTGAGTAATGTTCTTTTGAGCTGAGAAAGGATTTGCTATGGATCTCTCCCTCTCACTTCTGGTCTGCTTTGAAGCCTACTGCATTCGTGTCAGTACCCCATCTGAAAGAAATAACGTGCAGTGTCTTTACACATGAAAACAAACTGTCTACCTCTAATTTAGATTGTAAGTAGTTCTGGACAGTGACTTTTGCTGTGCATTCCATGGTGCCTGTCTTGATAGAGTCCTGACTAATGCCTGGAATTTTCAGTCTAATTTAATTTATTAAGCAGCAAGATGGTGACTGTTTCAGGATCTGCACTGAGGAATACCTGAAGAGCCAGGCTTTAATGCAGCTATCTACAAGCCAACCTCAGAGAAATACAGAATGCAATCTTCAGCAATGTGTTAAAAAATCAGTTGTGTAATTCTCTGAGAACGGAGCAATTGGAGGTCACAGATTCAGTACTGGATTCTGTGTTTAATCTTAGTGGGAGTCACTTCCATGTGGTGTGAGTTCTTTGTGGGTGGAGATATTTGTGCAGAAGATAAACTACACATTTCTGATATGATGCAATTGGAGCAAAGTTCTTCCTAAAAGTTAAAGTAAACAAATGAGCCATCTTTTCCTACTCCCTGATATGAAAGATGGAAAATTTTAGTGTATGCGATTTTTTTGGTATTGTGCAGAAGTTGGACTTGCTTGCCGGCATTTAAACCTGCAGAATGAGCATTACTTTGGTATAATTTAACACTTGACAAACAAGCAGTGCAGGTATTTAAAGTACCTTAATGTGAAATTGTAATTGTCTGGTAGGGGTGGAAACTAGGAGTAATAGTTTCCATCATAATGCTTTGACCTACTGGTTGAGAACCAGTTCCATGCATAGATGACAGCATAGTGAAAGCAAACGTTATTTCCAAGTGGGAGACTTCTGCTGGGATTTTAATGCTAGGAAGACCTTTTCATGTGCCTGGCATGGAAAGTGTATGGTAGTGCTGTGTTCACCCAGCATTTAAACACAGATTAAGTGCATGAATGGTTTTGCCTTCTTTTTCTTTCCTTCTGGTTAATATTTTACATTGCAGTTTGTGAAATACAAGCAAATAAAATTGTATCAGGGCAGACCAGTGGTTCCTGTAGCCCATTTTTAATTGATAATGGCTGTTTAAGATCTTCCCTTTCTCTTCTGTTTGCCAATGTTAAATTTTGGGTTTCTTGGTAACATTCTGGTCAAATTAGACAAACTTCTTCCATGCTCCTGACTTGAAATGCAAACCAAAACAGCTCTACCTGGCTGCCTTCTATCTATTGCAAGACAACCATCACAGCTGTGGGAATAAACAGCTCTAGAAATAGAAAAACTGGGTTTTGGAGAACCAATGCCAGGTAACTGAGACATGTGAAAAAATGTGTTTCTCAAGTAAAGCAGCTGAAGGAAGCAGTTCTGGAGTCTTGACTAACGAGTTTAAAGTACTTACTTCAAAAAATGTTTCTGGAGAATGTGTTTTTTTTCCCCCATGTAGCACGGTAACATTCTCATTCTGAACATGCCTTGGATTTAGCTTTTGAATTGACGTACAGCAGCTATTTATAATAATAAATTCATATCCAAGAAACAATTGTTTAAAAAGCAGTGTACTCTTTTCCCTCCAATTTAAATCATAAAGGTAAAATCTGGTAGTGGAAAAATATATTAGCTCTTCTAAATAGCTAAGTTTCTTGGTTCTCTGCTGATTCAAAATTGACCCCTTCCGTTTGAATGAATGTTTAATTTGACAAAGAAACTAGTTTTCTTAGCTTGGTTTTCTCAGATAGTCTTTGATCTTAACAGTTTGCTGTGTACCGTGGTTTGTAGCTTATTGAACCATATTTTGAGTTTTGCTACAAGTCCTGAATTAGCCTGCTCAGATTGATCCTGCCCTGGAGCAGCCTCTGTGCTGATTCAGTTATTGTTTTAAGGTGTTACTCCAGAAGGGGAAGGCTGTTCTCAAGCTTTCCCACAATAAATAACAATTTAAGTCATTTACATGTACAGCCGGGGTCAGTTCTCTTCTCTTTGTCTTTCTACCCCCTGGCCTCACAGACCTTCATGTTCCCAATGCCTTCTCTTTCCTCTGGGACTCTCTTGACTGGCTGCTCCAAGCAGCAGAAATTTATGGTGTGTAGAAAAATTATCTGGTATCATACCCTTTTGTACTTTGGGAATAATCAGAGTTGTATTTTATTTTTGTTTTCTGCCCTTGTAGCAGTGCACTTAGCATTTTATGTTAATTTTCTGATCATATTAGTTGGGTATTTGAAAGTATAATGTTATTTTTGTAAGTTCTGTGGTAATGGATAGTTAGCAACTTCATTCAAATCTAAGTGTTGTATTTCATAGCATCCCTCTTTCAGTGACATGCTGCTGGGTTGGAATTAGAGTTGGAATATCCCATTTCTATGGCTCTACCCTGGGGATGGTGTTTCATCTTTCTTTAGTATTTGCCGTTGTTTTTGTTTAAGCCCTTTAGCTTTAAGCATCCATGGTTTAAGTTTTCTAGACTTAAAATCTGACAGCCAAAAGCTTAGATAACATCTTCTGATGTCTTGAGTAGATTGTGAAGCACAGCACTGGTGTTGCATTTTAACCTTTCAGCTGCTTGTGTGGGACTGAGGGTGAAGTCATTATGGATAAATTCTTTATCAGCACTGCAGAGCAGAGTAGACATTGTATAAATGGTGTATTATCATGCATTGCACAGTAATTTATTCTGTGTGCTGCTTATCAGATTGCCAGGCTTTCTTGCAATACCTTCTTTAAAATGGTTTCTTGTAGAACAAGTGTTATGAAACAGAAGTGCTGTAGCTTTTTATCCTGTGTTCACTGGACTGTCTTATTAAAAGCCAAAAGAAAAAATCGTAAGGTTTACCAGTGTTTTTGTCCTTCTGATATTTTTGTATTGTGTTTTAAAATCAAGTAGACTTCATTCATTTGACACTTTTTTAAAAAATCTTTTATAGTGTGCCGGTCAAATAAAAGTCCCTGGGTCTGTCTGACGTGTTCGAGTGTCCATTGTGGAAGGTGGGTACAATGCTAGTGTGCAAATCTTTTAATCAGACCTTTATCTTTCTCCTTTGTTGCTTGACTCTGAGGCAGTTTATTCAAGATTTCCCTGAAATAAGACTTTCATTATCTCATTCAACATTGTATGTTTATGCTTAACATGGTTCTTTGCTACCTTATGAGAGTCCAGAGATTATACTGGAGATACGGGGGTTTTATTTAGTTGGGTTTTTAAAGTAAAGTGGACAGTAAATGTGATTGCTCAGTTCAAAAAGTGACTGAAGAACTGATAATTTAGTAGTTACAGTAAAGTTGCATTCTGTGGAAGATGTTTCTTTTGTTATAAGATAAATCCAGTAAGAATTGTTGGAAAGCCACAAGTTGGCATATCTTATTTTGAGAGAAACAGCAGCTATTCAGCTGAGACTGAAAATAGCTTAAAGGTACTGCAGTGTAGTTTTAGACCTAAAGTTATTGCCATAGCATGTAAGAACTAGCTGCCATCAGAATTCCTTCAGGCTACACCTGCTCAATGCCTGTATTAGTTGAAGTACTCCAAATAAATTGTAGATGAATGATACAGTCACTGCTGTTATTTATACGTCAGGATAATTGTAGAAAATGTGCTGCTACATAAATGTTTGAGATGCACATGCTAATGGAATGCAGTCACTGTTGACATTTAGACAGTATCTGAGATGTGAACGGGTTTTCATCTGTGGGGTAACATCTGTGCTAGTGTGCTGTTGCTCTGGGAAAGCATTATTAAACTTAGTAACTTCATCTTTTAAAGTGGATTGAATAAACTCCAGGTTTTGTTTGTTTGATCTGGGTAGCAGTAAGTGCCACAGTTGTAATAATGTCTTAGTCAGAGTTTTTGACACCAACCCTTTCTTTCCCCTCTATTTACTTATTTAATAAATTTATAATTGGTGAGAGCTAAGAGAGGGGGAGATACTTCATGGTCTGCAATGGTGTGAAATAAATAATTGGAATATTTTAATTGTTGCTAATCTTAAAAAAATATTAATACTGTCCACAAATGGCCCTTCTTACATGCAGTTGGTAGACATAGAGTCAGTTATTTGTGCAGTTTGTTTTGTCTTTCCAAACTGCTCCCATCCTTAGAATGGAAAATAATTGAGTGAGAAGATAAAATATACCTTAAGGCTCCTGCATTTATAAGGATACTTTTTAAAAAATTAAAGGTGCTTAATTTCCTGTATCTCAAACTTTGAGCATGAAAATGCTCATTGTGTCAGCAAAAGGCTGCAGGATTTTGGATTTCTTTTTCCCTTATGTAACCACAAGCTCCAGAGCCCTTCAAGTTCACGAACTCGATGTCTGTAACATTAAATCATGCTGCAGAATGGGAAAGCTGAAAATGGGAGTGCTTTCAGGTGGGGGTCAGCACTCTGTTAAAGGGATCCCAAACACAAGTGCTGGGGGAGAAAAGGTACAGCTGTAAGAAGAGTATATGGGAAAGCAGTATGGAGTACCTGCACTACAGGTATGGAAAAAGGGAGCTTAGGATTTTCTAGTGTGGAAGTGCATTAGTCTGTTAGGAGCACAGATCCTGAGCTTTGGTGTAAGGAGGTGGAGGGGCTAATTTGGACCACATGAGAGGGTAAAGGGCAAAAGCGTTGGCAAATTTAAGCAGTATTTTCACACAAATTCTTTTTTAATGCCTGTGTAAATGTTGTATGCCTTTTTTTATTCCTATTTTTTAATTGAATGTTAATTAGCTTTTTAGGAGTATAAACTTCTTTCTTTTTCATTTATTTTAGATATGTGAATGGCCATGCAAAAAAGCATTACGAAGATGCACAGATTCCTATGACCAATCACAAGAAAACAGAAAAACAGGAGAAAGTTCAGCATACTGTGTGTATGGACTGCAGTAGTTACAGTACATACTGGTAAGGGTTTAAACACTGTAATTTGACAACTTGTTATCTACTAGAAGGTGAAAGCATCAGACTCTTGTGCAGTGTTATAATACACACGTTTTTGAGCATTTAATCTTTTCATTTCCAGACCTGTCTTTTTGGAACACTCTGCTTTTGCATGTGAGTGTAGCACTGGCTGTGGCTAAACTTTCTCATATCAAGTGACTTAAACAGAAGAAACTTTTTGAAATAAGTGCTATGGGGTTTGGGGTTGCTTTTGTTTGCTTTGGGGTATGTGGAGACCCAAACCTCTTAATTGTGAAAGCTGTTTGGTTGTAGTTACTCCTTTCATCAAGCTGGTGGAAGCCTTTCACATATCCTGTATTTGTCAGGATTCAGAAAGTAAAGTATTACACTGTAGTTCCTGCCCAAGAGATCTGAACTCGAGTTGTGTTTATGTGTGTACCTTCTGTGAGTCAGGGAAAGTGATGGATCCTGTTGGGAAGCAGCAACAAGTCTCTGGCAAGAGTAAGGAGAAGAATCAGAAATGTTTCTTTAAACAGCACAATGGCCTGGGCTGATTAGTTCTGTGGGGTTCTTGAAGGGTAATAAGCACTGTTTAGGGAAACTTAATATTGATGCTGCTAATGTTGGATTGCCCACTGTCCTTGTTTCCCAGAGGGTGCAGGCTGGGAGTCAGTGGAAAGCACTGCTTTTGCCTCAGCATCCTCCCTCGTCTTCCCCCTTAAGCAAACCTGTTGACAGGTGCTTCCCCGTTTGCAGGTGCTCCATGGTTTCCTGTGTTGGCACTTGTGCATGTGGGTTTGAGCAGTGTAAATCTCGGGGAAATCCCTGTTACGGTCTTGTAAAATTACTGGGTATGTAGGTCCTCTAAGGGGTATTTTGTTCAAATAGTTGGGTGTCTTTTGGGTACTTCATCAGGGAAAAATCTGTTGAAGTTTGGGTATCCAGTTCTATGAGGACTGCTTCTGCAACACATACTTTTATCCCCTGCAAGTAAAACCCCAGTTAAGTGATTTCACCTGGAGAAATGTTGTTTGGAGCAACTCAAAAGCTGCTCAGATGGTGCAAGCAGCTGTAGGCATTTAAACGTAGAAGAAAGGTTGGACTAGCTTTGTGATGTAGGGGAATTTTGCTTTTATTTGCATTTTATTCTAATGACCGGCATTTTTATCTGCTCCTATGTGCATACATGAGAAAACAGACAAGTTTTCTGAGGGATACGTAAGCACAGATTACCAACATTGCAACAGCTGTGGGGAGCTAGTTTCATTTTCCCAATTTATACTGGTAGTAGCTGAGTTCTGTGTTGTGGCTTTTTGTTTTGTTTGAATTATGCCCTGTCTTCTAGTCATTCTGAAGGTAATAATCTGTGGAGGAATTTTAGCAGGGTATTTGAAGTCTTGATTATATCTCCATTATGATAAATAGTGTTCCCAACTTGCTGAGGCTTGAGGAGTTACAGCAGCATCCTGCTGGCCTTATCAGCAGGATAAGTCTGAGCACCCTGCTGACCTTATCCCAAACCCCGTGGGGGCATTGCAAAATACCAGCAGCCAGACTGTGGGCTGTGGGATCTCTCACTGATCCCAGCTGTGCTGGTGAGGCAGGCAGACCTGCACCTGGGGAGGCACATGTTTGTGGTAGCACACAGGGGAAGCAGTTCAGCGTGTGATGTCTTTTCTGCTGTAATCGAGACTGAGTCATCTATGGATGAACTGGAACTAATTGTAGCCAGCTTTGCCTTGGGGAATTCCTGTTGTGGGTAATTCACCAGCAGATTATAACTCCTGTGCTAATGTGAAGCTGAACAAGTTTCAAAAGCAGTTTATCTTTGCTTTCATGTAAGATACTTCAGGTTTTTCCCACATGATAACCAGAAAAAGATACTTAAGTTTGTTACTGCACCCAGTTGAAATGAGCACAGAAGTTTAAAGATGAAGCAGAAGGCATTCAGATCAACTTTCCCCCCTTTATTTTGGACAGTACTGTGGAGGCTGCTGTCAAATAGTGGTGCCAGTTAAAGCAAATAGTTGGGTAAACTTGAGACATAATTAGCTATTGTGGAGAGTGAGTTTGAAAAGGCTGTTTGTTAGCTTCAGTGTGGACATGAATCCAGTAGGCAGTGCTAAGTTTATGCCATGGTGGTTCTTTTAAGTGAACTTTTATGTAAAAATGAATATTTTATGCTACCGGTGTGGGCTGCCTCAATAATTTGAAACTCAATAAAATACCATCCTAAGACTTAATTGAATTTTACTTCTACTGTAAAAATAATGGAGATATTTTGATGCAGTGCTGGCTTTTATATTTTTATTTGCAGTAGAATACTCTTACTCCATTTTTACCCTCTGGATCCCGATTCACTGTGTTCCTTGGCTTGCATGATAATAGCAGTGAACAGGCCTGCATGGGCTTTCTAAGAAGGCAGCATTTGGTCCTTTGCCTTCCTTTGGCCGTGTCATAACCTGTCCTGCGTCTTTCCAGAGAGTTTTGTTGGTTGTTTACTCTGTCCTCCTTCTCATCTGCTCAGTCTTAACAGTGGAAAAGTTCAGAGAATTTGTTAATATTTTATTTGTTAGGAGAGTACAACTCTCTTCTTGATTCTTTGGTCACTTTTGAGGGAGATGGAATACTAAACCCTCAGACTAAATTGTGTTTGAGACCTTAACTGCTGAGAAAAAGAGAGTCCTGAATTCCACTTTCTGGAGGTAATCAGCCTTTCAGTTAGTTCTGAAGTACTATACACAAAGAGTTTGCAAGAAGTACAGATCTTTTTTGTCTTCAAGCTATCATAGGATGCTTTCTCCTGCTGTGTTAGTTGGTTTTTTGTGCACGAGAAGTAAAACGATATGTGTAAGAACCCTGCTTTCCTGAAAGAGGACTCTTGTAAATTGGTTTTCTCTGTGCTAGTGCACAGACAGTTGGCACAGAAGAAGAAAGGCTGCCCTGTTTATGTATTTGCATAATATGTTTCCTCTGTTCATTAATTCCCAGACACAGTTTGCAGGTCAGATTTCTCCCCCATTACCCTCCTTGTTATCCCTTTAAAGTGACACAGTTGTGACAGGGAGGTGTGTGTGTTCCTGGCTGGTGTAAAAATAGCCAACTATCAAGGACTTAGGAAAAATTCTTTTTTAGTCTTGGTGAGGATAGTTCTCTTTAAAAAACAAACCAGACTTACTGTGCTGGTGCCATGAACATTGGAAAATGGGATTGCTTAGTACTATTATTTTGCATTCTACAATCAGCAGAAGTAAGAAGAGTAAAAGGCCTTTTATCCAGACAGTAGTACTTGAGTTGTATTTACTCATGTAAAGTGTTGGCATAACTAAGGAAAAGTAGATTTTCTTAATTTTTCCTATCCTTCAAATTCTTCAAATCTAGTCAGGGATTTTAAACACAGCATGGAGTTCTGTCCCTCCTAAGCACTGTACCAGCGCTCAGCACTCGTGTCCCCAGAGCAGTGCACACATTCACTGGCTCGCTGCCATTTTAGAAGCAAATGAGGCCAGCAGAGACCAGGCCTTGGAGGTGGCAGAGGTACTAAAAATAGAGTGTATAGAGGAAAATACTGTGCTAAGCCATATAAGGGACCCTCTGCAAGGTATAGGATTTGTTCATGCCCTTGCTGTTACAGCACACTGTAGAGCTGCTGTGCGCAAAAAAGGTGTTTGTTAATTTGCTATAATCCCGAGGATCACAAATTAAGCATCTGTTTTTAATGCCAGCTTCACATATAGGATGTAATTTCTCAAGAGTTTACCCTTAAGGTGTGTGGGTAAACAGGCCCACAAATTTAGCAAATTTAAGTTACTAAAACATAAACCACTTCTCACTCTGTTTACTTGGTTTATCCAAAATAGATTGGAGGTAATGCTGTTGTTTCTAATAGTAATGCTGAATCCTCAGTGGTGCAAGAGAGGTGGTTTAAAAAACCTGCTCATTAAAAAGAGAAATAGAAGAAGTTTGTCTTGATTCTAAGTGAAACTTACAAGTACTTTTCCAGTGTTGGAAGGACCGTGACATTTACTGATGTATTTGGTTTTATTCTTCCATCTTGGGGCAAGTGCTAAACTGGTATGTGGAAATATGGTTAATGTGATCTTCAGGGCGGGGGAGCAATTAAATAGTCTTTCAGCAATAAGTTCTCATAGAGGCTTTCAGTGAGCTTGTATCTGCTTCCATTCCCTGCTTTATCAACAGCAGCTACTCCAGCATCAGTAGCAGTGTCACTGTGCCAGTGTACCGGGGTGCCCCTGCCCAAGAGGGTCCCACTCTGGGTGTTCAGCTGGCTGGGCTGGTGGGCTCTGAGGGTTGGCCTGGGAGCCTGGTGTCCTGTGGCCAAATGCAGGAGCACCTCACTTGGTCATTATAGGTGGCTGAAAAAGCTGCCAAGGACTACCTAAGACATGGCTGAAAAATAAGCACTAACAGACTTCTTCCCCCTCCCAAACTAACTTGGTCTGTGGCCATCTTTAAAAATGTAAAAAAAAAAAATCCGTTACTGGTAATCTTACTAATTTCTAGACCTTGCGTAAGTACCCATAACTGCTGTGTGCGTTCTTGGGATGACTTGAGAGTCATATTAATTTCTCTTCTTGGAGGCAAAAATCAGAGGTCCTGAACAGTCTGATCTTAGGGACTCCCTTCAGTGGTGAGGGCCTTTACTTTCTCAACTCTGTAGCTTTTCCAAGAATGTAGCGTAACAATGGCAATATTGCAGATTTATGCAACAAAGAGTGTAGTGAATTCCAGCTGTGCCTGAAGTCAGTAGCTTCATTAAATTAGGAAGCAAGTGTGGATCTGCTCCAGCAGAGGAGTAGCCTGAGGTGATGATGATGTATTTTGCATTTGAGTCGCTCTTGTGCCAAAGGGAAAGGAGAGACATAGCTACAGTTCTGGTATTAAACATATCCAAAGTTAGTTTTCCTCACAGGATATTTTCTCTTGCCTGCCAAAATTTGAAGCTGTAATTTGACACTTCACAGTATGTACAGGAACTGATGAGTGGTGGAGTGATATTTGTGGTTAAGCACGAGGTGCAAGTTGCCACAGACTTCTGGCCTGACTTTGAAAAACTCAAGTGATCTCTTAGTCCATCTTCCCTGGTGTTTTTTCAGTAGCACAAACTTTTATGGTTTGGGTGTATCTGTTCAGCACTTCAGGTTTCAGTGATAACTTTACAATGTTAAAATAGTTCAAAAATTTATAAAAGCTTTGTATTCTGTTTACCAGGTGTCAGTTGGTCTTTTCTGATGGATCTCTGGATAGACTACTGAGTCTGCTTTTGGTTACAGTGTTTGAGTTTTTGTTGAGCTGGATTTCTGCCTTGGGCCAGGCAGTATATCATGCTTTTGATTTCTAATAAAGAACTAAACTAGAACAAAAACCATGTAACAAGATGTTGCCTGTGCCCTCTTTTGCTGGACGAAGATTCTCGGAGGGAACCAAGCTCGGTGTGAGCTGTTGTGCTCCCCAGTTCTCCTCACAACCTTTCACTGGCTCCCTTTGGTGCTTCCCACGTGTAGGCTTGTGTGGTTTGATCTGCCTCACTGATGTGCTTTGCATGTTCTGAAAAATGTTTTTCTTGCAGTTATCGCTGTGATGATTTTGTAGTCAATGATACCAAGCTGGGCCTGGTACAGAAGGTCAGAGAGCACCTACAGAACTTGGAAAAGTAAGTAGTTGTTTGCAGCCAGACTGCCTGGGGCAGACTTGTAATACTGCATCATTGAAGTGGTATTTGTTTCATTTGTGTGTAGGTACCTAATTACGTGCATCTTAATCCTTCTATGTGCCTTTAAACTGTGTGTTTAACAACCTTTTCATCACTGAGAAGCAGAGGTACAAAACAAATGGATTTAATTGATCTCATATGTCTTGTTTCTTACACAGTGAATCTTGCAGAAGCAGCATATGATGATGCAGGAATTTAGATACCAATTAACTTTCTTTCTACCTAAACAATAATGCCTGTCTTTTTCCATATGAATGAGAGAGATTTTTCAGAATGAAACAAATAGTGTTGTCACAGCTTTGTCAAAAAACCAGAATAAACTTTTTTTAATCAGAGAAATTGAAGCAAAGTGGAAGGTGGAAGTAGTCTTCATATAATTGTATAGTTTGATTTGCTAGCAAGAAGATTAAGAAGGCTTACGAACTTGGAACTGTACAGAGGAGACATTTTTTCCTTTGCCTCTGTCTGGTGCTGTTCCACTGGAAAGCAGATAATCTGATCTGGGTGATGTATGTGCTGTGGCCAGTCCTAGGGAGCAGAGAGTGCTTGTGCAGTTTGCCTGAAAATCTTACATAATGCTGAGCGGAAATACGGGCACGTTCAGTGCTTCCAGATACATCCCAGTGCCCCTGAGCTCATCCAGGACTCCTGCTGAGAAATTGCTGTGATTTGGGGAAATGTCTGGATCCTCCCTGAGTTAAGTGTGTCGGTTACTGGGTAGGTTATATTAATATTTCAGTTATTGTTCATCCTCTTTTGACGGTCTTGTCAGGTACATAATGAGATGTAAGGATGTTTAAGCATACTGAGAAGTACACATCAGTATTTTGGAAATGTCCAGGAGGTCTAACTTTTTGGGAGGTAAATGATAGGCAGGCTTCCATTCTGTCTAATGGTGGTTTTTAAATGTCCGGAGGGCTTTTTAATTAAAGAAAAATATTAAAAAAGAAAAAGAAAAACCTACCAACCAAAACCCCAAACCCTGAACCAAACTATTATTTCACTATCAAATTAGAGAGAAATCATCAACTGGTTTGAGAGGCTATTAATTTCCACTGATGTGCAAGAGAATAAGTGATTATTTTTGTAACTTAGTATTACACAAATGTTACAATTTCATGTATTTCTATTAAAGTAAGAGAAGTCAGAATAATACACAAGTGCTAACGTTCCACATATTCTTGACTTTTGGTAATTTAACTTCGTCCTCATTTTTTTTTTATATTCTGTTCTTAAAGGCTTAGATGATTCTCCTAATAGAAGTATTTTATTTGTTTGACCTAGGAAAAAGGTGAATATTTTAGATGACAAGTAGCTGCTAATGAGGCCACTCTTGAGGGCACACATCCCTGGGCAGAACATCCTGCTTTAACTCCGTGGTGGGTCACGGGGCTGTGCCCCGAGGGAGGTGCAGCCCATTTTCAGGCTCTTCATCACTGGGGAGCCTGTTTGCTGTCAGTGACAACTGCTGACAGATGGAATCACTCTGTTAAACATGAGTTGATTATATCTGGTCCATTCCACACCATACTTTATTTTTGTAGTTAATAACCTCTTTTAATTGCTTTCCAACAGTTCAGCCTTTACATCAGACAGACATAGGAAAAGAAAACTGTTGGAAAACTCGTCTCTGAACAGCAAGTTATTGAAAGTAAATGTAAGTACAACAGATCTGGTGCAGTGAGTTTAAAGGGTTTTTGTAAACCTGCTGAGGTTTATAGTTGGCCTAGACCCAAATTCTGCTTGGTGCACTTCAGCATCTCCTGGCCACACCCCTAGAAAGGCCCCTTCACACACAAGCAGGGCTGGTACTCTGCTGCGTTCCTGTGATGCGTGCACTGTGCGCTTCCCTGCGCTTCAGAAGGGTTGCATGTCAAGATGGAGCTTTTCTTTTCTGAGCAGGCAAGGGGCTTTTGTATTTTTTGTTTATTTTTTTTATTCCCCCAGGTGCAGAAGGCAAAGAAAGAGGTGCACTCTTTTGAGGGGAGGCTAAGAATAATTGTTAGGAAAAATTAAAAAATGTTACCAGTTTTTTAAAAGAGCTTAGTAAAACTTGCTTTCAAGAGAAACTATGGACTATTTTTAAACTTTTCTTCTCCTCGTTTCATCTTCCTGCTATTTTAACTTCAGATCTGCAGAATAGCACCCAGGAGAGGAGGATCCAGCCCTGGCTAGATGGCTGGAGGGCAGCAGTTTCTTCCAGACAAAGAATGTCCCAAATCAAATGTCTCTGTTGTGCACAGAGTGGATTAGGGGAGTTCTCATAATTTCTCTCAGGTTTTGAGGGTGGAGAGGGGAGATACTGACCCAGCTGTATTCAACTGCTTCATTTTCATCCTTGGGAAAATGAGGGAGAGATGGAGCAGAGCTCTTGGGCTGTGGGACAGCAGTGTCACCAAGGGGAGCTGGAGCCGCAGCTCCTTCAGCCATAGGAACAACTGCCCAAGAGGATGGGAATGGGAGTAAGAGCCCGGGGTGGAGCAGAGCAGTCACTTGCTGTTTGGCAAAATCTGGAGGGGTTTAGTTCCTTTAAAAAATGCACTACTACAATCAATTTAGGGTTGTCTGAATGTGCTGTTTATGCTTCCTGTACTGTCCCAGTCTTGCAGAGATTGAGGAAGCCTGGGAGAAATAGTGGGGCTTTCTTGCTATGGCAGTAAACAGCATCGTTGTCTGGAAACCAGAAGAAAAGTTCCAGGCAACATTTAGATAAGGAGAAGACAGAATTAGAAAGCATGAACTAAATACTGCTTTTATTCTTCTTACTCTGTGCTGTTTTGTCAGTTTTATCAATACTTCAGTATTGCCTTTAACTAAGCAGATTATCTTTTTATTGTTGGCATGTTGAATCCTTACCCATAACTGCAGGGGCACTGCTGTGTGCATTAATACTGTACTGTGGCACTTGGGGCAAGAGTGAGAAAAGAATATGCTCAGGACACTGGGCTGTTTGCACTTTGAGATACTAAAAGACAGCCCAGCTTTTAAATTCTGTTAGAACAATGAAGAATGCCCAGAAATTTGAGGAACTTCCAGTGTGGTATTTTGTAGACAGTGGAATGTGTCCAAGTGTTGCAGATTCTAGAATCATAAATGCAATGTTGTCCACATTTATCTTCCCTTTCCTCCCCACCCACCCTAATTTGATAATCAGACAAAAAGCAAGCTCGTTTGTGGGCTCATTGTTTTAGGCTGTGAATGGTGTCTATTTTGCTTCTCTTTTTTCAATACTTTGCCTTTCTTTGCACAGTCTAACTTGACTGTTTATTTCCCAAATAAATGCTGTTGTCTTGTCTTTCAAAAACCCTTCTGGCCACCACAAAACCCCACTGAGACTCAGAGTAGTGCTGGTGATTTAAAAACAACCTGGGGGTGGCCACACTGTGCGTATTAGACATGGGAAAAGATGGATGAGGATTGGTACTTTCATTTTTCAAAGGCACTGTAGGGAAATTGCTGTCCAGTTCTCACTGAACACTATTGGTGTGTGAATATTTAACATATATACACACAAATTCTTGGCAATAAGAGCCTGTGATTAACTCTGTGTTGTCCTGTTCTAGATTTATTTGCACAGGAAAAGATGCAGTGTAGTTTTTTGTTGACAGGAATGAGTAAGAAACAGTTTTCATGTCAAGATGGAGCTTCAAGGCAGTTTGAGCTGCTGGGGTGGTTGCTTTGGCTTTGCAGCTGCACTCAGTGTAGTTGGTTATTGTTTAAATCTGTGCTGATTCAACAGTGATGACTCCGGAGGGAGGGAAGTGGTGGAGCAATGATAAATCTTTCTGTAACTTAACTGTTCTCATTCCAGGGAAGCACCACTGCCCTTTGTGCCACAGGCCTTCGGAACCTGGGGAACACTTGTTTCATGAACGCAATCCTTCAGTCGCTCAGGTACCTTCCCCAGCTCTCCCACCCCTTGTAGGGCGCTGGTGTGCTGTAGCACTGGGCAGGTGAATCTGGCGAGTTCCCACTGGACAGAAGTGTGCCTGGATTTTCAGGAGGGGGTGTGTGTGGGTTGATGAAGCTGTGTTTCATGGTGTGAAGCACATCCTGTGGTGCAGGATTCCAGAGGAAACCTGCCATGTCCTGGGCAGAACGGGAGACTGCCCCTTCGCTGCCGAGGCCGGTGAAATGTGTTAACTTCCTCAGCAGATGCAGTCTGGGTTGTTGAGAAATAATAACTCAGTCTGGCAGGGTATCTCTTAGTCAAAGCAGAGCCAAAATGTAATTGTTTTAGGAAGTTGGGATGACAATGATATTTTCAGATCTGCTCAGTTAGTTACAGAAGATGAGTATTTGCTACAGTATTTCTTGTCTCTTGAACTGTTTGTGATTGCCATTCTCTGTCACTGCATGAGGTGCTGTTTATGCATTTAAGAGAACAAGCTCCAGAATACACAATACTCTCCTTTTTCTCTGCGCTTTAACGATTTCATTCTTATTTCCTTTTTCCTAGTAACATTCAGCAGTTCTGCTGTTACTTCAAAGAGTTGCCTGCGGTGGAGCTGAGGAATGGGAAGACGGCAGGGCGGCGAACTTACCACACCAGGAGCCAGGGGGATAACAATGTGTAAGCTGTGTGTGCTGTGTGAGCTCTGAGCTGGGCAGGAGGCAGTAAATGTGGGCTGCTGGGGCCACTGTGCACTGTTGGTATTGCACAATTCACAGGGGACAGAGTCACGGAAGGACAGTTGTGTATGAAGAAACTTGTATCAGTTGCAGCTTGCTGTTCCAGGCCTGGTGCTGCAGGGAGAGGCAGTCAGATAGGTCAGGTAGTGCTGGAGTGTAACATGTTAAATCATGTTAAGAAGTCCTATTTATATGTGCTGCAGGCATGCCACTGAATTCCAGCTAAAATAGGGCCATGGGATGTGACTGCAAGTCAGCATACTGCTACTACTCCCGAAAGAGTAGAGTAAGGAGTAAGAGATCCATGATCTGTAGGTTGTTTGAGCGAGCGTGGAAGGGATGATGTTAGCAGAGTCTGCGCTAAGATGGTAAACAGTGGGTAGGTGTTCGTGTGGGTCTGAACATCTGAAATGTAATTTTCCTAAGCTGTGTGTCTTCAACATTATGGGCAGCTTTTTGGACATAAAATCTTTGAAGGTACTGGAAAGGATATTTAACCAGTCATTACAGTCTTAACCCAGCTAATTTCCGATACTTGTACCATTGAACAAGTAAACCTCTAAAGGTTGTAACACAAACCCACATTAAACACCAGCTTTTTACTTTCTTTACAGTTCACTTGTGGAAGAATTCAGAAAGACACTCTGTGCTTTATGGCAAGGAAGCCAAACTGCATTTAGTCCAGAGTCTTTATTTTATGTTGTTTGGAAAATAATGCCAAATTTTAGGTAAGTTTTTTTAAAAAATAACAATATTCTTGATTGCAATGACATATTGCTGGTGTCCTACTCTAAAATGGGATGCGCCCATGGGATGCACTCTATGCAGCCTTCCATATGCCTACAAACGTGCTTTGAAAAGGACCTTTGCTTTGAACAACAGTTTTGTGTTCGTCAGTAGTGCTTGCTTTTTCTTTCTGCTGTCTACCACGTGTAGCAGTGTCAGAGAGGACAGAGATCTCAGTTGAGAAACAGTGGTAGTTGTACCTTTGAGCCAGTGCTCCGAAAGAATCAAGCTATTGCCTGGTAGGTAAGTGCCAAGTGCAGGGTGTTGACGGAACCCAGGCTTGGCTGCAATAAGAAAGTGTTGTAGTCAGGTTAAAAAAGAAACAGCACCTACAGGCCTAAATGCAAACATACTGGCTGAAACTTCCTTGATTCTCTCAAAATCCTGTAGCCACCGGCTGGACATGAAATAAGGGCTATAAGAGAAAAATCTCGTGCATAATAAGCATTTTGTGCCCACACTGACGGAACAGACAATTAAGAGAAAAGGAAAAAAGAAGGTTACCCAAGTAAACCCAAGTATCGTTCCTCTCCAAGGTCTCCCTGTCCTGGCCCCCGAACCTCTTTCAAAGGAGCACTGAAACCTGTTAGGATATATTGTGATGAAGGTAAGTTGCTCCATGTTCTTGGATAGTAAAGATGTTCTCTTATCTGTTATATCTCCAGCAGTGCTGAAAAGATGCTGTGAACACATCTGCTCCATGAGTAACCCAAAACCACAAATCTGTTTATTCTGTTCTTCACACTGCCAGTTATGTTTCACTTGGCTTATGAGAATCAAGGAAGTTTAGTACCAGTAGTTGCAAGCAGTGACCAAAACATTATAGGCAAACAACCATCATCCCTAATGTCTGTGACCAGTTTCCCTATTACAGTCTTCTCTATAATTCTTGTTAGACCAAGTGAGGAACCTGTTCATTGAAGTTCCTCAAGCAGATTTTCAGCACTGTGGATTCTGTCACAGCTTTTAGAAGAAAAAGTGCTGTTTGTTGGGCTTCTCCCTTTTCCCTTTTTATTCCCAGTTTTCTGGGAGCATGTCCACGATTAATGGATAAGGGAACTCATAAAATCATATGGAGAATAGTGTCAGCTGCTTTTAACAAATCCCCACTCCCACATGATCCAGGGAGAAAATTTGAATTTGTTCAGTGCTTAATTGAACTTTGTAAAAGCTAATGATGCTGAAATTCCAGTTCTGTCTTGTGTGCTCCCTGGGGGAGGGGGAAGAGAAGGCAGATGGACAGATGTGTGGAAGAAAGATGGAGCCAGCAGCCTGCTAGCAGCACAGCAGCCACTTTGGGGTGTGCTTAGAGAGCCTGAAGTGGTGGGGCAGGGGAGGAGCAGCTGGAAATGGGTTCAGTTGTTTTAGTCCAACCAAATTTCAGTAGCTAAAGTGAAGGACTGTGAGTGCTGCTCTCCCTGAAGAGGGTTATAGAAAAAGCTGCTGCTGCTGCTCTCCATGGCCCTCTGCCTCACGCTGCAGCAGGGAGTAGAGAATGCCATTCGTAGTTACTACAGGCACAACTGCAGGGCCTCTGGGCTCTCCTGCTGCTGTGCAGCTCCTGCTCCCTGACTGCTGCTGTGCTGCGTGCCAGGGCACTTCTGCAGCCTCATGCCGAGTTGTGAGATGTGTTCCACTGATTTACTGCTGTATAAATAGTGTGCTCTATTTTCCTGCTAACTGGTCCTGTTTATACACTATCCCTTTGCCACTGGGAAAAAGAGTGTTGGGGGTGGGCTTGGATTGAATTGCTTCAGGTGGATGGACACCAGTTTTGTTACACAAGCAGACTATCAGAGTAACTCTGCTTTTTGCTGAAGGGCTTTAACATCGTAATTTATTTTAAACAGTGCATTGTCCATATCATCATGTCCTTTTAAAGTCTATATCTATAATCATGCTTTTTAACAAATCCAAAGAATTTTCCATCTATAATTAGCGTACTTAAATGCAAGTATAAATACATGCACTGGGAGCATAGCCAACAATGTGGAATGATTCCAAAGGTTTATTTGTTGCAGAGCGAGTGGGCCAAGCTCTTTTATGAGGAATTTCATGTCAAAAAGGTGTCTGAAGCAAAGACTTGCCATAAATTTAATCTTCAGCTGTTTAATGTGGTTGCTTATATGGTTATTGAAGAAATCTGTATTCAGTAAACGAAGCAAATCCTGTGTTATGTCAGCAACTTCAAAGTTGTGCACAATTAACATGCAGCTTTGAAGCAGGTTTTACTACTTTGTTTTAACGAATGTATAATTATTTTGCAACTTTGGGACAGTGCGTGCTATTTTTGGCTGTCACCTGTTGAAGCACTGCAGTGTTTCTGTGTGCTGGGGTTTCTGTTGTAGAAGGTAGGCAGAGCTGCCCGTGTGTCTATATACAGACTCCTTGATTTATTGTGAAGCTGTTGGTGTGAAAGCAAGCATTACTGTAATCCTACAAGGTGAAAATATTTATTTTTATTCTGTTATCTCCTAGCAGTACTTTCACAGGACCTGTCTGTGTTCCTCACCAAGCACATCAGCCTCACATTGCGTGTTTCTGTTGCACCAAGTCCGTTCTCATTTCTCTCCACCTCTGGGTACTCTGCCATGAGTCTTAGGGGCTTTTCCCTCCCTGAGCACTTGCATTAAAAACACATTTGTTTTTCTTTCCCAGACATTCCTACCTGACAGTTACTGCCAGCACTTAGGTGGGGTAGTGAGGTGGAAAAGGGGAGGCCTGATAGAACAGCTTAAAAGAATGGGTAGGAGGAAGAGGGGAAGCCAGCACTTGCTGTGTGGGGATTTCTGTAGCTCGGCCTAGAACGACCTGCATGTACTTATGTCAGCGTTGCACAAAGCTTTCAGTGTTTCACTATGTATCCTTTCCTGCCTTGTCTCAGTGTGCAGCTTAATGGCAAGTGAACAGCAGTTGTTTGTTGAATTTGATGCATGGTTTAGCTTAAATAACTTAAAAGGCACATTCTATCCTGATGGCTTCTCTGTCCTTTTTGGTAAGGTTTGTCAGTGGTGAAGTAATAATGGTGACTGAGCAGCGTTGCTGCTGATGGCACAGCACATGTGAGGCTGGAGCCCTGCCCTACCAAATTCAAATGCTCAAGAGATGCCCTGAATAACCCACCATTACCTCCCTCTCCCAGGCAATGGTGTGTGTTATGCAGTGGGGGCGTGCAACTCGGAGCATGGCTGTAGATCTCATCCTAGAAGAAATGGTGCTCTCGTCCTAATTATTTCAGACTTCATACTGGTGCTGAAAGGTGCATGTGGAAAACAAACCTAGAGACTTAATTCCTGCCTTTAGTGAGGAGGGGAACAGACAGACAAGCAAACACTGGTACCTGCCAAAGTGAGTGGGATCAGTGACTGAATGAGAACCACTCAGACATACTGACTCTGCATCCCACATCAACAATACATTTTGTGGTGTCTTTCTTTTGAATCTCACCAGGTTTGAGTTTACAATGTATTGACCCTAATCTGTGTCAGTTTCAAAGTAGGGACCAATAGTGCCCTGTCTGAACAAGATTCAAAGCAGTTCTGCTGAGGTCCGAATCAAACACAGTCAGTACCAAAGGAGGCAGAGGAGAAGCCCCTGTGTATTTCCACTGTGTATTTCAGTTAGCAGGGGCACAGTCCTGGGGTGCCCCTGGCACAGGCGGGGCTGCTGTGAGCTCAGTGTGTGAGCACATGGCAGCTGTCTGCTGCTCCCTTGTGTTTTCTCTTCCTGTCTAAATTGTATATTCTTAAAGGTTTCTCCATTCTCAGTAAGAGGCATGCAGAGAGCGTGCCTGCAAAGGACCAAAATCATTTAATTTGTCAGGACATGGACGTGCTTTTCCAGAGGCTACTTGGAAAACTTTCTTGGTACCAAGCACATATGGAAAGTCTGCTCAGTATGACTAAACAAGCAAAGGCTTTTTTCCTGTGACCCTGGTGCTTGCTGTGTGTTGCCTCTAAAGCAATTTGGTTTTTGTTTCCTTTTCTCTTAAGGGGATACCAGCAACAGGATGCCCACGAGTTCATGCGTTACCTTTTGGACCATCTACACCTGGAACTCCAGGGTGGCTTCAACGGTGTTTCACGTTCAGTAATCTTGCAAGAAAATTCTAATCTGTCTGCAAGCAACAAATGTTGCATGTAAGAAGTGGTTTTTAATTTCTTCAAAGCCTTCATGCGTTTGCAGGGGTCTGCATGTGGTGGCTCTTGAAATTTCAGATTCAGTGTTCCTTGGTGTGAGTTTTCTTTAGTGCTCTAACTTTAGGCAGTGCAAAGCTGCAGGTTATAAAGATGAGCATCCTGTAGGATCTGTGTCCTTTCAAAAGGAAGTGTCTTAGATCAGCAGTTTTCATAGGTGTGAGTGAGCGTACAGGCTAAGTTGTAAAGACATTTTAATTTGCTAGTCTTTGAGAAATAAAAACCTGTATTTTCTATACCTCATAGAATTCTTCCTTCTCCCCAGACAATATCATTGTCTTAGGGTGATAGATGGCCTGATTGCTGCAGGAGCAAAAACAGTGGCCAAGGATTTTGATATTTAAATTGTCAGCAGATCTCCTGGCTTAACGACTGAGCAGTGCAGTTTAGAGCTTGAAGTCAGTTTTCCTGCAGATGATCTTGTTACATTTGTGTATCACTTGACAGTTACAGTTGGTGCTTTTTTTCCTGCATAATTTTGATTTTCAGGCTACTGTGTACCTTGAAACAGGTGTAATTTGTGTGTTTCAGTCCTCTTTCTGTACTTCTCAAAATACTGTTGTTTCTGAACTCTGTCCCAGCTGTGTTTTGTCTCAGATTGAAACTCTCACAGAGAGAAACACTTTCACTTGCTTTAGGAAGGAAAGTTGTCAGATCAGCCTGCACATTTGTTCCCTAAGTCTTTAATTCCCTACAGAAAAGTTGAGTTTGAGTTTTCCCTTCTGTACTGATTAGGACAGAGTAAGCAGGCCTGAGATACAGGGTTTTATAGATGCTTTGTTAGGGAAAGCCTAGAATTCAGACTGTGCTCTTTACTGCATTTATGTTGTGTTGCTGATGCTTAAAAATCCTCCCAAAAGAATCTTAAAATAATTCTAGAATTGACATGTATTTGAAATCTAAACCGTTTTTGTTTTGTCAGCATTTTGAATGTCACAATTCAAGGAGAATTTAACCTTTGTTCACCTATCTAAATTTGTCTTGAGAAGGGCTGTTCAAATGCACAGTGAGGTGGGGAAAGTAATAAATAGGCTGTGAATGCTCTCTTGTTGTGCAGCAGTCTATGTGGGGAGCTATTTCCTCCTGCTCAGATGAGCTGTAAAGATGCAGGTGGAGTGCAGGTAAGGAACACAGGTTTCTGCAAGCCTTAGTGTCAGGTCTGCGAGCACAAAGTAGCAAGGTCAGGAGTCGTGTATAACATAACCTAAAATTTTTTGTGTGTTTTTTAAATTGGACTATGAGAAGCAGGCCCATTACATAATCTGCTAAAACAAGTCAGTAGGAGAGTAATGAAAGCTTAGAGAACAATGCTGATATTGCACATTGTTTATCATGTCTTAGTGCAACTTAAGCTGTCGCTGCAGTGAAGTGCAAAAATGTGCTCAAAGAAGTCAAAAGCACGTGTAAGAACGGGTGTAGAGTTAAAACAAAAGTATGCTTGACTTACCTAAGAAGAAAGAATTTTTGTTTCAGATAAAGCCTTAATTACAGGGTTAAAATCCTTTGTGAGTGTCAGGTACAGCTTCACCCAACTGCACCACAGCACTGGCAGTTTGAGCATCTGCTTAGAGCACCCAATTCACCCTTTCTTTAGGTCCCAGATAAAGCAGTGTAGCCACCACACACGTGTGATGTGCCCCCGGGCAGCTGCAGGGGGCAGTTCTGCCTGGAGCCCCCAGGCCCTGGTCCATCGGCTCTGCCGGGAGCGGGAGGTGTGAGCACCAAACACGGGACAGGTGTGGGGAATTGAGCTCAGGCTTCTGGCTGACTCTCTTTGTCTGATGTGGTTTGTCTAGAAATGGAGCGTCTACTGTTGTCACTGCCATTTTTGGAGGCATTCTTCAAAATGAAGTCAACTGCCTAATATGTGGGACTGAATCTAGAAAGTTCGACCCATTCCTAGGTAAGATGCCTCTAGTGTTCCAAATACTGTGTGACTTGGGGCAGAAAAAGAAATCTGAAGCTTGATATATTTAGATGTCACATGACAAACCCAGAGTTTCAACCTGAAAAGCCCAGACTTTTTGTTTCTGTTTTTTAAATCTCAATCTAATTTTGTTTTTTAAATCTTTGCTTCTCTAGACCTTTCGCTAGATATTCCAAGTCAGTTCAGAAATAAACGTACTAAAAACCAAGAGAGTGGACCAATGTGCACGCTACGAGGTAAGAGAGCATGGCTCATGAAATCATCCCAGGCCTAAGAGGATTTTCTTTCTAGTCAGAGTAGTTCTAATGTATTCACGCTTCCCAACCACTGATCTGCAGTGCTGCCCAGGGGTGTTTGCTGGGGCTCTTTCCTTGGGAGCATGTGCCTGTGCCCACAGTGGCTCTTGGGGGTTCTGCATTTAAACCACATCAGTGCAGTCCGGCAGGTCGGGCAGCAGTGCTGTTACTGACCTCGGTTTTTAAAGGATGGTAATTTTTACAGATTTGTGAATATACTTGTTGAAAATCATGAAATACTCAACAAAACCCTGTTGTTCACTTTGTATCTAAAGCCAAACAAGCTTTAAAAGCTGAATATTCTATGTTAGAAAGTAATTTATCTTCGTTTGAATGCAGTTGTGCTGTGTTGGATGGAATCTTGTTTGAAAGATGGAAATTTTGTGAATGCCTGTTTTATTCTTTCAAACTACTAGGTGCTTTCAGGAACGGGGAAGCTTGCATGTTACAATATGTTACTGTAGTAAAACACTATGTCCATCTGAGCAGCCAAAAAGCTGTGTAATAACTAGAATGACTGCAGCAGATGAGCACACCTGTACTGCTGTATTTGTTGTATTTCATGGTCCAAAACTCACTTGATGTATCTGCATTCTTTAGATTGTCTTCGCAGTTTTACAGACCTGGAGGAACTTGATGAGACAGAGCTGTATATGTGTCACAAATGCAAAAAGAAACAGAAGTCCACCAAAAAATTCTGGATTCAGAAACTACCAAAGGTTTGTGTAAGCATGAGAAGTAACAGTATGACAAAATGTCAAAGGCAATAATGGCTCAACCAAGACCTCCCCCTCCCCATGACTACTGCAGTGTCCAGCACTGAGCTCAGCCCCCTCCTCTAACACACCTTTTGTAACTGTCCCCCTGTAGGTGCTATGCTTACACTTGAAACGCTTTCACTGGACAGCATATCTGAGAAACAAGGTTGATACTTACGTTGAGTTTCCCTTGCGAGGCCTAGACATGAAATGCTACTTGTTAGAGGTAAGAAGACTTACTGACACTTCCTGCAGGAATTTGTTCCGTGACATGTCTTTATTACAAATTACAGTGGGTGCTATTGAGATTTGAAGAGTTTTCCGGTTTTTCCTACCACAGCCTGAAAACAGTGGCCCGGAGAGCTGCCTGTATGACCTCGTGGCTGTGGTGGTGCATCACGGCTCAGGGTGAGTACAGGGAGCCAGCCTGTCCTCCTGGCACACACCTTCTCCCACTGAGGTGCACGCAGAGTTAATGAAAGGCTTTCTGTCTCTGGGGGAATGTATTTTAACTGGGGGAAATAAGCTGTGGTTTATAAACTGGCAGGGAGCTAAGCTGAATTAATTTAGATAGATCCAATAGAGTCAGTCCTGTGACTGCCCCCTGGCAGCCTTTGGGGTTAATGACTACATGTATGAGGTGAAATGAAAGTAGTCTAGTGCCTCTACAAATGAAAAGCCCTAAACCAAGAGGAGTGATGGGGCCTTCTGGAAATTAATGCTTCATTTTGAAATGCTTACTACGAAACAGGAATTTTTTTCCTCTTTTATTGATGTTGGAAGGTACATTTGCATTTATGCTAAAAAAGTGTGTGTCCATTCTTGGAACAACTGCAGCCCAAAGCTGGGTATGGTGAAAGAGATGATCACCATGACTTTTCCTGCTACAGCAGTGAAGGCTCACAGGCACCCCCCAGAGCTGGCTAGTGGGCATATTCTGAAGTACAGTTACTGGGAGTCTTTTAACTTTTCCCAGCCCTGGACAGATCTGTTAGGAGTAACAGTACAAGGACAACAGTACAAGTAACAGGACAAGACAATGTGTTCTTGTAAAACTTGAATTTGGAGAACTTTCAGCCCCTCAGACGAAAAGGGGAAGCATCTGCTGTGCAGGGCTGAGTACCTTCCTTCCTCAGGCAGCTAGCTGGCAGTCCCTGAGCCCCGAGAAGGTGCCCCCGTGGGGTGTGCGTGTCCCTGACTGTTGTCCCTCTCCCTGCCCGACAGCGTTGGCTCAGGCCATTACACGGCGTACGCGGCGCACGAGGGCCGCTGGTTCCACTTCAACGACAGTACTGTAACCCTGACCGACGAGGAGACCGTGGGCAAGGCCAAGGCCTACATCCTCTTCTACGTGGAGCGGCAAGCCAAGCCTGGAGCAGAGAAACTTTAATACCTCCTTTGCATTCTTACTTATCAAGTCCACTGGACAAACATTTCCATTTTTCCATAAGTACTTGATCCAAGACTTATTAATTTCATTGTGCACTTTTCAATTTCCTCTTGTGGGTTTTAGTTTTGTTGTGTCAATGGTAGCATTTGACTTACTGAACTTGGACACAAACTAACTTTTTTTTTTAGTTATACCAGAAAACCTCAGCAGATTTTGATTTGCTGCTTTAGTTGTGATAACTCAATTTTTATATATATAGTTTCATGAAATAGTTATTTGACTTTTTTATATTAATGTTTTCAGTTCTCACTTCCTTAAGGCACATTTACATCAAACTTTCTGTCCTCCTTAAAAGCAAGATAAAATGTGGTTCTGATCATGAAGAGCAATACAACTTTGTGCTGTTCTCAGTTCTGTTATGTAGATATGATTTAATCCCTTTAAATCAAGGAATTGTTTGCACGTACTATTTTCCCTCGTGCAAGAAACTTAAACAGTGACCTCTGACCAATCATTCTTTGTCTGCAGAAGAGAGGCGATGGGGCATCATTCACTAGACCAGGTAATTGCTGCTATACTGGTGTGGATTCAGGCTGCTGACTTTCAGGAATCATTGTAAATAAGCAGTTGGTTCAACTGTATCAATACTGCAGTTAATTTCAAGTGTTGCTCAGATATGCTCTGTCCCCCACCCCCTTCAAATTTAAAACAAAATTACCTGCCTAAATTATGTCAAGATACATGTTTTTTTAACTGAACCTGAATTGCATTAGACATCTCTTGGTTTAGACTGTCATCCTGAAATTTGATCATGAACACTTACGTGCTTGAAAATTTGGGAGACTTTGTGGCAGTAGAATCCCAAGTAGAACCCCTTTGTTCCTGGTGGGAATTGGAAGTACAGCCCCAAGGGCTGGGGTTTGTGAGAATAGGCTTAGGTGTAAATGCAGCTCTGCTCCATGCCTGCAGTTCACATGGAAGCAGGAGGAGGCAGATGGTGTTTCAGGTGCTTTGCATGGAATTGTTCTATCAGTTCAAATCAAATTCCGGGGAGGATGCTCAGTCTCTCACAGCAGAGCCTTCAGAGGGGAGGAGCTGAGCCAAGTGTGCTTGTGACTGGAGCAGGCTCAGGGAGCCTGAGCTCAGGGAGCTCCTGTGGCATTTACACACTGGCCCAGCGTGGCACTTCTGTTAATCTCCAGGTGAGCACTGGAGCCATGGTGCAGGTTCTAAAACCTGGCTATGTAGTGGAGAAAGACCAGGCTATAAAAAACCCCAACCAGTTTTAGCTCTACTGCTGAAGAGTGGAAGTCAGCTAATACGATGGAAGAGAAAAGGCAGTCAGAAAAACCTCTAGTGCAAAAGTGAGGAATCTGACAGAAAATGTGAAATTTGACCAAAGTTGCATTTCAGATCTGTTCCTGCAGTCCATCCTTTCTAGCTGGCTCCCTTGTGCCAAGCAAGGAGCTGCACACTCCTGAAAGCTCAGTAAGAGGGAAATACAGTTCATGGAGTGTCCCACCACCAAACAGCAGCTTTGACTCGTGTTAACAGAAAAATGCAGTTGTCTGAAAACACACAAGAACTCCAGATGTGAGACCCATTTTAGTTGATGCCTCTGGAGGACACAGAGTGGGGGCTGGAGTGGAGCTCAGAGCAGCCTGGAGCACAGGGAGTGCACAGCAGTGCCTTGCCCTGGGCTCCTGCTGGCTGTACAGGGTAAGGACAAATCACAGTCACGTGTTTGGTACAGTGACATTCTTGAGAGCTTTGTCACAGCACCTTAAACTAGGAAAGGGAGAAATTGGCCTAATCTAAAAGTGCAGAAATCACTCAGCATAGCTAATGGGGTATGAATGTGTACACAGGTTAAGACTATAGAGTTACTATTTAATACAATGACATATATAAGGATGTCTTTTACTTAAGATGAACAATAAATAGAGCTTGTAATTGCTCTAAACTGTAGATAGTTTGTCACCTTCCATTCCTTACAGGCAGAGCCTTTCTTCTAATCAATGAGAATAGGTTGCTGATACTTACACAGGCAGAAAATGGGGCAGGGCAAGCATTGTACCACATTCCTGCCCTTCCTGCTGCTCACTGGGAGCTGGGGAGCTGCATAGAAGCCACCTATAGCTGTGTTTTCTCTGCATGCTGCTTGGACTGGATTCCTTTAGAACTTACCTTTGAGAATGCCAGGCTTAAAATACACAACTAGCTCTGAGCCAGCAGCAGTTTAACTTAAAATAGTCAGGTGTATGCAGTGTTCTTGCAAAACAGTGATGTAAATGTGCCTTTCTGTATTTTAAGAAATTTAAATTTGTAATCTTCAGCAACATTCACTTATTTTAATCAGCTTCTACTTGTCAGTAATAGTTTGGGTCAGAGTTCTAGTCTCACTTGAGCATTTTCTTTGTCCTATTGGCTCTGTCCCACGCAGCTCCCGGGCAGTGGTGGCTCCAGCACGGCTGTGTGGGGCCAGCCTGGGAACACGATGCAATCACAGCAGGCTGTCCTTGCAGCAGGTGCTGATCAGGACTCAGCCATATGCCTTGCTGGAACAAGTACATTGTAAATCCTTTCCTAATTTAACTTTCTCCCACTGCAAACCCAGATGGACAGTATGAACAGTTTGTTGTGGCAACACAAATATTTCTCTTCCTGGTGGAGAACTTTGCTTATCCACTGTATTCTATTCAGTGTGGTGTCAAAAGAAAAAAAGTAACTGAGCACTGAACCAGTAACGTATACTGCACCTGGCCTAGTATTACATTTTTAACCTAGCTTGTATATCCCTATATTTATCTACTAGCTTCTGGGGCGGGGAATATCTCTTTCATTTAAGCCAAATGTTTCTTTTCTACTTACTGCTGATCATAGTACACACTAGCTGGCAAGAATTTTTTTTCTTGCTTGAGACTGCTCTGCAAGCAGCAACTGCTCTCTACAGTTCAAAGACTTGCATATTTTTCACCAAAATGTGTCCAATCAAAGGTTGTCCTTTTGTTAGTAATTGTTAAGCCACGTATACAACTGGAGCCAAGATTTATGTCAACCAAAACTGCAAAATGTCCAGTTCCCAAATGTCAGCAGGAGAGGAGAGTTTAAAACGTTGAGACAGGCAGGGACAGTGGACTTGTATCAAAGCAGGAGGCCATTTATGAAGATTGTACTGAATCAATGGGAAGTGTAACACGTGGTGTTCAGAAGTTCCCCCAGCAATGTCTCATTACCCATCTGTCTGTGTCTTACTGATGAGGTAATGGGCACCTGGACAGCTGATTCCAACGTGCTTTAGGATATTCTCAAGTACTGTAGTGCCATAGTTGTAATTGTTTACCATTAAACTCTTGTGTGTAATTTTCAGTGAGGATTACTGACTGTGCTCATCTTGTGCGTTTCTGGAGCATTTCCAGGATGAATGTGAATTATATCTCATCACACAGTGTGTTTATGGAAAATGTGCCATTAAAGTGTCTCCTTTCCTTAGAAAATGAAACTTCTCTTGTCCTTCTACAGGCTTGCAGAACAACATTGGTGTAAGTCCTCTGAACACAAAGGGCAGAATATTGTACCTTGTTCTGGGAAAAACAAAATAAAGCAATTGCAGCGTTCCTAGCTCTGTAACACCTCTACCACACTTAGCATCTAATGCCAAAGAGGACCTACCATTCCATTTGCAAGGACCTTGTCATCCAACTGCTGTTAATTTTTATGTCAGATTGTGCTGTGTCCCCTCTGTCTGGCAAAACATCCTTGTCATTCAACTTTGCTGGAGTGTCGATGTGTTGTTTGGATTTTTTTTAAATAATATTTTTAAAAATAGTATTCCTGTATGTGTAACTCTGAGAAGTCTCAACTGTTTAAACCTGCTCACAAACGAAGGTAAGTTCCTGAGAGTTGAAAATGCTAATATGAGACTGGAGAGCAACACCTTGGGCATGCCCTTTAAGCTGCTGTTTTCCTGTGACTGCCTTACCTGGTATGTGAAATCTTATTGTCCCTTTTGTGGCTTCATTAAGTACTTGTGGCACTGTCCAGAGCCTGTTTCTGAGGGGGGAGGGGGAACAGCAATCTCCTTATCATTTCAAGGAAAAGATTAAATGACAAAGGATATGAAACCAAAATGACTGGCAATTGTTAAACACAGCTTACTGTATATAGTGGAAAGTTACTAACTAAAGAATGAAGCAGAAAGAATTGCCATTTCTTTGTGTATGCCAGCTGTGTTCAAACACACACCTTAGTCAAGCACTTCCTCAAGCTATGCAGCTACAATTGTTGCAGACTACAGATCTTGTTTTTCAGAGTTGAATTTTAAACTGCATTCTCAGGGTAAGAAGGAAAAGGCAAAACTGGGTCCCACTCACGCCTGTCCTGTATTGAAAGACTCCTGTTTAAAATGCCATAGGTACATGAAGTCTGCCAGCTCCTCTCTGTGTGCAGGCCCCTTGAAAAACTCACCCAGTGCTGTTTGCTGTTACTGTCTGTGGGTTTATTCAGTGTATTTATTCTCTTGCCGGCAGAAGTAGTCACCAGGCAAAGGTGACTATAAAGTACCTTCATCTCAGGCATTTTTGATTCACAAGCAGGAAAGTTAAAGCGATGCTTCTTGCTTTTAATTCCAACCTGCCCTTGCTGTAGGCCTATTTTTCTTCTAGGAGCAACTTCCTGCTACACGTTCTCCCATTACTGTACAGCAAATACTTCTACCCGGAAAACCACTTTCATATCTCCTTTTTCCACCAGTGGGTGGAAAAAAGGTTTCTATGGTAACAGAACTAAACCTACACAACCAGAACAGCCCAACTTGTAAAATTCAAGCCAATAGAAGACATCTATTAAAAGCACAAGCCCACAAGGAACTAAACATAGCCTCGCTGTTTCCATGCGTGGCTGCCTCTGTGTCACTGCTTCCCTCCTGCAGAAGGTGGGGACACAGCCAGCTTTGTTTGTAGAATCACAGCTCAGCCTCAAATAACAGTGGGCAGGAAACTGCCCCACCTCTGAGGCTTGTAAACTGAACTGCAGCCTCTGTGTGCGCTTCAAGGCAGGCAGAGACTGTTTCAGCTCCTTTTAAAAGTGTTTGTGAAAGTTCCATTATCCACATAACAATCCTTGAACATGAACCAAATGTGCATCCTCAGAAAAATCAGTGAACAAACGAGACTAAAAGTGGTGTACTCTGCAAAACCAAACTGCTGCTCAGAAAGCCCCATCTCCCGAATGGGAAGCGCTGACAAAGAGACGCCTGGCAGCTGTAGCTACAGCCCCAATCCACTAACTCAGCACAGAACTTCACTAAACTTAGGGGAGTCTACAAGGGGAAAAAAAACCCCCCTTTTAAGGAAGCATTTTGTGACAGTCAAGTTGAACATGCCCTTTCCATTCCGTTGGACAAAGGGAGCACAAGCTGCATACATGGTTCTTTTCCTTTCCTTGTTCTGAGCTTCTGCACCAGTTGTTAGCCAAAAATAAACCCCATTCCACAACCATATATGTTCAACAGCCTCCTGGTGAGTGCAAGCCCCCTCCAGCACTGCTGTTACTCCACGAGGCCAAGAGACACTGCCACTGCTGCCGGGCTATGCACATAACCCAGCTCAACCGGGAATGCCTTTTGCATCTCTTTTCCTTTCTGGACAAAAACAGTAGGAAAAACTTAGCAAAAACATGTCACAAGTTGCTAGAAGTGTTTCAGGATCCTTTACTGTGGTCCTTGTTGAACTTTCGTTCTCCAGTGGAACTAAAGAAGGATAATTTTCTCCTGGGACCTGCTTTAAAATACTTATCCATCTGCTGGTATTCAGAGAGAGTCAAGGTGTGTAACATTGAGGACTGGATGAAAAACAGTTTCCAGAAAGACTTCTGTAACAGGCACGAGAACACTGTCAATGATTTTTTACTAGACGTTTGCAACAGGTACGTTCTGTGGGTGTGAGTGTGCAGTAACTGCCTTGAGTGAAGTGAGAGTTATTTCAAATACTCCACAGCACCTGCCTGAAAGGAGCATGAAGTACATGAGTGCTTTGCCTTAACAATTTTAGTGTAATGTTAAGTTCATTTTACAGTGGCAATAGTGTATACTTCTCATACAGATTTTCCTTAAGCCTACTTTTTCCTTTTTTTCTAAAAATGGATAATTAATATGGGAAAGTGCACTCCTGCCTCCCACATTGCTGAACTGCACCGTTCTGGCAGTGTCTGGGGGGTGCCTGGAGCACAGCCTTGATTTCAAACAGTCAACACGCCTCTTAACAACCAAGTTCATTAAACATATTACTAAATGTCAGCTTTAGTTCAGCCTAAGAAATCAATATTGCTGTTATACTAATGCTTAAACTCTTAGCTGCTTCTAAACTACAGTAAGGGAAGAGAAATGCCACCCCAGAAAAGCAGCTCTGGGTGCACAGCTTTTCTTGTAACAGCTCTACAGCTGCAAGGCAGCTCTGAGGAAAGAACAGAGCAGTTACAGGAGGAGGCTCCCACGGCTAAAGCCAGTCCTGCTCTCTGTGTGGGTAACACCAGGGCTGGCCCTGGTCCCAGAGCACAGCCCAAGGGCCAGGGCAGTGCCTCCCCTGACACGGGGCACCTGTGCCACAGCCAGCCCTCAGCTTTGGAACGGCAACTGAAAAAAGACAACGAATTACAGGATACTAACAGGACAGAGTGCCTCGGTGAGAGCCAGGAGAAATGCAATCTCAAAAGGACTGAAAAGCAGCTTCAAAACAGAGATAAAATTGCAAGTACCAGATTTCTGAACTGTTCTAGAATAATTGATAAAAATCAGATTAAGGAGAGATCAGCACACCTGTGGCTACAAAGGATAATACAAGGTCCTGCCCCTTTTTGCTGCAACCCACTGAAAGCATTTCCCAGTCAAACAAAATTCCTAGCACTGTGTGCAAAGAAAAATGCAAATTAAATATCCAGCTTTTTTCCCTGAGTTTGAAGCAGTTTTATTCTGTTAGAGCCTTTCTTGACCCTGCCACATTTTTTCTCCAACTGCTCATAGGAGAAAAGAGTTAAGAGAAAAAAAATTCTGTCTGGAGGTCTCACGAGAGCAGTGTTAGCACAGATGCTCTACTCAGCGAACAGGTGGCTGCTGAACTGCCACTGCCTGAGAGGGGGCTGAGCCAGGAGCCAAACATGACACAGGTTTGCAGGCTGCTCAGCACAGCAGCTGCTCCAGGACAGCTCCTGGATGTCATCAACATCCCACTGGGGACAGGCCTTTCCTGTACTTCCCCAGGCTTCCCCAAGCAGCAAGAAAAAGCTTTTTTCATTTGCTGCATCATTGTTTACAACAATAGAGTTAACAGTTTCAGTGACTCAAAGCAAAGTTTAGGCGCTGTGTGGGGTTCAAACATCAACTCTCTTTAGGAGGCAGCTGGCACCTATTCAGTAAATCCAGTGAGAGAAAATATATCCATAATTCCTGAAAATGAAGAGTGAGAGTGCCTTACTTGCATGTGCTCAGCATGTCTGCATAGCAGTCTCTTGTCTAAACTGTCCTCCATCCTGAAATCAATCTCCTCACTGGCTGTGCCTAGAGAAGTACAGCACCATCCAACTCCTTAAGAAAAAAAAAGTGCAGCTGCAGCTTAAATAGGCCTCCACATCCCCCTGTGCACTCTGCCAGCTGAGCTGAACAGAAAAAGCAAAGGAGGTAAGCTTTAGTAAAGGTGAACATTAAGATCTACATAGGCCCTCACCTACTTGTGCCTTGTTGCCCCTCCTGATGAAGAGGAGGCATTTTTCCAGCCTTCATATTTATTCTTGATGCTGTTTGGTTCTCCGAGCTCTGTGATTTATTTCTCCCACCTCACCTGTCACCATCCTGCTTTCAGATGTCCAAATCTGCTGTCTCTGACCCTCTCTGGATGTGGCCACGTTACAGATGACTGCATTTTGCAGGTTCTCAAGAACTGCCCAAACCTGAAGAGCCTCAAACTGGAAAACTGTGTGCGGATCACTGACCACACGCTGGAGGCTGTGACCCTCCACGGGGGATCCCTGCGAACACTCCACGTGGATTTCTGCCGCAACGTAACACAAGCTGGGCTAGACAGAGTCAGGCAGAAGTGTCCTTCAGTGATGCTGAGCGCAGAGAGAAGTGCTAACATGATCCCAGACAGTAAGCCAGAGAAAAAGCTGATGCTTGAAAAAGCATCAAGAAAATTGGTTCAGCTTTAAGTGCAGCAAAATAATCAGTGTGGGTATTTTACCTCACCCTGGTAGCAATGAACTGTAGCTACTTCCCTGGGCTCTGGTCAAGTCCAAACAAACAGTTGTTTTGTAAAGGGTGTACTGGGAAAAGGCATGCATCTCCTCCTGGACAGGCTTAAGGAAAAAAACGTTTGCTCTCTTGTTGTTCCTTGAAACTGGAAAACTCTGCATTGCTGTCACAAAATACCAGACCTGCTGAAAACTGCAGTTCTGGTACCCTCCTGTTGCAGATGCACCTCACTCAGAAGAGGGAAGCAGCAGTATGTTTATTGAGGCAAAATAATTCAACGAGTTCAACGTATTTTATGGACTTTTTAAAGAAAGTTTACCAGTAGTTTGACAAGGTGCAGCAAAATTGATGGCAAGGTGCACCTGACTGCACAGAAGAAACACACAGAATAACTGAGGCAGAGTGAGTCACACAGGGACCTGAGAACACAAACATGAAGGAAGAGCCTCCCAGAGTCACGAGGTTCAGACTGGACCGCGCAGTTTGAGACTCCTTATGTCGTGGGCAAGGGCATGAAGCCACAGCAGAGAGCCTGAGTCACTGCAGGATTTTCACAAATTTCAGGGCAAGAGTGATTAGCAAACTTCTGTTGAAGGGTTTATTTGTGCTAAATACCCAGACAGTCGTTCCATCCACTAAGGGGGACAACCACTCCCTGAAAGGTCTTTCTAGCAAAAGCAGAGCACTGACCACCAGCACTTCCTCACTGATTAACAGTGGTAGCTAATTTACCAGGCTTTTTTATTATGGGGGGGAAGCATGGATTCAAGGCACACAAAACACAGTCTGACCCTCTGCATGATGTACTTACATAATGTAAGATACACCAAGTTATTTTTTAAAGCTGACATTAAAGGAAGTGCAATATGAACAAATGCTAGTTCAGAGAACTAACCTGCAAGAAAAGACAGTGACTAACAGCCTGTAGCTTTAAATGCTAAATTAGTAACACATTACAGGCCAGCTCTACATAAACACCGTTTCTCACTGCAAAGTACAGAACCAGTAGCTATTTTCATCCCAAAGCACAAGGCTGTCCCTTTCCTGCACACTGCTCTGCTATCTGGAAGTGAAACTTTTTTTTTACATGCTTTTGATGCTATGCCACCACCTACAAAATTTGACACCAAAGAGGACTTTACAGCTCTCAACATAACTGAATATACTTACTTCTCCTTCCCATCCTGGTTAACTGATCCACAGATATCCTTGGTACTCTCTGATTTAGCTGAGCTAAGAAATAAATCACAGCGTTACAGCAACTTAGTCAAACTGCTGCATTTCTAGAGAAATACTTGATCAGTATGAGCATCCATAAGAAACACTCACCCAGAAAACCAATGAGGAAAATAAATTACTGCATCTTCATTACTTGGAGACGTTTAACAGCATGACACTGTAAAATTGGTATTTCATTAACTCATTCCTAATGTTTAAGTAGGGCCCTTATGCGCCACAAAGTAAGGAAGAAAACTGGAAGTGAGGACAAGGAAAAACAGCAATCCTTGGCCAGCACTGACAGCTTGGAAAGGACATTGCTGAGCTGAACAAACTTACTGTGATGTGGAAATTGGGAAGCTGACACAACTTGTACCTTGGATACACACCACCAGTTCCACACACTGCTGACAAGCCAAAACAAGGTAGGAATTTACACAGTCACAGCAGTAAGCAAAGACCTCCTCGTGCCACCAGCTCTCCCAGCACTCTGTGGTGAAAGACACGTCTCTGTAGGTGTAACAGGAACAGATTTTCAAGTAACTACAAGATATGAAAGCACATTTGCATCTGTCTACGTATTACTTATGCTTTTTTGCCAGTTTTCTACAAGGACTGTAGGGGGCAGGGTATTTTGTGGGGTTTGTGGTTTGTTTTGGTTTTTAATTTTCTTTCATAGAGCTAAAAAGGGTCTTGAAACAATCCCTACCTGGTTTCTTTGCCTATTTGTATACAAATGCTCTAACTCATTACTTTGCTCTTCCCCTCCTTGAATGGGGATATTTGTTTGTGACATGGTAAAGTCTGAACATGACGGTGTTGATACATTTTCTCAGCATCAATAATGAATTTCTTACTTCGCAATCCAATTTGAAGTTTGAGTATAGAAAATGATTACATTTTACTTAGGTATTATACTACTAATAATACCATACTAACAATTATACCATACTTAGGCTATTATGGAAGGATGGAAACATGTCCATGGTTTTAGTTCCAAGCCATTGAAGTTCCATCAAGCACAATCCTTTAATCAACATCCTGTCTCATTTTACTGTAAACTGCCTCTAAAAAGATCTTCATTATCCAGGAAGCCAACTGCACAGTCCATATAAAACTGCCATTTTTAGGCACAGTTCTATTACTTTCTGTGCTGGTTGAAACCAGCTGACAAATCAGTGCCACGAAGTCAGACACATCAATGAGGTGTAGAAGGCAATAACACAGGACTTAATACAGCAGTTTCCCCATTTATTTACATACTGTGTTTTTTACCTATTACACCTATAAATTTAGGCCAAGATGTGAATATACATCCCCACAACACAGTGATGGGACACCAAAATCTCAGTCCAATTTGGAACCTATTACACAATGAGGCAGGAAACCAAGTCTGCACAATTTCAGAGCCCTGAGACCCTCCTTCCCTGCAAACTACTGATCCCCCTCAAATGTTTCACATTGCAGTCTGGTCTTTGATCATAGCTAAAAAATCTTTAGCCTTTTTCAGGAGCCAACAACTAGTCCTAACTGAAAGAACTTCACCAGATAAAACCCAGTTTTGCACATTTTTACAGCTTATCAAGCCCTCCCTTTGAGCACTGTCAGCAATACAGCACCTCAGGCTTGGACAACCAGAAGATTTCCCAGTCAATCCTTGCTCACATACAACAAACACTGAGAGAAAACAACAGGAATTTTTATCCTACACTCCAGACTCAGATGGACCAGTCTTGTCCCACATGAGATGACACTAACAGTTCCACCCCCTCAGTCCCCACAGCATCTTCCCAAGGAGTTCAGGGAGGAAGAGGCTGGGGGACAATGGGCAGAGCAGCTCTGACTCACCTGGGGACAGACTCTGCCCTTCTCCTCCACCCAGGTCAGTCCTGCTCTGAACACCAAGCAGCATTTGGAGCTTGACATCTTTTAAAGACATCTTTTACAGAGACAATGGGCAGTCAGTCATCTATTGCCCAGCACTTTCCTAAGGCACAGAGCAAGGATTTCTTTGTGCAGTACACTGCTGTCCTAACCACACAGGAACATCAATCACAGTGTAAGCCAAACCATGCTGATCGTAATAGTTACTGCAACAAAATGAGACCAAAGGCAGAGCTAAAAATGTGAATAAAATCCACAGCCTTGACTACTACCCTGTCACTTCCATTTCAATTTTTTCGTACTCTGAGCAGGAATCAACTACATCAATGTGTCTACTAAAAATCATGATTATTTTGCTCAAAAGATCTAAAGTTTTCTCAATCAAGGTGGCAGCATGATGTAACTGTCAACAACTACCCTGGAGGAGCACAATGTTTAAACAAAAAGCAAGAAGGAACCAAGCACAACATGAACTTGTATTGCAGCAGGAGGAATGAACAGCAGTACACCCCAACAAGGCAGGGCCTCAAGCCAGGAGAATGCAGAGCATGGGGCTGCACAGCAGAGCCCGGCAGGATAAACATTTTAAGATGCTTCAAATGTCACACCCTGTCTAAGCACTGTACGACTGTAATTTCCTGAGACAAAATAAAGTATGAAGACTGAGTAAGCCAAACAGTTCACAAATGCATACAAGCAACCGATTCTTGAATTTGCTTTATTTTTCTCTGCATAAGGAACCCTGCACAGGCAATTCAAATTAAAACAAAATAAATATGTGAATATTCATGTAAAACTGTCCTGGCTAATGAACAATTATACACAATGTACAACTCTTCATGTTCACTGGGAGGGCTTACAAATGTACTATTCCCAACAAAAATGCACCAAAATGTCTCCATGCAAACTTATCAAAAGTGACCAAAAAAGGAGAAAAAACTTACCGATCATACTTTTTTGTTTTGTTTTTCCTGTTTTCTTTTTTACAATCACAAAAAAATAAAAACATCTAATTTTTTGTTACATTTAGAGTAACTAAAATGTGGCCACCATCTATTAACATCTGGTTTTATGCTCCTAAAACATCTATGGTTACTGTAAAATTATGTCAACGATGAATTTGACTTAGGGCACTATTTGTAGTAAAAGGAAGATGATTTTGTTCACAGAATGTTAATAATCTGTGTCTGAGCCCTCTGCATTGTCCACATTCCGGGAGAGCATGTAATTGTCCATGTCTATAGACCTGCAATTATTGATTGCATAGCGCAAACGCTCTGCCATGATTAGTTGACTGGAGTAAGGTGGGAGCCTCAGTTGAAAGAAACAAGTCTGTGAGGTAGGCAAGCTGTCGTAAGGCTGTGGAAATGGATAAAAGGTGGGACACTGGTAAGTTGTGAATGAAGTTAAAAATGCAACATATCCACATTTCACTGCTCCTTCCCTCCCTTGCTTTATCATTTGCACACACTATCTCAAATTCTTTTTAAGAACCAGACTAACCTCCTTTGTTTACAGCATTTGTTTCATCCTTTTAAGTATGTCTAAAACTACTGTATCACCTACTCTGTCAATAACTCAACCCACTAGTGAAATTCAGCCTTTTGAAAAGTTGGTCACACTGTTGTTTAGTAGCCCACTGCAACATACCAAACAAATGTTCAAATTACATAAGGCAATCTGAGAGATACCTAACTAAAGATGACAGACTGTTAGCTGAGATGACAAACCACTGTTAGCTGAGATTTTGTCAAGTTTTTGGTTCGTGTTGTTCACAGAGAATGTGCTTTCACTGCACAAAACCCCCAAGTAATTCCAAATGAATGCACCCTGTATGTAAAGTAATACACTGTAAACTCATTGCAGTGGCTTTAAAACATTAAGAGTTCACTAGTGGTCATATGCTGCCACTTATACGAAATTAAAACTTAAAAACAGAATGAAAATTACTAAATAAAAAGAGATTGGAACAGTTACAGTACACAAAGGTTTGTGTCTCATCTTGATCTCTAATCACCAACTGCACCAATGAAATTAAGATGCAATTCATGCAGCCTATGTCCTTCTACACAACCAAAATGTTTGAGTTTGTTAATTCAGAGCATATCCCATCCCATACTTCTGTAAATTTACAATTATGGAAATTGTCTCCTAGTGCCAAAGCACGGACTATACTAGAGAGGAAGAAATAATAATAATAATAATAATATTAATAATAGAAAAACCAGTGTCTTACCCTATCAACCTTCATTATTTGGAATCGCTGAGAGATATCAGCTGTGTTGGCTGGCAATCGAGATCTTCCCGACACAAACCTCATGAAAAGGACTCTCTCCTCGTTGGAAAATTCTTCCAGGGTGTGCCAGAACCACTGCACCAGCTGATGCTGCTCATCAACTTCTCTGTATCGCACAACCTTCTTCAGAACCTCAACTGATATCTCTGGCATTCCACAGACCATCTGCTCCAACTGCTTGGCAGTCAGAAGGGACAGCAAAGGAACGGGAACAATCCAAGACATTCCTTCCCTGACAGCAGCCACCTATTGGCCAAAAACGGGAGAGACGTTTGAAGTGCAGTTGTCTCATCTCTGCCATTCCCTGGACCATCCAAACACAAAAGTAACTTCTCAGCTGAGAAATGGCATCGAGAGCCAGAAGTACCAGTATCTGCCAAATGCAGCTTCCCACACACACAGCCCCTGCAAAGGCTGTATTGTTTCTCAAAATCCTGCAGAATATTACAGATATTTTCAATTGTAATTGAACGTTAAAGAACATGTTCTGATCCAAAACAGAACTACTTAAAAAACTTACAAGCTGGCAGCACAAATAATGATGGCTAAACCAAGAAATTGTGTGAATACAAAAAAAGGCTTTGTTCCAGCTCAGATGTACAGTGAGAATGCTGTACTTGTTCTGCAAGACTTGGCATCTGCTACCTCTGATGAGGAAGCTGTTTTCTAATGCAGATAATATCACACAGGCATCTTCACCTTGTAATTAGAATACTGCTTTCACAAGGGTCACTATTTAAACGACAAAATACACAGAACTATGCAAACAGGAAAGGAGCACTTCCCACAACATACCATGAAATATTTGCAGGATTTGTGTTATAACAAAAGAGAAACAATTTCAAGTTAAACAAATATTTGTCAATAATATTTACTTTAGCCGGTCTCTGTTGTTCACATGTCCAGTTACAGCACCCAGCATGCAAAATTGCAGGTTTTTTTCTCAAGTGGGACTGTTCAAATGGAAGACTAGCTGTGATTTCTAATGCTCTTTTGCCCACTGAGCAATTACTGAGAAAAAAACAGCATTACATTTTAAAGAAGTGCCGAAACAGTCTGTGGGGGAAGAAAAGACATGGAGACCCAGAGAGATGCAGAAAGCCAAGCTTTTCTTACCACTGAATAAACTGTAATGGAACTAAGCACAAATCACCCCCTGCTCCCACTAACAACGGGGCTGGGCCACAAGGAGGTTCTTACCTGCCGGTCCATTTCATGGAGTCTGTACTCAATTGCCCTCTCCACATACTCTTTCCTGTTTGAAAAGGTAAGTGGGATACTGTTCCCTCCAGGGATTATGGGAACCATTTTACCATCAGCACTTTGGCCAACAAAAGAATCTAAAGGAATCATCTGTTATGCAAAACAGGAAAAGCACAAGTCACTCCAGTGATCCACGTATAGCATTTTACTCTAAGTCACCTAGAACTATATCTAGTAAGATCACAAACTATTCTGAATGCACACAAAGTGCTTGTTATTCCAAGAATGGATACTGAAATTATATAAATACTGATGTGAAGGTCAATCTGATAAAGTAACTGCTTTCAGAATAAACCTAAAAGCACCGACTTTCTTATCTTACCTCATGGAAATTTTCTTCAGTAATCCCACTGTCTTCAATGTGAAGAATGCTGTTGAGGGTCTGCACATAGAGCAGATCTACCTCCTCCAAATCCTCCAAGATGAGTGGGATACAACAAAGTTGCTTCCAGACCATTGGAGCCAAATGAAGATCTAATGGCTTTTTCGTACGAATAGCTACACCCATGAGAATGCCCAAGAACTTAAACTGCATCAGATGTTCATCTAAACATGCTGAAGGGTTAAAGAGAAACCTGAAAGGACAAAGAAGCAGTGAAAAGAGTATTATTTCTATGCTACTTCATTAGAAGTAAAAGAGAAAACACTTCTAAGCACAGCACAGTAACTACCAGCACACTTATCAGCAAGGGCTGTCCAAATAAGATTATTGTTATCTTTAGCTGTTAAAACATTGGAGGCTGAGGGAGGCAGAACTCCTGAGCACAAAGCCTGGCATTGTGATGTTACTCTGAATTCTGCCATCACCAACCCAGCAAGCCCACGTTAAAACAATGCCCTCCCTCCACAATAAAGTAACATCACAACCTGAAGGAACAAACACACTACAAACAATCACGAAGTCTCATCACTTGGTATAAAACAGTCAATAGAAGATTTTGATTTTCACCCACTACCATCTGCAATAAAAGCAAGTCCTGGACAACTTACCTATCCCTATTGTAGCCTACTTCAGCTGTAGCATTTGGGGAAGGAATAAGCAGGTCTACTATTCCAGTTTCCAGTTCCTTAAAAATCAACAACAAAAAAGCCTTCTTAGAAAGAGGGAAAGCAAACCTATGACAGAACTAGCAAGACATTACAGCATTACAAGACAGAGCATTTCACTACAGTGATGATTACTCCTTACAAATTAATATGAAACACTGAGAGAAAGTAAACACGGCAGAATAATTTTAAGTAACAAAGACATGTTTATTTCAAGACCTGACTTTATGTCAGACTATAACGGTTTTTTTCCCTGCGACAGGACTGTGATACATTCCTGTTACACATTTCCAAAATACTCACAGACATACCTGACACATTTCTGTAATGGTGTCATCAAACACTCCACCTGCATCATCAGCTCCTTCTCCAACCAGTTTCACTTTCCAGGCACGGGAGGGTAAGCGAAGGTCTGATGCATTCAGCTTTACCACTTGCCTTGCTATCTGTACAAAAATGGGCTTGCACTTCCGACCCCTTGGGGGGAAAAAGACACAGCCACAAATGTAACTCATAATCACGTAAAGGCTACTGATTACTGTTAACTTGATTAACAAAGCTGTACAGAGAGAGCTCAGAATGCCAAAACAGAAGGAAATGCATGCATATCAGTATTCACATGAGGTGTAACCCAAGGCCTGTGAAAGCAGCACTGACCTGGTGGATATCCTTTTCACAGTGATCTGGGGCCCATAGTTCTTGCCCTGCACCATGGTTTTGCCTATGGAGCGCACCATGGGCAGCGTGTACACCCGTGGTGCCAGCAAGGGCCTCAGCTGTCCCTGCACTATTCCCCACGTTCCAGCATTGTAATGAGATGTACTGTTCTGCAATAAAGCAAGAATGAGAATAAACGTCTCAATGAAGGATCTTAATTCCATTCTTTACAGAATAAAACCCTTCATAGCAATGACTGGCACATCAATGTTTCAGGAAGCAGGTCAGCGTTTTTTGGTTTTAGTTTTGAAGCTAGTAAGCTTTTGGAAACCAGAACACTGACACGTCAGTGATAGCATAAGTGAAATTGTAAAGCAATACCCTTCAGGAAGTTTGCTTTATTCCGGAATCATTTATTTTAAAAAAATTTTTACCAAAAAAATTCTAGAGCCTATTACTAAGGTCCATCTAGATCTGGTCAGAACCTCTGTAGTAGAACAACACAGTCAAGTCAGTTTTTTCAAATGGAATTTTACCTGGTTATTGGGACTGAGGTTAAGTAATCTCCATGAAGAGTACATGAGGTCAGAAAAATGGTACAGCAGTCTCAGCCTCGCTCTCACTGTATGAATGCTCACTTCTTTCAGTGCCCCATACTGGGGTGGAATGGCATCCGGTAAACCAAGCTGCAAAGGAACCGAAACACCTGCCACAGAGAGAGAAACAAAGCACTGTTTGAGAAAGGGAATCTGTATTGCTTTGGCTGGGATAAAGCTGATTTTCCTCACAGTAGCTTCCATGGTGCTCAGCTGCCTAAAAAAGTTCAATCACAACAGAAGCCAAAGTGAGATAATTTGGATATCAAACAAAACAAGGTACGGATATAAAACAAAACCAATTTTGTTGGAAATGTTCAGAAATTCTTGTTGCACTCACACCTCAGGAGACACCAAGACTAAAGAAAAGGCCACACAAAATCTCAGTTGCTCACCTGGAGCTCGAGGTGGGACAGGGGGAGCTGTCCAGGCCGCGCTGTGGCAGCGGCCAGCTGAGATCTGCCGCACATTCTTCCCCTGCAGCACCGTTACCAGCGTGGGCTCTCTGACATGGTTGGTGTGGCCCAGCCCCAGCTGACAAAAGGGAACAGTCAACAACTGATTATATTGCTAAAACTCTCCAAGCAAAAACTGAGAGCAGATGGTAAAAAACTGTATCTGTTTACAGCATACATTGTGATAAAGAATATTTACCACATATACATGTATTTTTTCACCTTTTATTTTTGACAAAATACTGCACCTACACCCAACGGGAGTAACAGATCCAGTGTCAAAGAGACCTGAAAGCAGCTGGAGACTTCTGGAAAAATCTTTCCCAGCCTAAGGAACTGATCCATTCTGTTAAGTCCTGTACTGCAGTCTTTTATACACAGACAACAAAGCTCCTACATCTCCTCTGTGCTATTTAAACACCATTTTTGTTCTAGCATGTACTGACTTTAAAAAAAACCCCTTCCTTTCAGAAGCAATTTCATTATGAAGAGCATCTAAAGAGTTCACCGATCTGACGCCAGCCAACCATAATTTTTTTTATGTTGAAAAAATTGAAGACAGCTCAAGAATTAGGAGAAAATCTGGAATGTTTTTAAAGCTTGGATTAGAGTAATTTGGAATAGCATGTTTTGAGTGCTTTCCCAAACTGCTAACATGTAAGAGCACAGAGAGTAAACCGGAAAATAATGGAAATTGCCTAAAACATGATCATGCTGAAGGGTGAAGGAGGAGCGGGAAAATCAAAGCTTTCTTTTGCGCCCAAAGGAAACTATGCCAGGCACACGTGTGAAGTACAATGAGAGGCTCCCCGAGGTGAGGAGCAGAGGGAACAGGACGTACCTGGCCTTCGGAATTGCTGCCCCAGGCATACACGTCCCCCGTGGAGGACAGGGCCAGCGTGTGCTCGGCTCCCACGGCGATGTCCTCGATGAAGACCCCGGCCAGCAGCGGCACCTGCTGCGGCCGGTTGTGGTTGCGGGCGCGGCCCTCGGGCAGACCGATCAGGCGATCTGCAAGGGCAAGCACGAGGCTCCAGGGGCAAGCAACACTCAGGGGGAATTTCACTACAGGCACAAGCAGGGGAGGGGCAGAAAGCAGTTCTGTACAGTCCTGGAACTGGGACACAAGGGTAACCCCTTAGGGAGAAAGGGCGTGGGTATTCCCTGCAAAGCAGTGCTGCCTACAGTGCTCACTTACACTGCTAAAGCTGTCGTGTCCACGTTCAGTCTGAAACAAGACCAAATTCTACTAAACCACGACCTCTGGATCTAAATGTATGGGTTTGTAACAAACGTGAATTAACTGACTCGAGAAGTTTCCACGTGTTTCATTCAGTGCACGTGGAAATCCTCCCACCCAGGCAGTTAAATGTGTGTAGGTATGTGCTTAATTAGACAATATAAACTTTGAAGTTTTTGGATGTTTTTGGATGTGTGAAATTCAATGAAGTTTTAGAAAAATGCTCTTCAAAAAGTAAATTAGTAAAATGAAAGGTTGTTCCAAACTAGACAGAGCTACAAATCTGGATTTTAGGTGTATGTTAAAATTATGTTGCTGAAGTTTCAAAATTTAGATTAGATCAGCATGTGTCTAAAACGTAGCATTAGGTCAGCCTTAGAAACGTATCTTAATATTCTTCCTTTTTACTTGCAATATACACAAGCCTATAGATGGAAATGTCCAAAAAGCAGATTGTCTTACCTTGGCCAAAAGTATACACATGACCATCTTTTGTCAGTGCAACAGAGAACTGAGTTCCACAGGCAACTTTTTTTATTCCAATTCCACAAAGAATATCCACTTTCTGTGGGGAAAAGTGAAAGGAAAACCAGCTATAGCATTACAAGGATATAAACAGACAGCAAACATGAATTTAATCTGTAACTCCTGCTTCCAAAAAAGAAATTTTTTTATTCCCACTGTGCAGTGCACACATTATAGGATTATTTTAATTAATGCTTGGAAATCAATACAGGAAAGAGAAACACGTTTTTTTTCAATGGAATTAACACCTTATTCTATGTACAATGATTCAAAATACCTTTTTTTTTTCTGGGAGTGAGGGGGAGCGGCATGGGAAGAAGTAGATGAGTGTGTAAACAGTCTTCTCCCCAGTTTCCAGAAGAAGAAATCTCTCTTCTCTAAGATAAACCTCAGATTTTGACTATTTGTACTGCTACTGAGATACAGTCACCATGATTTACATTACATTCTTGAGAGTACCAGGCTCAGGATAATATGTCATCAGAATTATTTGTGCCAGATTGTGTAACAACAGCATGGAATAAATAACTTAACTTCTGGAAATCACACTCTCAACACTGTGCAACACCTTTAACAGCACTGAAAGTTTATGCAAAGAATCATTTCCCCAGGAATCTAACCTGTGGTGAGGACTTTGCAGTGGAATTTCCCAAACCAAGTTTACCATAATCTCCATCTCCAAAAGCCCAAACCATTGAGCCATCTGTTGACACAGCCACAGTGTGATTGAGGCCACAGGCCACCTGGGGGAGAGAAATAATGTTATTACCACTGCCTTTGCTGACAGTATTACTAACTCAAACATACCAACTACCTTTAAGAAGAAACACTGTTTTAAAAAGAACTATCCCTGTAAGACCACTAAAACTTCCATTGCTTATTAGAGTGTTTTAAAGACACTTAGGACCACAGCAGTATTTTTTCAAGACTTGCTTCCTCTCAGCTCATAGAACCAAAGGATAGTATTATGCCACACATGTTCCCTGCTTAAAAATACAGACAATCTCATGAATTTGTGCTTAAAATGCCTAAATCTTGAAATGCTAAAATCATGGCCAGTTTTACAGAAAGCAAATCAAGAGAGTCAGGAATGTAATTATTTTAAAAATTATGCATAGTCAAATTCTGCCATCATAATCAAAATTAACGCCATGGTTAAAAACCACAACTGAACACTTAAATATGTTAAAAACGTGAGCTTTAAACTAAGATACATTGCTAATCTTAGGTAAACCATGCCTGGCCAATCTGGTAACCTTCCAGCGCCGTCACTCGTTCTGGAAGTTTCTTATTGGAAGTATTTCCAAGCCCCAGTCGACCATAATCACCATTTCCAAATGTAAAAAGTTTGCCATCTGCTGTCACCACAGCTGAGTGTTTGAAGCCACATGACATCTGGAAGCAAAGAAAGCATTATTTTTATGTTTTAGATTTGGGTGGAAGTTTATATTGACTATTACATGTATATATGTAATACCTTTTTGTACCCTAAACTATATTCCTTTTTAAAGAGCTGAAAAATACAGACATTTTAGTATTAATGACTTCTCCACCAACTCATCTCTTATTCTTTTCAGTGGTAACGTTATGCAGGGGGACCAGGGGATATTTGCATGAAGAATTTGATGTGTGATTATCTAATTTTTTTATAAAGAAACCTCCAGTCAAAACCAAATACAGTTATGTGCATTCTTAGTACTTAGGAGGAGGTCTTGGTGACCAGTTTTGTAGGTCAAAGTCACCTGAACAAAGACGAAGGGAAGCTTATAAATCTTGTCTACATTTTGATCATCTTTAAATCACCCCGTTCTTCCTTGCTCTATTTTTAGTCCTTTCTAGTACCAACTGTCAGTATCTCTGTGGTAGTAACATCCTTTAACTGGAAATGACCACCTTGGTTCATAAAGCCCAGAAAAGTAAGAAGTTGCCAGTTTTCATGCAGTTATACAGCACTGGGCTCCCAGAGCTGCAGCTTCAAGGAGACAAAAATATTTTGCAACCTGCACGACTTCTTCTCCTTGCAGAGCCTCGATCTGCCTGGGCCTGCGCTGTCTGTCGCTGTTCCCGTGGCCCAGCTTGCCATAGTCCCCATCTCCCCAGCTGAAGACTTCCCCACTTTCTGTTAAAGCCATGGAATGTCCATCAGATCCACAGGAGGTCACCAGCTGTGTTACAACAAAGCCTGTCACAGACAAGGGAGAAAACAAAGCTTAGCGTAACTTATAATAGACTCCTACATACATTTATCCAAGTGTGCCTTGAGGCAGCCAGTTAAGTCTGGGGGAAGGAACAAACCACAATAAGGCTTCTTTTTATAGCAATTAATTCACTTTCATTTTGAACAAAACCTTTGTTTTCTCACAGAGAACTCACGCTTCTGTCCTGACGTTAGTTTTGGAATTAAATGTTCCTATTTTGAGCCAACTCTTTTCCCTGAAGCTTTCTTAACATTAAGGAATTCTAACATATTACTACTGAAATCTTAAGGAAATATGAGGATCTTTTTTTATTTGTTCAAATTTTTAACTAAAAACTACAACATTTTCATGTGTAAATCTCTCAGAAGAGCATCAGCACAAATAATCGTACTACCAAAATGGTTATTTGTGCTCCTTCACTGGACTCCTTTCAAACCCAACAGTCTTACCTTGCAGTGCTGAAATGACAGTTAAGACATGAAGATCATCAGAATTTCCTTGTCCCAGTCGCCCATAGCTCCCTTCACCACAAGCCAAAACTGTGCCATTGGCTTGAATGACAAAAGTACAATTCTGACCACAAACCACCTAGGTTAGAAAGACATGAAGTAATTTTAATGAATTCTATGCTAGATGCAGCAATGCTGTAATACCTGCATTACAGTGCACCATTTCCTTTTGTTTTCTTTGTAATTATATCAAGACAATATTCTATCAAGTCAGTGTTATTTCAAAAAGCAAAACTGCCACAGGTATTATGCAAAAGCTGTGCCACTGTTTTCAAATCATGCTCATATAAAATAATTCCGTGTTGTCAGATTTTAGTGGCTTATTGGTTTTAATCTGTCAAATAATTTAAGATTTCCTTTCTAGTGAAACTTATGCTTTCAGATACTTGCAGTAAATTCAAACCACAAGTTCAAAGACACTTAGAGAGGGATTTTGACAAGCTGTACAAACAATAGATAACAAATGATAAAATCATGACTGGCTTGAAGTGATCACCTGCTGAGCCTGGGAGAACGAAGGTGCTGCCACTGGGATCATGACATTCCTGCCAGCCTCTGCCAGCTGCCCGTGCCGTCCTGCTCCCCACAGGTACACGTCACATTTGCCTCCCAAGTGCCAGTCCTAGGGAAGGGTGTGAAAGGAGGCTTTAGAACAAGAATACTTTCAACAGCTTGCCGTATTTCAAAAGAATAAAAAACCCTCTAAAATACCCCAAACCCTCCAAACCATCAATTTTACTGACCTCTGGCCTTGATGTTGCCCAAGACATGATCTGTTCATCCATACCATTGATCCATTTACTGTTATCCTACACAGCAAAAGCCACAGTTACCACATTCAGCTCAAGAGATGCACATTATTTTTCTGTTATAGAATACATATTGTCCTTTCTAAGAACAATATTTAAATTATTCTAAACAATTTAGCAATCAGAACAAATGTGTGCAGACTAGCAATGACACTGTTATCCATGACTTGCAATCCAAAGCAAAGAAAGAAAAACGTAATTCACAATGAAGAAATCTTTTTTTACTTACTGATGCTTAGGGCTTTTTGAAGTTTCAATTGCAAACACTGGCTTAAAATGTTACAAGTTTGCTTATAAAAAATTCTTAATCAAAAATTTCTGGTTTGGTTTACATAACAAGTCATGAAGAAAACTTACACTAGCAAAATAATTTGGTGTAGGAACCTGACAAAATACTACTCTTAAAATAGCACTACAAAGCTCTACATTTCTTGCTTCTATCACATATGAAAATTACTCTCACAGTTTTGGGTTGTTTTCTATTTTAATATGCAACCAACTTGCACTCATCACACACACACAGAGAGCAATCTTAACAGTGTATTCTAACCTGTTAATTAAAAAATAAACTTACACTTATTGCTGGTGCTTATGTTACTAAATATAAATCTTTAGAGTTCAGAGATGTTAACTGCATCATACCACACGCTCAGTAACAACACACTTGGCTGTTGAGACAATACATCAACTTTTACCATCAGGAGAGTAAGCTCATCCTCTGGAACAGGCTCCAGGTCTGGAACGGTGAAGGACTCTGGGAACTGAGCTCCCTTGGCCAGGGCTTCAGCAGCTTTTATGGTAGTGGAGAAGCACTCAAGCCAGGCCCACTCCGTGGGGTTCCAGGCAGAGGGGTCGGGAAGGCAGCTCTGGTGGTGAGGGGGCACGGGGGGGTTGCAGAGCAGCTGGTCCAGGTGCAGCCCCACGGCCAGGGACGCCAAGCACTGCATGTAGGGGCTGTGAACCAGCTGGTCCCCACACACCACATGCGGCTGGAGGGCAGCAGGAAGAGAAAGGGAAGAGTTAGAAACACACANTGCCACCATCACCAGAGAAGATGGAGGAGAAGAAGAAGAAGAAGAAGAACAGGGTAACGCCCCAAATCCTCCATCTTAAGTGCTATATCTTTACTCTAAGAATTCTAAAATCACCCTTTTTTACCTTGCAACACACTAAAACACTACTTGTTTTTACACTCTTGTGCTCTGCAATGTTTCTCGCAGTGTTGGTAATTTTTCCCATGGACTAAGATCGAAAACTCCTTTATTCTTGGCTTCTGGCCAGGGTCTGGGACCCCCTCGCAGGGGCTTCAGGGCTCCCCGACCTGCCAGAGGTACCAGAGGCATGCCTTGGACTCCAACATAAGTCCTTCAAAGCTAGTCCTGTAGAACAATACCTTCCCTCCCTGCTTAATCAAAGTTTTTCTAATATTTTAAATACTTTCAAATTAGGAGACTACTAGTTTTGAGAATAGTGAAAGATATTTGCAAGCAGAATGTAGGAAAGTCTTCTGGGTTCTCTGCTGAAAGACTGAAACCAGCTGAGATCTAAACAGTGACCTCATGTCAGACATGAATATTAAACATTCACATCACCCCTACCTTTTCATAAGCATACTGCTCCTGCAGCATTATGGGCAGGCGCTCCAGGAACGCTCGCATGCACGGAGCCATGTTTAAGCCCAGAACTCCCTGCTGCTTCAGTGCAGTCCGACACGTCGCCAGCACGTGATTGGAAGAGATCCACTCTGAAGTGCAGTTCACCACCAACACATCCTGTTTAACAGTCACATGACACATTAGAAATTAAAAATTCACAAAGCAGGATCATTCAGCTCCACTGATTTATCACCAAGCATCTTGGTTTCCAGAGGGGCCAGAAAACACTCAGGTTCAAACATTTCTGTCTCACCTTTGATCTGTTAGAGCAGGCAGCTACTCCAACCTCAGGGATCCACACTGCAGTCTGGATAGCTCCAGACCCTATCACAACACTCTGCAACACTGAACCATCCTAAGGAGAAAAGGGGTTTGAGTCAGGTGCAGACACAGCTACAGTTCTGTTCAAGTGCATACAAACACACTCCTAAGGGATGATATTCTCACAAGCTTTCAAAAACTGTTTAAAAACTGAACTGCTTAACCTAAACGCAGAAAAACCCATTTTTATCACATTAAGGAGATAATGTAACTAAGGATTTAGAAGTGTTTAATAATCCATATTATGTGACTCTTTAAAGAGTCCTCAACGTAAGAGAATATTGTTCCTAACTATAAAGAAAGTGGCTGGTTCTGCAAAGCCTAATGTGACCAAACCTCCAGAATCAATCAATACTGAACCACAGCTATGAAGTATTTCAATGTTAAGTACAATTTCAATTTATATTTTATTATTTACAATGTTATAACACTATTTTACACCTGCCTTCTCTAATGTATCTAACACGTGGTGGGGTGGAAGCTGGTCTGATACCGTGATATTTCAGATACTCTTACTAAGAATGAAACCAAGCCACACCAGAGATGATCTTACCCGTAAAGACCAGATATTCATGAGGCCACCAAGTCCCCCAGACACCAATGCCAGCCCATCGGAACTGAAGGCAACCGTACGGACAGGAGTGATGTGTCCTCTCAGCTGGAACACACACTTCACTTCCACTGCTTTCCTGTAGCCATCCTGCAAACAAGCGCACGCTTATGGAACACTGGGCTACTTTCAGGACATGGAGTAGCATGACAGCACCTGTATTCTGCAATAAATACTGATCGTCCACAGAGATGGGGAATCTCCACTAAATAGTTAAAAAACCCCAGTACTATGACAGTATTTTATAGATATCTTGATCACATTATCAGCTTTTCTCCCCTTACAAAATGCCATCATCATCAAACACTACATTACAATTTACATAGGTGAAATTAATCTTGACTCTATCTACAAAAAACTTTGAAACTTTGCACTCTTACTAAATTTTAGGATAAACTGATCAACATTTTTAAAAGAAAGAAAACAGATCAAAATACAGTCTTTAGCCAAATAACAGTTTCAATTTCCTGTTCTGAAAATGCCTACACATACAAAAAAGCAATGTAAACTTTTTAAAGCAAATTTCTTCTCTCAGGAAATGTTGAGAATCAAGTAATTTGCTCACATTCTTCTCCTCTCTCAACTTCACAATAAGCAAAGAGAATTTCTTACACACCAAGTTTCCTTCTTTTACCTTGGCACTTGTTTCTTGCTCCCACCATCCTTCTGAGCAAGCTGAGCTGGACTGCAATGTGATCACTATGTCCTGGGGAACAGTCCAGACACACACCAAACCATTGTGGCATCCCCTAAAGCAAGTCAGGAGAAATTAGAAAAACAAAATAAAGATACTAACTAACAAAGTATCAGTGGTCTGGTATTAACTTCTAATATCAGTAGTCTTCAGCACCTTCCTACACAACTATATTGCATCAGTCGATCTAAAATAGAAAGGCCTGTTCTCAATGGGTAAATGCATTTTTTTCCTATTCCTCACACCCTGTAGCTTTTTCATTTCTACTAAGAACATATTCTCAGAAAAAATATTTGGATGAGGCAAAAATATCTCAAGCAGGACCAGCACCCACAGGTCATGGAGAAAACAGTTGGTAGCACAACCGGGCCCATTCTTTTTATTTGAATTCTGGAACCTCACAAATCTCACAGCAACTGACTTACTGCAGGAATGTTATTTAAAAAAACCCAAATCCTCTTCTTTGCTCTGGACACTACAGACTAGTACAAAAGTCCTGCAAAAGAGCTACAGAAATAACAACAAAAAATGACTTACGTAGCTAACAAAAGCTGGGCCTTGGGTCCCTTCCCTGGCAGAGCACACCAGGCAATGCCATTCACCAGAGCTGGGTGGGACAGAGAATGCAGGTGCCTCCAGCATCCTCCCAGACAGCCCCAGAGCTTCACTGTTTCCTCTTTGGCACAGGTCAGGAGAATCTTACCAGTTGGATCCCACTTCATACTAACAACCATATCCTATTGGATTTAAAAAAATGAAACGTTGGCATGAAGTAATACAGCAAGAAGGAAGAAACTTAACTCTCAGAGCTAATGTAACTTTTAATTACTAATAACAAAAATATTTTATTCTCAAAGTACATACAGTGAGTTGCAATAATAAAATCATAGTGATACATTTCAGAACTAACATATTAAAAAGACTTTTAAAAGTTTGCTGAAAGAAGCTAAATGGAAAGCACAGAAAAAGATGTTTTCTTTTCACTGCAAATCTTTCTTGACTATTTTTCCCCAGATGTAGCTTTGAGTCTGAGGTAGGAAAGAAGGTCAGTCCATAGTAAGAAGGCAAGTACAGATTTACTGCCACTGCGTGCTCCCTTCTGGGATTGCCCTGCTTCACACACCCAAAGCAGCTCTTGGAAGCAAGCAAGATAATCCTACTACGCCAACATTTGAGGAATTCTCCTCTCAGCCTAACAAATAATTCATGGACTATTAACGACTCATTAGTACATCATGGCCAAGAGGAGATTCTAAACCTCTGCAACTGCATATTCAGAAAAACACCTTTTGCTTTGCACAGGAAGCTAAACAAAAACATGTGACATGATCAAAATTAAAATTTATTGTGAGTACAAGTGAAACAATTAGTCTTTTAAATGCAGTCAATGCACAGCTGTGTGCTTAATTCTGTCACTGTATGTACATACACCTCACAGACTCTGATAGCAAATAGGGTATCAGGTTTATCTTCCCTTTTTTTCACATTTGGTGGACTGCTCCTTTAAAATACATTATATTAATATGTGTATCAGCAATAGGTGTGAGTTTTAAAAATAATCTGCACTTGCCTTTATAAATAGCTTTCAAATAGAGGGAACACCTTAAATAGATTTTACCTACAAAAATTCTACATTAGTTTTAAAAAGACCAGCTCTACCTTATGTGCATCAATGAGAACGACTCCTCCTTTCTCAGTTGGTTCCTTTGTTCCTATGAGCAATTTTCCATCTGAGTAGCCAACAGCAAATGGTCTGTCTTCACTGAACCAGGCCAGGCACGTGACAGACGCTGTGTAAACAGACATTCATTAAACTAAACTGAACTTCTCTCCTGCCAAAGAGGTTTTTGCAGTGCAGTTGTCTAAACTATGAAGTGCGTAACAGTGTCCCCCACCACCAAGGTCACTTAACATACTTTTGGTCTGAAAATTTTCTTGAATTTATATGGTAAAGATGAAACTGAGTGTCACTGTAATGACAGCTGTTGAGATCATTTGGTACTAGTTTTCCCATTCTTCTTTTTATTAAAATAATTGAATTTACATTCCTGGCACAGTGAAAAGAACTATAGCAGGGCAAAGAAAAAAGGCAGACTGAATCCTATACATGTATCTGAGACAGGCTTCTAAAAAATGCTCTGAAAACAACTTGCCTTCCTTAGCAAGAAGATATTGCTTCACTTGATTCTGCCAAAAAAAAAATCTGCAGGCTTCCTGAAGAAGCAATATGCAAAACCACACAATACCACCAAAGATGTGCTACTTGATGTCCTCTGGGACCGGAACTATAAAGGAGAAATGGCAATCATTCAGGAATTCAAATGACACTGACTAGGTGCTATCTGCAGACAGAGCAGACTCTGCAGAGGATCTCTGCTGATTGCCCACAATGGCAAGGAATGGCAGGACTTTACCAGGTTACTACAAACTCTTTGCCTCTGCTGTGAGGGAATCAGGGTGCAGACAGAGATCCCACAAACTTTTCTCCTCCCATGAACCAGAAATCATATCCCATGAACAATAACCAAAAATTATTATATACTTCCTTAATAAAAAGTGCAAGCGTGTTCACAATTTTAATTTCAAATACTGATCCAGTCTCTCACCATCCTTTCTGTAGCAGTGTTCCAGCTCCAGCCGGTGCATGGCTGAAATATCCACAACTTCAATAAGAGCCAGAGATCCATCCATGCGCCCAATTAACAATAATTCTGGAGCATCTCCTGTCCATGCTGCAGCTGGCCCTTCTTCTGGCCAGGCTAGAGCAGATACCCAGTGAGGCTGAAGATCTAATAAGCCTTTTCCTCCTAGGAGACCAAAAAGTCTTTTAAAACTACTTCATAAAGAAAAGAAAAATACTGTCCATGGGAAAAAGAAATCAAGAGATCTTATTTAGACTTAGAACATACTACAAATTCACCTAAGTTACAAGAATAACTTGCAAGTGGAAGTTACAAGAACAACTCAGTGGTTCACTAACCTATGCAGACACAAAATCTAGGTAACAAATATCAATTATCATTCAAGTTAGATAGATTTGTTATGGAAAGAAGCTGAGTTCTTCAGTAACCAGTAAATTTATACTTTTCTTGGGGACCGTCTATTACCATAGGCAGGGTAACTGGTGACTTTCCTAAGTGCAAAGCAACACAATGAAGCTTCCAATGCCTTACAGGGATTAAAATTCTTCCTCTCAAAGATGTGTATCACACATCCACTTGGAGTTAGTGCCTTTCTCTACCTAAACAGGTTCACAAGACACTGTGGGAGATGGTAGGCACTTAAGCTGGCCAGTTAAACACTGGGGTAAACAAACATGCAGTGACCTGGCAGCTCCCCTGGAAATACGCCGTACCAGGACGTGCCCACAGGCAGTTCAGAACGTACCATTGACTTGCCAGATGTTCACCATCTTTTCTGTAGCTCCAGCCAGGTACTTGCCACTGATGCTCCAACAGACAAGAGATAAACTAAGGTCACTGGGTGACCCCAGACTTTCTTCAGAATCACCTTCTCTGTAATAGAATAAAATAATGAAATTAAGAGACCATTTCCTTTAAGCAGACAGGAAAACCTAGAACTCGTAAAATATCTGAGCTAGAACCTGGAGTCCTGCCATCGCAGCAGATTTACATAATACATTTTTCTGCTCACAGAACTACATTCCCTCTAAAACCACTTCAAATTACAGAATGGGATACTACTTATTTCCAAGAAATTTCAAATTTGGTTTCAAATAGAAACTCTACCTTTACCTACTTATTTCTCAAATTTAACATCTTCAGCAAAGGCAAACTTGTCTGGGAAGCCATGAAATGAAACAATTGCTTGGACAAGAAATAAGAGGCACATCTTGCTATCAGTTCTACTTTAAACTCTTCCTGCTGTTACACAATGTTGTTACCACTGTTCTATCATTCCATTTTGAAGTCTGCTTTGGCTAACTGTAATAGGGCCACAGATACCTTTAATTGCCCTTAAGATCATACACAACAGCCCCATTTTTTACTCCTTTTAGTACCAGAACAATGAAGGCTATAATACTGTTATATCATTCTTGTTATTCCTTTTAAGGCCATATCTAACACCAGCAAGCAAACAAGAACTAAGCCAACCAGTAAAAAATTGTCACAAACAACCTTGTAGGTCACTACTGCGTCCTCATTCTTCCAAGCTCAACTCACCCATGCTACACTAAAGAATTAGATTTTAGTCTTTCCTTTTGCTTTCTTCTTTTTTGGACACACTCAAATGACAAAAAAGCACTTCCAAGACACTCATGAAAAATTATATTTAGTTCTTGTATCTCAGAAGTCAAAATTCTTTTTTCACACTTGACTCAAATGACCACACTTGCAATGATCATGTTCTATGTTGGAGCTGTCCACTGGAACCCACTGAAGAGATATTCCCTTTTCTGCTATATAACAGTCCAATACTGTTTTATTTTACCCATGGCTTACATCAATTAATTAAGGATGTTTTTAAGCAGCATTGACACAATCTCTTTATAGAGACTCTTCAGTTTTAAGCTATTTAACTTATTTTGCATACCATAAACACAGCAACAGAAAACAAATGAGAGATTTTAAGTGCAGGAGATAATGAGAACAGCCAACCCTGCATTATCTTGCACAATTACAGCTTAAACTAAATATCTGGCTGTTGTAAAGAATCAACTTACAGCTTATTGAGCACACAGGTCTGTTGCAATGAATATTGCTTCTTTGTCACATTCCACACTCTGATGGTGCCATCATTTCCACTTGTTGCCAAAAGTCCCTTTTTATTGCACCAAACACATGTCATGACCTACAAATACCAAAATAATAATGGAAAAACTGGAATTTAAAACTTGGGTATGCTTGCTCACTAATATTAAGCAAACACTAACCAATGAGATGGGTATTGAAATACACTGTAACAACCAAACTGGATTTTTCTACTTTTACAGCATTATTCACTGCAATTAAGCAGGCTTGATAAGGATGCCACACCTCATACAGCCCCATGCTCCACAGGCTGCCATTGCACAGAATACTGCACAAAGATGTTAACTGCTATTGACAGAAAAATTAATGCGAATTAAGATCTAAGGAATTATAGTGATTCTGCTGACTTTATATACACCATAAGAACACTTTCCTGACCCCTTTAATTGAAGCCTCAAAGAAGCTAAACATTTTTGTGCATCAGAGGTGCAGTAACTTTCATCAAGCAGTAACTTAATCTCCAAAAAAATTACTTCCTGTGGGAAATCATTTCGGTCAGTGTATTTTTAAAACAATACAATTTTCCTCTGCCAAGGAGAGCGCCGCAGCCCCGGGGCGCTCGTGCCTACCCTGTTCTGGTGAGCCTCGAGCTTGATGAAGGAGCACTTGCGCAGGTCTCCGCCCATGTCGGCGAGGGTCTGCGGCACGCTCTGGTTGTCGCGGTCGTGCGCGGCCAGCGTGCGCACGAGCTGCTGCGCCGCCCACTGCCGGTGCTGCGAGGACAGGCGCGACGACAGGCAGCACGCGGCCAGCGCGTTAGCCAGCTCCAGAGGGCCTACAGCAGAGGGATCATAGGAAGGATGGGCATACAAATGGGCAATTAAACCTGCTTAGACAAAACAGTGAGATGATGCCTAGATGAGTACCACATAGAGTTACACACAGGAACACAGCAATAGCCAGCATTTCCCGAAAGACATTAACGAGCATCTTAGCAGAATGTTGCAATCATGTGAACTATAGTAAAAACACTCTTCTGATACTATTGCAAAATAACCCCAGTTCAATTTTCACAAAAAGAACCTTAAGAATAGAATTATAAATAGCCTTATTCCCACCATATGGAAAATGGTTGATCAAAGAGCAAGTGCTTTCTGAACAGGAAAAGCCTCCTCTGACAGAGACCTGCCACTGTCACTGCCCTGTCCTTCCCCCTCCATCACAGCAATAGCCTGGGGGGAGGCACAGCTGTTGCTTTGTGGCCCCCTGACCTCCGGAAGCAGAGGCAGCACAAATTTCTGCCTCAGACACAGGACAGCACTTGGGTAGCAGAAATCAGCCATTAACCTCCTTCATTTCATCAGGAGGCACAACCAGGCTCAATGGCTCAGCTCTACGGCTTTGAATGCACACACGTTCAGACTGTATTTTAAAGAGGTGAAAGATGCAATTATGGAATAAGACCATATTTTTAAGTTAAATGTGTGCCATAAACCATAACATTCCTTTGATCAAAACGAGTTTTGTACATTTTTAAGAATGTATCTATTTGTACATTATTCTAGCAAGTCTCTCCCTTACATATAAATGAGGAACTGAAGACCTAATGATTAGTATTTAAAAACAAAGCTGTATCATACCTTTCTTTTCAATTTCAGCTTTATCATAGTTTGGCCTTAGTTTGGCCCCTTTGTCTGCCAACAATGCTACAAGTGCTTGAGTAACCACAAAATTTGGAGATGTGACAAGTTTGTTTTCTTCTGCAATTCCTCTTAAAAAACTTGGCAAAAATTTTCTCTGAATTGGATCATCAACTGTTGTCAAGTTCACACCAGTTGCTGCAGAAATCAAATTCTAAAAAGAAATAATTGATGATAAATAATCAGAACAAACAGAACTATCGAATATAGAAACATTTTCAGTTGCCTAAATTGTGCATAGTGTTACAGATTTTCTTTTTCCTGTCATAGAAATTGACTCAATTAGAGTCAATTGACTCTAGAAATTGGCTCAACATAGAACTGACTCAATTAAAAAATCAAAACCTTAACAGAAAAACCCTATGAATACAAAAAGCACATCCATTTTGCCCACCTGAAAACAGTACTCAGCAAAGACACATACAGTTACTTGATTTTTACCAACAATCAAACATAGCCTTGGTGCAAAGCCATAAACAAGAACTCTAAGGAGGTCCTCAAACTGAGGGCAGTCTCACCTCAGCTGAGAAGGTAAAAGCACAAATAATCAAAGTAGTCTCAAGTAAGTACCGAAGTCCTACCTGTGTACATAACTGCACCAGCAGCTTTGCAGCACTGGGGGTGTTTGATGCCAAGCAGCCAACTGCAGTGCTCAGGTAGGCAAGGCAAGAGATGGGCTTGCTGGTTTTGCTGTGGATGCCCCTGGATCTCTCTGTCGAGCTGGACACCGTGGACGGGCTCGTGGACAGGCCAGCCCTCCCCGCTGCCGCCAGGCACATCAAACGAACCAGCGTGCGGATGTCTGTTAATCCCAAGGACTCCAGGCCAGCTGCCAGGCTACAACTGGAACCACTGTGGAAATGGACAGAAAAGCTCTTGGGTTCGAAAGAACAAAATCGACTCAACCTTTTCTCTTAGCAGTAAGTACAGAAATGAGAATTGCTTCCCCAATTAGTTTCAAATTGCATCTTTATCAAACAGAACTGGGTAACTGGTTACAAAAGGAAAGGTGGAAGCGATGCCAAGGATGCCACAAACCTGACAGATAGAAGTGAGAGAGCTCTCATAACCATTGTTCTTGCCAGGAGCACTTGGGCAGCAGCTGTCACTCTTCTGAGAGCCATGACACGGTCGTGTGGATTTACCAGGGCAGCTGCTTGTTCTCCTAAGGTTATCCTGCCAGAAGAACTTTTTTCTATTGAGCCATGGCAGCCTTGGAAATAATAATGATTTGTATTAGTGTTTAAAGAAAAACAAAACATTGTAATATAGTAATAAGCACAGAAGCAAAGCTGGCCTAAGTTACTCATTGATTTTTCAGTATTTCATATACAGAACTACAGTGATAATTACTGAGAAGAAAATACACTCCTGAAATACACTCCATAATTTAATTATTCCTTATTTTCAAAGAGACACAAACACAACTTGACATACTCAAGGTAATTTAACTCCTCTGATTCCCTTTTCCATCAGAGGGGACTACTTTTAAGTCCCAACTTAAAAAATCCATGCATTGAGTTCTGCAAAGTATGTTACTGGCATCTACTGTTTGACTATGGTCACAAGTTTTATTGGCAAAATTCAAGCCTTCTGTCAATTCATAATGCCTCACACTCCTCTCTCTAATTTTCCTATAATAAAAGGACAATTTAGAGCCAGTCTTCACTTCCTCATGGTAGCAGGCAGGAAATACTGTCAGAATGTTCCTGGCCTGCCCCTAGAAAAACCACACCAAAGGAGAGGAGGTGGTGACAGTTGTGTCATTACTGTTGTTGCTGCTGCTGTTGTTACTATCATTATTCCTTTAAATGAAGTGCATTTTAAATGTACCTATTTGCATCAATGTTTCTTCCATACTGTTGGTGGCTGTCACCATTGCAACTGAAGCACCCAGAGGGTCACTGTCAGGGAACTGAACGGGTTCGGGTACAATGCGTCGATCATTTAACCCAAGAGGCCCAGCCAGTAATTCAAACTCCTCTTCTCCTGTCAGCTTTTCATCTTCATCCACATCTAACATGTCCCAGTCTTCTAGAATTGGAGAAATATAGTTAGACTTGGTTACAAAAGCTCACAAATTAAATCACTCCAATTAATTTAAAAAGCAATACAAGGTATGAAATGTATACTGTAATCTGCAGCACAGTAGCATTAAAAACTCATCTTTTGATGTTGACATATACACAACAAAGTAAATCAGAAAAACAAAATCCTGTTCTTGCCCCTCTCTATTCAACTTGATCCTTACACTGCACAGAAGTTTTATGGAAGATTGTCTGAAGTATCAAACTAGCTGTTCCTTAAAAACAGACATTAGAGGTCATCACATACAGCAAAAGACAGCTACAAAACCTGGAATACAGTGAAAAGTGCAGACATACAGTTGTGCTTTAAATCATGGTAACAAGTGTGTATTCCAAAGGACTGAATAGTAAAGACAGATGTTAGAAATTTCTGGTCTTCATATTTATCAAAAAAGCATGCATTAGTTCATGGGTTATAACTGAAGACCCAGGCTTTTGCTTTTCCTTCCAAGGGAATAAAAAAACCCCCAAACAACAAAGAAAAACCACTTTAACTGCAATTCAGTGAGGCACTTCCTCCACTTGCCAACCATCTACACACAAGTCAGCTTATATTTACTGATCTCTCCTGCTCTCACTCAACACACAGTAGAATGAGAACACCTCTGATCTACAGCAGACAGATTTGCCCTAAGTACTGGAGCACTCATTTAGTCTCAAATAGACAAATGTGGTAAATCACACAACTGTGATCACAGGAGCTACAGAAAGGACCAGAATCAAAGAACCACCCGGGAAAGGTTTTCTAAAGACACCAGAAATAATTAGTTTAAAGTGAAAGCCACCCTCAGGACACTCTCAGCTCGGACAAAGGGAGAAAAACTAAGAACAAGACTAATGGCAGACTTTTGGGACCCTGACTTACACCAATTAATTTCTCCCACAAAGGCAGCTGAAGAAAGATATTTGAACGTAAGATTTTGTATGTGCAGTTCTGGATGTAACATCTCCTCACAATACCCTATCACCCCAAGTTAGGTATTTGCCATTTCAGTTGCTTACATGAAAGATGGGGGAAAAGAGTCACTGATTTTTTTTTCTGATTTGAACTAAAAAAATCCCCAAAACGAAAATATCTAATATGTATCTAACTGGAAGAGATTTTAAAATACACCTTCAGGTTTATTTGCAAGACAATACCTTGTACAAAAAACAAAACCCCATGCAACTTAAAAACATACCTTCATAGACACTGTCTTGTTTACCTATTAGATCAGGAGCCTGGCCTTTGTATCTGTATGAAAAAACAACAAAGAAAATTACTGAGTGGCTCTAATATTTTACAAATATACATGATTTTAAATTTGGTTCCCTATTTAGTCTAACTTTACTGTTAGGTTGACATGTATTTACAAATGATTCTAGAAATGCCTAGTAACAGAGAAACAGATAAGATGGCTTCTGAAAGTGTGTGTGGAGGGGCAATCACTTTGCAGTACTAATGTGTAAGAGGTCCATAAGAAAATACTGGAACTATCAAACAAAACTGATAAGGAGTTTTCAAAAGTCACTAAGAAGTAGGCAACATCCCAAGAAATTATTCCTTGTTCTTAACTTAAAAACCAGAAATATCAAGTTAACCTTTTTTTTCTAAATATGCATTTGTTGAACACAGAGAATTATTTTAAGTATCTGAAAATCGTGCTAGGAATTCTTATCTCTTAACTCAAATCCTTAAAAGGCTGATGGCTCATAAACATGCTTCGTTTCTTTATCCACTGTCTTATATTTCTGTACCTTTCAGAGGTTGATGTTTTAGATTTACTCTTGAGGGCTAGGTATTTCTCTCTGCAGATGCCACAGAGTAAGTAGTAGGGATTTCCACTGCCGCACTCCCCCCCAAACCAGCCGTCCACGTAGGAGCCGTTGCTGCGGTAGCCCTGGCGATTGGCGCTGCGGCCACAGCCAGGGTGGTTCCTCTTCATGTGCTGGTTGAAGCTGACCACGCTGGATTCACACAGCTCACAAACCACTACTTCCTCTCTGTCCTCAGATTCACAAACATGCTGCACAGTAAGATTTTCACACGTTATTTGTACGGAATAAGTGTCTGCACCTTTGATATAAAACATGCCAATATTCTTAGGTGGGTGTCCCTGCACATTTCTGTCATTGAGGGATATTTATATGGTTGACTTGTACAAAAGCAAAGCAGAAACATACAATTGATGACATAATGAAGACCATCTCAGAAGAGGAAAAACATTTGGAAGTAAAATATCAGGGGAACTTATTTCCTATTTAATTTCAGATTGACTCAAAATCCTTGACAGTAAAACTTTTCATTTGTAACCCTGTCACATTCAACACTGTCTTTATCAGGTTCTCCTCAGAATTTCTCTGAAATCAGATCTAACAAAGGAAAATACTCCTTTTTTGGTCTCAGACAATCGGATTTTACATTTACTGAGCAACAACAATTTCCATTTGTGTTAATAAATATCAAGGTTTTATCTCAATATGAAGTTCATTTTTCATAAAAACGTTTTTATCCTAAGTCGGTAATTTCATTGAGATGTTTAAATGAAACAAATGCTCTGAAAAATTCAATATGCATCCTGAAACTTGCTTCCATATCAAAGCTATGTAATATCATAACTAGGAGATGAAAAGCTGAGTCTTATGGGTTGATTGTATAATTTGACGTGGATAATCCAAAGATTAACAAACCACTGTTATTATATTTGTTTTCCACCTCAATAGATTTTTAGTGCTCTATACAACAACCCAGTGTTGTATAGAGCACTAAAATGTATAGAGCATGTTGTATCACCATGAAATACACAACAATTAAATTAAGAAAAACTGATTTAAGTGCAAATCATGTTGCTACAGATCAGATACTAGTAGTGGGAGTAGTAGAAGAAACATTTACAACTGTGTTTGCTATCTCACACAGCTAAGCCATCTGGGACACCCACTTGATTTCTAATTGGTATCATCAGAACAACTATCTAAGTTCTGTTCGCATCTTTCAGGGGAGGAAGAAGTAAAACTACAAACACATGGAAATGCAGAGCAAGAAACACAAGAAATCACTATTCTTAATCTAAAAGTGATGCTACAGAATACAAGATGATTTTAAGCACTGCTGGCACTTAGTAAGATATTTTCAAACAGGCTATAAGCATACACGTTACTTTAAAAACATAAGCATGCAAAAAGCAGTAAGTTAAAGCAGCCCCCGCTGCAGTCACACACACCCAGGTAGGCCAATCCAGTACCTCTGGGATCCACATTCCCAGAATATCATTATCACTAGCCAGGTCTTGCCCAAACATAGCTTCCATTGCTTCATCATCAAGGTCAATCTCCAACTCCTCATCCAAGTTGAAGTCATACAGTGCCCCTGGATCTTGCTGCAAGGAGATCCCTTCCCTGCGGCTCTGGTTCCTGTGGGCCTGCACTGAGCGGTACAGTCCCGCTCAAGGTAGGAAAAGAGAGAAACAGGAAAGCAGGACTTTTATTTGCCACGGCAGAAAGATGGCTGTACTTTCAATTTCCTTTTTGTTTTCAACTCTTCTGCTAAACAACCTACTTATCACCACATAAAACTCTTAGATATACATTGGCACACCTATGAGAAGGAGTTTTCTAAATGTCATGCTAAGTCCCAGCCTCCCTCCTATTACTTCCTGGATAAGCAAAGCCCTTGGAATTCTTTCAGTCCCTTACCAGCACGTGCCAGCAACGTTCGGGCAGCTAAATCAAATTTGTGTCTCCGTGTGACAGCCGACCGACTTCGAGAGGGAGGTCCGCTTGCTGCAGCTGCATTATCCACGTGATCCATATTATCAGGGCTACAGGAATTTGTAATTTACAGGTAAATCAAACCAAGTTTTAAACAACCACATATGGTAACTAAGTCACATTTGCTAGCATTTTTTACTTTCTTTAATGGAAGGAAGAAAAGGAATTTGGGATTGAAGAATCTTCAGTTTCAGTGGGCACATATACACTGTCTTTTTGACTGTGAGATTTACCTCAAACAAATTAGATGCAGCCATGCCAACACCCATTTGATCTTCCAGAGTGCCTAACCACGGCAGAAATTTTGAGAGAGCACTCATTTTATACTAGGTTAACTCAGCTTGAATCAGTTTTTTTCCCCTCTTTTAAAGAAATAAAATCAACATCTCTGTTGTTACTGGCTGAGTCAATTTGCCTGTGGCCTTACACATGTATTTGGCAAAACATGAATTTAATGGAAATTTGCTTTATTACTACATCTTTTAATTAAAACGCAACTATAAGCCCTCAATTTTTTCATTCTTTTCTTTTTTTGTTGTGAAGAAAACATGCTCAGTTACATTCTTCCCCAGCTCTGCACACAAACAGTACTGGAAAATAAATGCACCATGTACAGCTAATTTAATTACATCTTTCCTTCTACTCATGCTGTAACAAAACTTTAAAGCTCCATTATGAAGTAGCACTCTGTCAGCAACAATGAATTTGCGAGATTTCCAGTTTCAGGAACAGATTACAAGCAATTACAAGAAAATTATTTTACCTCTCACTAAAGCCTTCCTCCATTTCAGTGGCATCAGCAGAAGGGATATCACCTGGAGACTGCAAATAGCAATGATCACCAGATTTCCCACCACTTCCAGAGACGATTGTCCCATGCCGTGACTCTGCAGTCCCCTCTGACTGGGGCTCTTCATCATCTTCATTTCCAGGGTGCTCGATCATCCACATGGCCAGCACTGTGATATTCTGTGCATCTGCTTCTCCTCTGGCACCTGAAAGCAGGAAAACCACACTTTGGAACTCCATTTTAGCACTTACAGTTACAAAAAAGGCAATCTGTTTTTCCACGGAAATGGTTATAGAACTTTAAGTATTCTACGGGAAAACAAGTGTTTCACGTGTATCCAATTTTTCAGTTAAACTGATATTATAGCTATAGATTACCTGTAGCTTCCATAGCTTTGGCAATCTGCCTGAGTGAGAACCCCATTTCTAGCAAGGGAACAGCAATGGCAGGAGGAGGAGGGGATGTTGAAAGTCGGCTGCTTGGATCAGACAAAGCTTAAAAGACAGAAAATGATAAATGTAAAGCACATAAATCTTTCTCTAGTGTTACTTTATTACACCTTACTTTGATATATCAGCTTCAATTAAGGGAATAATTGCTCTCAACTTTTCTTTCAATTACTTTCCACAAGGTAAGATACTTTCTGTAACACAACTAGATGGTGCTCATTCTTCTTTGTAACACAGATTTTCTTGACTGTTTGACCAAGTAGGATACTGATGATACGCAAAAAACTGTTTAAGCAATTTCTATTGTTTTAATTTTGAATTGTATTAAATTATCTATTTGATCTATATTTATGTAGCCTAGATAAAGTTATCCTTGTCCAAATCATTGAGATTCCCAAATGGTGAGATCACTATACATTCCTCTTAAGGTACAGAGAGAGACCTCAGCTAAACTGGGAACGTATCTGAAAAATCTCTTTGTGGATGACGGCTATATTTCTGTGCAGAGAGCCATTCAAGGAACTCTAAAGAGGTCAGTTACTGCCCCAAACCCACAGTTTCTTTATGACCTGCCATAAAAGTGATGTCTGATCAGTGAAGGCAAAAACGTCCTATCAAACAAACACTGTTGTAAAGACACTATCATGACTAGAAGCAAGTAATCTCATAATTAAATCAAAAGGAAAAAAAAAGACGTGAACTGAGCAGACCAGTTGCTATGCAACACATGAACCCCTGAACTCCCCGACTAATAGCACAGATGTAAGGGCAATATTAAAAAGTACTGGTGCACGTAACCATAAAATACATCAATTCTTGTTTCCTGTGTGGTATGTGGTCTAACAAAAGCTAGAAAGTTAGTGCACTTACCAGCAGCACACAACCAAGGAAACAAGCCCAAATCAGATGAACATTTTGAAGCAATTACGAATTATACTTCATTAATGTTTTTACATGCAGTTTGTAATCCAATCCACAGCTTTTAAAAACCCATTTTGTTTTCTTGATAAAGCCTACAGTTATATAAACCATATTCTTTGTCCTAAGATAGTCACTAAAAGGTTTTCAACAATGCTTTGCATCTTAGTCTGCCTTAAAAAGAAATTGGGTTGGGTCTCCATCCCTTAAAACACGACCCCATAACCCCTGTGACTTTCCTAACTTGTCCCCGTTTCTATTACACGGACAAGTTTACCTGTGCGATTGGCAGGCCTTGCAGACTGGGAATCTGGAGAGGTCAAACTTTGTCTCCTTCCAACTTCATCTGAAGGAGATGTTGGTAAAGAAGATATTGGAGGAGTCTGAGCACGTCGTGCTGGAAGTACAGTTGTAGTAGGGTAACTGGAGAACATTTGCCTTGAAAAAAGAACAATACACATTTATATTAAACAGAACTATGCTGAAAAACGTCTGACACAAGAAGCACACCAAATTAAGAGTGCACTTGGCAAATCCTACTTTATGCAATTGAGTTTTTTAAGGGTAAGATACAACACACGTTGAGGCAACAGCTCATTCCTACCAACTTCATCTGTACAGTTAAGTTCTAGGCATGCACATAAAAAAACCCCTCACAGACCAGGAGCTGTCCTAGGAGAGAAAAGATAAATAAACACTTTTCCCATTTCCATGGTTTGTTCAGAACTCAGGCTGACTAATAAATCAGGTGAGTATTTGATTTTCACTGTCCTAGTACGAGGACATTGTTTGGGCTTTTATCAAATTGTATCTGCAAAACCTGTAGGAATTAATAAACTTTGAAAAGGATTCTATGCAAAGTAAAGCAGATTTCCTTTGACAATACAAATTGCCTCTGCAAATTCAGTAGTTTATCTTCCATTTCAGTATGTAAGGGTAAGCTGAAACAACATCTTGGCTTACAGGATGTTACCTACCAACTAAGATCTATTCTAGTTTGAGAATCAAACAAACTTTCATTAAAAATCTAGAACTTCAGAGATTTATAATTTAAACTCATGTACCAAATAAACATGAGAACTGAAGGACAGCTTAAGGAGAGAATTTTCTCCTTAAAGAATTCAGGTATTACATTTATATACAGTGTATAGCCAAAGCTTAACAGCTTTCTAGTAACAACCACAAAACCTGCAAGGCAAAATACCATTAAACTGTGTCCTCTGCAGAGGCAGTTCTTGACAGCACTTTCAAAGGCTTAGGCAGCTAAAGACATATATTCTATATACACCACACAACTAGTTCCCTACAGCCACAGAACCATATATGCTGATAGGGGATTTTACCTCAGGAGACTGAGAGGCATAACACCAGGTGATTCTGAAGCAGGAACTGTTTCTGTATCAGTTACTGGAGTAGTAGCAGTGGTGGTATCCTCCAGAGAGCTGCTCATGAAAGATGTTGTGCTAGATGCAGAAGGGCTGGTTGTAACTGGTGTTTGGGCTTGCTGAGACTGATCACCTTCTTCTACTTGTTGCTCCACTTCTGCAAGAGAAAAAAGGACATTACAGCAACATTCATATAATGGTGTAGGTCAAAATAGTAGCTATGGCTAAACTTTTAACTTTCTAAAATAACTATCATTATTTAGAATTCACCCCAGAGACAGAAAGGGTGTGCAGACTCTGCCACTAACTCAAGGACTTGTGTACAGAAGTCAGACCAGGAGCTCTTGCTGTTCTCACAGCGATACAAGGTAAATAGCAAACAAACCATTTACTTATGCCAGACTTTATGATATTCAGATTTATGGTTGTAAGAGCTAGGATTACTCTCAAAACAGGCAAAAGGGGAAGAGGTCTTAGATATAGAAATAGAGCTGATTCACTAAAAAGCTATTTTTTACTCAGCTGTGTGAATAGCATTTTTAAGACTTTTGTTTGTCGGTTTAGAAGAAAAGTAAATCCTCCTGAGAAGTATATACAGTACTGTGCATTTTTAAAAGTATTAGAGATATATTAAAAACTTTTATTTCTGATTGATATGCATTCACTTTTTATTAAAACAAGGAATTAGGAAAAAGGCAATATGTCAGTATAATATCTATAAAACAGTAAACGGAGCTTTGCAAAAATTTCTCTGTCCGATTAAGATTCCCCTGAAGTACAACCACTACAAAATGACAATGTTAATTGTATTATCATTGTTACTAATAACGTTAATCTAATTTTGAAAATGTACCTTGTTTAAGTCTGCCACCGAACTGGTCCTCCAGCAGCCCATGAACCACTAGCTTGTAGATCATGGCCTGTGCCCGCTCCAGGTCTGCCAGCCCCAGCGCCCTCTTGATGGGCGAGCGCATGACCGCCCGTTTCACCATGTGCCGCATCAGGAACTGCAGCGCGGCTCGCATCTCCACGTCCTCGTGAACCACCGGGGAGCTGGCACAGTCAGAATTGTGACCATTTTCTGCCAGCACTTTGGGTATTAACAGCAGCTCAGCATACTTACTACAGCTAAGAAGAACACTAAGTGACTTCATAGCACCAAGATAAAGATAAGACAGCTGTACAGCTCGAATTTCTGACTGCACTATATCGTGACTTCTTGGGGTGTGTTCATGATTCTTTTTCCTTCCTTCAGCAGGCTGGTGTTGGGATTCCATACCTAGTGTTGATGGTTCTAAAGAAAAGGAAACAATTTCATTTTCCGACTTAGAGATTGTAGCACCATGTCCTTTGTTATCATCAGCACTTTGGCCTAATCGTGCATCTGATCCAACGTCACCCTCCATTTTCTGGTCCATTTCCCCTTTATCTTCAGATTCATGTCTGTGTTTTTTCTCGTGTCTCTTGGTGCTTTGCTTTCCCGTATCTTCATGAATGCCAGTCAGATAGGTAAGGTCCAGCAACACAGTAGCTGTCAGCCCACGAAATCTTGCAACATCAAAAGGCAGTGGTTCACAGGGCTCCAGATTATACAATGGAGTATCACTAGGCGACCAAAAAGTTGGGAAGCTTTAATAAAGATCAGAATGACACAGGAAAAAGCAAGTGAGGGAGAGACAGGAGGAAAGTACAGGAAATAATGTAGGCAAATAAGATGCAAAATATATTTAATAAAACAAAGCAATTCTAAAAATTAAATGCCAACAGGGGAAAATGAGGTTATGATCAGAAAACAGGGAGATATGGTTTCAGAGCAAATGCAACAAAGCATACACAGGTTTTCAACAACAAGCACTGAAATCCAGCAGCCCCACAGAAGCAATCCATTCTGTGTGGACATAGGCTCTGGATACATTATTAATTAGAAATATCTAACAGACTTTTATTAAGAAAGACTACCTTAAGGTAAATATTATCATCATACCTGAATCTGAACAGGTATAAAAGCTTATAAAGAAAACTTTTTAAACATTAAGGAAAAGCTTTGATTGACCTCAGTTACTCATCACCAGGAGCACACTACTGATATCTGAGGACAATTCTGTCTCTGGTGTGTCAGGACAGATCCCCTGGTGAGGACAGTGACCTTTGAAAACCACGGGTCAGAAAACCTAACAGACACATTTATCTATCTGTCCATCTATATTCAGTGATATTTTCTGGTACTATTTAGGATTGTTACACTTGACTAATTTCCACTTGAAGCAGGACAAAAATTCACCAGCCCGTATTTCCATACACCTTGTATTTTCCATACATCCAGCAGATAAATGACTTTTAAATCTTCCTTTTATTATCCCAAAAAGTTTTCACATCCTACAATGTAAACTTCTACCTAAAAATGACAGCAAGCTTTAGGCTGGTTTTAATTAAGGAGGTATAAAATGAACCTAATTAAGTGCTTTACCAAAAGTTTGCCTATGTTCAAGTGCTGTTCAACTTCACTCAAATAAAGCTTCGAATTGTTTTAAGGGCACTCTTGCTTTAAGACTATACTGTCACATGGGCATACTTGAAAGAATTTATATCTGGAACTAAATCAATTGCACTTCAGCATATTTAGTCAAAGTGACAACAGCCTTTGCAAAGACAAAACAGATATAATGCTGCAACAGCTGTGAGAGTAAAGTGACCTCGGCTATTTCAGAACGTAATTGTAACTGGTAGGGGGAAAATAAAAAAACCACTGCTCAACTTCTTCAAAAGACTTCTTTGGCTATAGGCAGGAGTTCAAGAAATCAAGTTCATCAAATCTTTTCCACACAAAAACACAGGCAATTCTTATGAGAGCACCAAGGAACTCAGAGAAGCTTCATTTCAGTTTCCTTCCAAGTGCTTTCCCTTTGAATGCATGTCTGCAAGACAGGTGGAAAACAGAGCATCTCCTTCCAGCCTTGAGCTCTCTAAGGCATGTGGGAGAATGAATGAACACTACTTCTTCAAGGCAGCATTAATTTCAGTACCACTGAAGTCTAAACTTAAAAGTAATTGATCAGCATGACTCTAATATAGTTACTTGGGAAGATTTCCAACCACAAACCACTACTACAAGACTGTGAAAAGCATAGGAAATGGGCATACCTGATTGTAATCTCTGCTTCATCCCACTGGACCTTGGCAGAGGTACTGCCCTCCTTCACCACTCCCAGCAGGGTGGCATGACGGCCCGTTTGCTTGTGGACACATCGACCTCCAACTCTGAGCCCAGCATCCACTCCACCAATGACTGCCAAAACAGGCCACACCTCCACACAGAGCATCTTCAGCTGCAGCTCTGAAAGCTCTGCCAGGCCATGCCGGCTGTGCTTGCTCTTCTCCTCCTCTTTATTCTCTTTCTCCTCTCTCACCTCGTTCTCTTCTCGGCTTTGAACAGAGCGACTTTTCTTCAGTTTTTGACCTGCCTCCTTAAGACATGTTTTGATTTTATTCAGTCTTTCCATCATTTTTTTATTGATGCAGTGTGTCCAGCGGTCTGTGCGATGCAGGATTCGAATGAGCTGGATGGTGGCTTCTGCCAGCACTGCAGCAACAGGACTGCAGATGGGGTCACCAGGCAGCAGATCTCTTGGCGTCCCACGCATCTGCATATCACAGATCTTCACCTAAGTGTTTGAAGAGAACAGTTTACAAGTTATCTTCTCAACATGCCTGAATAAACTCCTCTTATAAATACAGGAGTCTCCTGCTGAACAGAAATAGTTACTAGCATTGTCTTTTTTCCCCCTTGGAATAATCCCTAGGAAATCCACCTTAACACTGAGCAAAACCTCCATCCTCCAGATTCAAGGATGCTGAAATTACGTATTTCATGGTTTCTCAGACAAGACTATCTTGAAATCCTAATACTACATTCTCCTTGGTTTCTGGGGAATAGAACTTTTGTGTAGAACATGAAATCTTTAAATTTATTCTAAAAAATAAAATACATTTGAAATTTATAATAGATTACAGTAGCTGAAACACTGTATTATCAACATTGTTTTGGTCAGTAATTCAAAGCAGCACCATACAGGCTGCTGTGATGAATACTGACTTCATCCCAGCCAAAACCAGTAAACCTACACAGATGAACATCAAGTTACCTTCTCTCCTGGATTACTGCTATAGAACATAACACAAGGGTATAACTCAGCTGCATCCACATCTTCAAAAGCTAGTTTTGGCTCCTAGGGAAGAAACAAAATAAAACCCCCTCAATCTTAGAACACCTTAACAGGCAAAAATATGAAACATGAAGAAGTTATGTCTGTACTATAAATCTTCTAAGTACTGAAACTGCCACATGTTTTAACTCTAATGCTTATCCATGCCATATTACCATTGCAAAAAAACCCACTGAAAAACCAAGTGATGTTAAATACCTCTCCATTTTTACCGAAGGAAATAGTTCTTGCTTCCATATCTAACACACACGTGATGAAATCTCCTTGGGTAAAGCTTGACAGAGTCAAAGTCTGCTCTCCATTGTGGTAGAGGTTGCCACTGTAGGCTCTGTAGAGCCACATATCTGAGGTAGTGCGATGGTTGAAGTCATGCACTGGCCAGCGAGAGACTCCCACACAAGTGCCTTCATTGCCTCGGTTCTCCTTCACAATGTAGAACTAGCAGGCAAAACACACAGGGGAAAAGAGCAGGAATATACACTTTTACACAACACAGCAATGAAAATCTTCCTTACACATACGTATGTCTGCTTTTAACTGTTTTTCACAGAAGCTTTTAATAAGAAGAATAGTAAGTTTATATGGTAAAACCATAAAAAAAAAATCACTCCAAACGATGTATTAAACACTGTTCTTGTCAGTCAGGCTGATGCATCTTTGTGAAATGTTTTCCTAGAAAAACATGCTTTGTGAAATGTTTTTCTACGAAAAAAACCCTAAATCTACATAATTCAGTAGGCAGGTTTTGCAAAACTGCACATGCATGCTGACTATGGACCTTAGGGACAAGTACCATTACCTCTAGAAATATATAACACACACTCACAGTCTCCAACCTGTGTGTTGATATACTCAAATCCCAGCACTCAAAAACAGCCACGAACTCTTCCCTTTGGACTGAAAATCACAGAATGATTTAAGTTGGAGAAGATCCTTAAGATCATGGAGTCCAACCATAAATGTAACACTGCCATTTACTCAAGAATCTTGTTGTAAGCGAAAAGCACAGGCAGCTGCTGTTAATAAATCATAGCACATTTCCAAAACAGTGTGAGAGAAGGTAAGAAATACACATTTATGCAACCTACCTTCCACTGGTAGCACCCAGAAGTAACTCCAGTGGATGCTAAACCGTATCCTTTGCCTCCACTTCCATGAGTTAGAATCTGCCCATTCTCCACTATGCAGCACTGAGCTTTCTCAGGATCAAAGGACACTTCCTGGATGGGAAGATTCTCATCTTCATCCTCAGACTCTCCTTGCTTCTACCAGAAATAGGACAAAGCATGTGTGGTAACTGTAATTCAACTGCCTTCAGTCACGAGACAAAGTACAAGCATTGTTACCTGGAGCTTCATTTCTTGTTCTTTCTCCTTTATTTGAATTGCATGTTTGGCCTGGGCTATCGGAGTCTCCCACATGCAGTCAGACAGAAGCGAGAACAATCGTTCAACAACCTGCAGCATTGGGACAGAACTCAGATCATTTTAACTCCAACATGAGGACAACACTAACATCATATTGTTTTACTCTGCTTTGTAGGTATAAACATCAAGGTATTTAATGCTCTTAGATTAAAAAAATAACTACACTGAGCCTCACTTGATTTGGATTTTGAACAAACCCATTAAACATTTATAAGTTTAAGAGACTTTTTGAAGAGACAGGTGTAAAAGCTTATAAAGACCTGAGCCATTTGATCATCTTCAACACCAGATTCACAAGCGGGTAACACAGCTTCTAGTACATGAAGTGCGAGCAGTCTAGTCCTCAGATTGCCAACCAGTGGAACTCCTGAAGATGGAACAATGTGTCAATAATCTTAAAATTACTTCTGCTTCAGGCCTGCCCCTGGTTCCATGCCCCCAGTGCCCCAGAGTGTAACCCCTGCACACATGTACTGCAGTTGGTTTGAACTGTTCATTATGAACACTCACGATGTCAAGCACTTTCTAACAGGGCTTAATTTTTGGAACTGCTCTACAGAAATGCAAAGTAACCATGGGTCACTTTGACGTGATCATACCTGAGCAACACTTCTGGGAGGCAATGTTAAGAAGGACTTCTGTCCATTTTGGAGATGCCATCTTGGACTGAATTGCTTTTGAAGATACAACTCTACGCAGGAAAACAAGAAAGTCTCCCAGGTGCAATTCTGCTGCATGTTGCTTTCGGAGGGCAGCTAGGAAGTTAAACCAAAAGCTTTCATTTACAACCTTAATATTACAACTTGACTAGCAGTCCTGGTTATGGCAACACCCTGTTCTGCAGGTAAAAGCACAATGAGCAGTTATTACATGGTGGCTGGCTGTTAGCCTTGGCTGCCCGGCAGGTGCCCACCAAGCTGTGCTCTCACTCCTGCTCTTCAGCAAGACAGAGAAAAAAACATTAAACTTTTGTGGGTCAAGGTAAGGGAGGGAGACCTCTGTGGGAAGACCTCATATTCTAACTCCAGATTATTTTATTAGTTCATCAGCCATTGCATCATTTTTAAGTGAAGGCAGTTAAAAAGTGAAGGCACAAACAAAAACATATGTACACTTAAAACCAAGCTACAATTAAAAATTCTTCAAACTCAATTTCCACAGGAATTCAAAATCCTCATTAAGGGACTGCAAGCTATGTGAGGATACCAGTATTTCAGAAAATCTCTTGTTGCAGATTTTTTCGTAAGACACAGTAGTGTCACCTTCCTGCCATCCACTCAGACTGCAAAACTGCGTAATACAAAGCAAATACAACAATTTCCTGAATAAAGCTATATTTATTTGTGGTTTGAAATTTAGATATTTAAATTCCTATGACCACATTTATGAAAAACACTAACACCAACAACTCATTTTTCAAGGAAAACTGTATTCTCTTCCTAATTCCAAACCAAATGAAGTAATTCTTATTCTCAGCCTGCTCCTATCCTTGTAGCTTTGTGCACTGGCTCTATATAACTCTAAACTGAGCACAAAAGCATTTGATGACTTTAATTTATGGAGTTAAAAATGACCCAATAAAAACCAATACAGAATAGAGTGGATGAGGACCTCAGCATTCAGGGATTTCTTCTACTATGTTTTGTGGTATTTTAGAATTGCAACAGAAATTATGCAAGATAATTACCTCTGAAGTCTCTCTTCTCATTATCCCCATTCGAATCTGCCTTTTTTGATTCCACTTCACCTTCCTCACCTTCCCCTTCTCCAAAGGAAGCCATCAGCATCACACCAGCTTGTGATAACAAGTTCTTCAGCTGGCTGCATAATAAATCCAGCAAAGACTGCACCACCTTTGGGCTCAGTTTATCAGCATAGGTTCTGTACACACAGACAAAGAAGAAGTAACAGTACTTGAGAGCTGATCCAAGGAGCAATAATTGCAGCAGGTTACTCTTCCCCATCCTCCACCACAGTCTTAGATTCTTATTATTATTTTAATCCTATTTTTAAAACACATTAAAACTGTGTAATCTTTGGAGTCAAAGGATAAGTTTGCAGTACTTTCTAAGGAAAAAAGAACAACTTTGTTAATTAATCATAATTCCAATGCAATTTCTAAAGATGGGATGCTGTTTCTATGGGTTTGGGGAGGGGGGTTTTGGTGTAGAATTATTGGGCTTTTTCACATAATAGATTTGGCAGGTAAATGCAACGTGTTGCACAAACACTGAGAGGAAGATGCATGTACTGTATATCAAACTTCAACTAGAAAATACTTTCTCCACTGGTGCTTTCTTTACTGAGTAAGACTAAATACTTAAGTATTGCTAGGACTTTGCATGCTGTTGTCCCACAGTCTAGCAGAGACCACTATTCCTCAGAAAATTATTTCATATTCTGTAAAGAAGCACGTCCTGCTCGGAGGAACTCCCACATTATCAGTGGTGCTTTTACACAAATGATGTTTACACAGCCACAGAAAGTCTCATCACATCAGCTGAACACACACCCAAAACTGAAGTAGCAAAGTGGGGATTAGTAGAATACAGCATTTACAGACCACAAAGTTGTGACTATTCAGGTCCAAACACTCACAACTGAAAAATGCTTGTTAGTCTTAAGTTCATCTTTCCTATGAATAATGTGACTACTCTTTCCCCCACCCCCTTTCACTTATGTACCTCTGAGCAACACTTATTGTCCTAATGAAAGCTCACACAAAATTTTTCAAGGGTGCGGATAAGCTCAGTGATGAAGTTTCTCAAAGGCAAGGGACACTCACCCTGTGGTGATAGCCAGGATCTGCAGTAGTCTTGTGCTGGCTACTTTCAAAGCTGTGCTGAGCTGAGAAATCCCAGTTTTGGGCAGCAGCTGCAGGGGCTGTCCTAACATGGTGTCTGTGCCACACAGCTGGGACAGCACATTCAGCAGCCCAGTGGAAATGGCCAAGGAGACATCAACGGGCTGATAGTGTACGCTGAGAGCAAAGACTGTCACCAACAGAAGGCGCTGTTGTGCTTCTAAGATTAAAATAAAGTTGTTTTTCATTAATAAGATGTTCAGAGTAAGAATACTATGACAGAAGAACACCAGATTATTTTTAAAATACAATTTAATTAATTAAGTTATCAAAGAAAGAGTGAGTCTTGTCAGACACCTTAAGGTAGTCTTTCTGATGAACCACTGCACTCCTCTTTAACTCAATGTAACTCTTTGTCAAAATTGTCCAAGGAGGAGTAGCACACAGATGTAGTGATATAAATGTTCTCAGGATAAATCTCAAACCAGAATCTTCTCTCTAAGGTAAGGATAACTCGGTGAAATATTTCATTTTTCACTTGTACATCACATTGTTTCTTGAAGTGAAACAACCAAACAACCCAGATAAGAACGACCACTGGGTTCTACAAACAAATGCAGATTTCTCTCTTTGAGGAAAAGAAGTCAGATAGGTAATTCAGTGAATTCTGGTCACTAGTACCAAAGTCTGCCTTGGTAAACATACAAGCTGTTGTACTGTATATTAGAGAACATCTGGTTTGCAAATCTGCTTTTCACTTACCTATGTGATGCTTATTAGCCTGCAGAGCTCTTTCTAACGTAGCAGATAATTGCTGGTAAATTTTGTGCACAGCCACCTGGATTTCAATTTGAATACTTCTCTTGGCTGCTCTGATACCATCCTGGGCCAGACAAACAAATAGATATTATAGGAAGGGAGACATTTTTATCACTGGGTTATTGAAACAGCAGAAACTGCTGAAGTACACACCTGGTAGTGATGCAATCTTACACTCTCTCCTTTGGCCCCTGCATGTCCTACAGTGCCCAGACCAAAGCAGCCAGCAAGAAACTGCAGTCTAACAGAAGTAAGCAGTGAAGAAGACTGAAATCCTGGTACTTGGCGGCTTCCCATTAATGGCACACAGCCTTTTTCCTCCATCCCTGATAGAAGCACTAAAATCTGATGAAGTGCTTCCAGACGAAGCTAAAAACAAAGGCAGGCAAAAGACAATATTAAGTAAGTAGCCAGTACCCTTAGACATTGAAACTGGATCATACTGAACTGTAAGCAAGGATGAATGGGGTCACTGTTTGCTCCTCAACAGTCTTTTAAAAAGGAAATACTTTCGGTTTTGTTTTAGAGTTTATCTACATAAAGTTCCCAGTTCCAGTTAAGATATTAAACAGAAAAGAAGGAAAAATGTCTTCAATAGATAGAATTAAAAAAAAAAAGATAAAACTAAAAAAAAAATCCTATAATGAGCATAACATATGAAGAATAAGAAGTGTTGTTAAACTGAAATTTACCTCAGCCCTCAACTGCTGCTGCTCCATTGCAATTATTGATGCTTGTGGACTGGTGGACATACTTTCCTCTGGTTCCTTAAATCCTGGGGAGTTTCCCACATCTCCACTTACAAAACTGACAGCATTTTCAATCAAAGTGTGAACTCCAAGGGATCTTGAGAGATCAAAATCGGACTCAACATATGAGTAGGAGGATGTGTATAACCAATCTCTGCTGTGTTTCAGTCGAACCCACGAGTCACTCAGAGATTCCATTTGACTGTGTATTGCTCCTAAAGATACACACAAGGAAGTCTCATCAGTTCCAATGCAGGTAACGCATTTCAGCTGTAGGTGAAGACTGAGCTGCTGCTACTGATACAGGTGGAAAATGAATATTCATGTTAATTATACCATGCATTAAGCAACTTAGAGCAAAACACTTTATTTAAATTTACAGCAATTTCCCTAAAGAAAAGGCTGTATTTCTTTTAAATGTTAAGCACTATTGCAACACACTGCCACATGAAAAAACAAAAAGAAGCCACTCAAACTGCTCAGCTTAAAGCTAGAACACTGAATAAAAAATGCTTTGCAGCTAAATGACAAAACAGTAAAAAAAAGATTTTTCTACCAACACGAATTATGAACTTGGATATTTACTTTGTGGCTTAAACATAAAGCAAGAGTGGTTTTGGTTTAAATCAAGCCACTATAGCCCATAGCTTTAAAAAAGCACAATCTTATTTTGAATGAAACATTTACAAAATTCATGACTGCAGAAGAGAACAGAAAATTTTTTACACTAACATAGAACTTTTACTCCTAGTCAAGATAGATACATGTATATTAAACACTATCTAGAGTAAGTGTTAGGTCTCTGCCATCTGGCAGTTTCACAAGTCTGTTGTCAAGTGTTTCCTATTACATCAGCATGTCATTACCTGAAACCTTCCTGCCACTAATAAGTGGACTTCTTCAAATGAGCATCAGTCATCAGTCTGCAGCACTGGAATTTATCACCATAGGTTTGATCTGATTTCCCAAAGAGTTTTGCCAGAAGTCTCTCCCTGGCACAAATGAGTGCCATGCCACTCAAGTCATAACTTCATTAGCAGCTAATTGATTGGCATCAGACAGTATTTTCCTCCTTTTGTAAGTGCTGTTTGCCCACTTGGAGCCATGCAAAGCATTACAAGAGGGCACACCCTGCTCAGAAGAACTTCCCATCTGTACAGAGAGGCAATATCTGGAAACCTTTGTGGAAACCTCAAGTATTTTTAGATTGACTTTGAAATTTTAGTCTGGATTATTTACATAACATACAAAAAATGTTTAAATATTTATCTACCTTTGGAGACTTGCAACCTGCTCACAGTACTCATACAAATCTGTTTTACTTCAGTTTTAAACATCCTTCTGCAGGGTATCAGCCTCAAACATTATTAAACATAGCCATTTTCAGGGAAAGTCACACAAGTTCATAGGAATTCATCTGCTCAAAGGTTGCTTTCATCACTAAGGCTGAGTTCTAATGGTAACAGCCAGATTCAAATTTCAGGGCTTCCTTTAAATGCTGCCTACCTATAGCAGCTGTTCATAGGAACAAGCAAAGACAGACAGGGAAGTTTTGAACTTGGGCTAACGTTCCTAGCAACCTACACAACTTTTTTCCTGAAGCAAAGGCAAAATGCTGTTATTCTGCCAATGAGTCAGCACCTGCAGGTAACAATTGGCACCTTCATGCAATTTACAAACTCAAAATACTTTTGAAATTTTGCTTCTCTTTTGTAAACCAGGTTACCTTCATTTAGTTGCCAAAACTTTAATTGTCAGGGCTATGAATTATGAAAACCTACTGACATCCCATTTTGTTTTCAGTCAATAGTGTTAATGTGCATTTGCATAGTATTCCTTACACTTGCTACTAAGCAGACTGCTATGGCTTCAGAAAGAACCATCAAGGTACTTAGGTCATACAGACTCAAGTTTTATTTTGGATAACGCAAAGATTAAGTTCAAATACTGCTTTTCAATGTGCAATCTAATTTCCTCATCTCTGCTGCTTTATGTAACACAGTAAGACTACATGGGTTACAGAGAACAACCTATTTTGTCATGTTTACTATGAAAAAATGTAAAGAAATTCTGTTACTCAATTTTACAATTTATACCTGGCAATAATATTTAAAACAAAAAGACAGATCACCTTATTCTAATTTTAACAATAATTCTTAGAATAGTTGAATTAAAGCTTTTGCTTTAGAATCGAAGTTACATGGGGAAGTGGCAGGTGAGAAACATAAGTAAGACAGAACAGAATAACTAGGTGCTAAAATACTCAGTGTCATGTAGGAAGCAGTTTCCTGGCAAGTGCATGGTGAACAGAGCCCGGGGAGAAGGTAAATGAAGCCTCAGATTACCCACAGGAAGCACAGCTAAATCATTTCCAAGTCCACAAAACGTTGCCTACACAGCCAGAGCTCTTTCAAAAACCCCCATAAGCCCTCCAGCCACTGTACAGTGGGAGAGCTCAAAGCATCCCACCGTCACTTCAGCTTCCTCCCCTCCACCTGCCCCACACTGCACTGTGCCACAGCACAGAATCAAAGCATTTGTAAAGAAACAAAAACCAATTCCAGTGTCTTAAATCAGAAGCTAAAGGAGACCTTTCACAGATTTACAGAACATCAGAAGAAAATTTAGTTTTGACAGGCAACAAATCTTGTAAGAAAGAAACCCAACCACGTATTAATAAAATCCTAAATTATTTCATATTTGAAGAAATGATGAGGTCTTAGCTAATTGTTTTAGTACAAAATGCAAGAATGTTTAAATGTAAGACCAATGTAAAATTGTTTCTAATTTGGAGAAAAGTGCAATGATTATGAGTTACAGATTAAATGTAAAACAAAAGAAGTTATAATTGAAAGGATAGCGTTTAAACACAAATATGTCAGAAATCAAAGGAGCATACTTCAGAACTAGAAACATTTAACAATTAGGGCACAGGGACCTAAAAGTAATTTTTTTTCCTCTGGATGATATTCTATATCAGTAGAAGAATCAAATGTATGATTACGCTGGAGCTCAGCTTGATTCTGTGTAACATCAACCACACAGAATTGATTGCAGCACAGCACTTCCAGAAGCCTCTACAATCACATGAACAGAGCTGCATGGACGAATAAACCTGAAGCTTACAGTAAAAAAAAAAAAGTTTACTTGTCCTTATAAGCCAGCTTGTAATAATGGGTTTTCTAAATGGATGTGGCACAGCTGCAATGCACACTTCATAAAACAAAAAATATGTAGGGAAGCTATAGAGACAAAAAATAAACATGCCATCAGTTACTTGCTTGAAGCTCTTCTTTTTTCTGGGGCTCAACTGGCCAAAAAGGAGTAAATACACTACACCACACAAGAATCAGAAGACAAAAGCAGACATTTGAAACAGAAGGTAACATACACATAAAATCTCTGCCTCCTATTATTCTGACTTAAACAATCAGTCTCATCTCAATCAATACAATACACCAGCAGCAGGGTACATGGAAAAAATATTTACTCTTGTTTTGGATTAGTAGAGTCTAGATAACAGTCTTCCTAAATTCTCCACCTTCAAAGAAAAAAGAAATAATCCCCTCCAGCTCTGCTGTACGCATTCATGTGTGTATTCCTGGATATTCAAGTCCCTTCCTTAAGCATGATCTGTCAGTTTTCAAAGGCAGAATTCATTATTTCAGGTACGCTAAAATATTTCAATTCCATTTGGACTTCATTTAAGTTGCTGCTTTTTTTGGAGTAACCCAGTTGTGTTAGTAAGGCAGAACAGTACACACAAGCACACTGAAATTCACTGAGTTAAGATGTACATGAGGAAAAGCCAGGAGTGGAGGGCTCTCACTGATCTGTAGCTATGTTTGTGACTGCACTGCTGACTGTGCTTTCCTTATTGCTATGTACCTAACGTGGTGTACAGCATCCCACAGGCACTGTACACAACAGGTACAACATCTGCAGGCATACTCTCTGGATCTGCAAAACTGAAAAAATTCATCTAAGCAACAGAAAAAACAAAGGGCCTAGATACAAGGGGGAAACAACAATGTGCTGCTCATCGTCCTTTGCTGCAAAATTACTCAAAAAGATTTTTCTGTAGGGATGGAAGGAAAAGTTTACTAATTCAGAAATAACTGAATAATAGCAAGGAACAAGATACTCAAAGGATCCTCAGGCTGAAGTAGGAATAGCCCAGTTCTCTTTCTGATTAGACAGAATAAATTAAGAAGTCATTTAGAGTAAAGATTGGACTGAGTAGCTAAGATGTTAATTAAGTAAAAAGAGAATGCTTTTCCTTCCACAGTCATCTGCAAGACCATGGGAACTCATAGTATTATCCCCTTTATTAGTCACAGCACACCACAAGAATAAAGATAAAACTGAAGGGGATTCACCAGACATCCACAGCTGGCACTGCACTGTGCTGGCCACGTGACAAGGGGTGGACAATCCAAAAAAGCTGCAAGTTACACCCTCACCAAACACTGGGACATGTTTCAGTTCTAGGAGATAACTAGGATTCACAAAACAGACATGTCACAAGAGACAAAAGACCATAAAAAGCACTGAGCTGAACCAGCTCATCCATTTATCACACTAATTTTTATAGATCTTTTCCTGACCTTGACAGACGTATAAGGAATGTTTCCCTACAGGTGCACCCTGCATTCACTGACTGGCATCAGTTACCAACCAAAACTGGCGTATATATCATCCAGCACAAGCAGACAAACTTGCATTACTGCGTGCTGACTAACTCCCAAGGAAGTCTCCCAGTACCAAAACAGAGGCATCTGTAAATGCTGCCAGAGTGTTCAGTTTGCAAATGAGCTATTTGAGCTTCTTTTTAGGTTCTAGACAGATTCACTGTATTTATCCATTTCTCCTCAGTGTTACAGACCTGGTACAGAATCTTCTTGCTGTAATAGAAGTTGATGAAGTCTACTCTTGCACTGTTCCTCATTTCCTGAGGCTCGTGACCAAAGCAACATCGGCCTAAGCAACAGCCCAGGAACCATAATCCATGAGACACTGTACCTGAGACCTAATCCACGATTATTTCCTAGGTTACTATTAGGACACAGAGGATATCAAGTACAGAGTTCTGTGTCAGGTTAATGGCAAAGCTAAATATGCTAACTTCAAAGAATGTCCTGCAGATCAGGGGGCTGACAGAGGCCTTCTGATAGATCTTCTAATCCTGAGAATGCGATGATACATCTGCTGTCACAGTAACAGCAGCTCTAGTGCTGCTATTTGTTCAACTGTTCCAATTGATTATGTATGGACAAGGCATTTCTTTCCACCTTACCTAAATATTGAAATCTAATGGGTGCTGCCACTGATAGCATCCTTTACAATTCCAAAACACTTTGAAAGGCATGAAACCTCAGAGTACTCTGCTTAATGATGAAGCCTTTTAAACTAGAACTCTTACCTTACCCAACAGCATCACAGCTTCTGTTACTGAGGCATATCATAATTCAACCTAATTCCTGTTTGCATACTCCCAAGTTTTTTACAGATACAGCAGGCCTGAGTCGTGATTCTCAGAGAGATTCTGCATCATCCAGAGGGAAGTGGGACTTTGTGGTCCCTCCAACACATTCTACTAAGGAGCTCACTGAGATTCCCCAGAATGAAGCAGCAACAAAGAGCAACACAAAATGTGTTTGCTTGGTTCTGTAGGTTTTCAAAGGATGCAAAGTAAAGCAGTGTTTTCTGAATACAAGTTCTCCAGGTTCAAGCACATTTTATGGTAAAAGTTCGTTGTTAGCACAAGAATAGAACATTCCACATAAACTTTGCTCACAATTTTTTATTCCTGAAGTCACGAGTGAAAACAGAATGAATGTTTCTGATTCACTTAACAGAAAAACTCACTTGTTTCAAAAGAGCATTACAATTCTAGAAACCAGAATGAATTAGAATGAAGAGTTATAACCAAGGAAATACTATAACCAAGCCACAAACAACAGAACTTCAGACAACACACAGTAGATAACAATTACTTTAAATGCTATTTTCAAATGGTCAGTTTTAACTGTAAACTGTTATGTAACTGTAAACTGTATGCAACTGCAAACATAGTTTAACTTAAGAAATATTAACATTTATCACGTTAGTATTCACTGGGTAAACAATAGAACTTACCCCTCTTTCTGTGTGATGCTGCCAAATCCAAATCAACATTTCGTCTTCCACTCTAGATTAAAAGATTAATAAAAGCCTCATTTCCTCAGGTGATTGTATGTGGTGCATAATACTAGAGTATTTAAATTTCATCCCTCACCCATAAAATTGAGACAATTAACAGAGCTATAATTATTTCAATTTTTTTTTACCACTAGTGCTTTCTCTCAATGATGAATTAATGTACCCAAACCCAGTGTTAAAAGTTTCAGAGGTACTTCCCATGTAAATATGCTATTGACAATCCCCAAATACATCATATGCTGGTTTACTTACCAGTGAATAACCTTCCTCATCTGATTCTGGCTGAGACAAATCAGATTCACTTCTTGACTTCATCAGTCTGTAGCTTGAGTTTGCATGGATTGAGCGGCTTTCTGCTGTAAGACTTTCACTCCTGCTTCAGGTGCACACACACACACAGAGAACAAAAATACTGATATTACATGAAGGTAAGAGTTGATAACCAAACTCAGCAGGTACCACAGTTTTATTCTGTGCAGACTATCACAGAACATCACAAGACCACATTAAAGAGGAAAAGAGTTGTCTGATGGCTTCAATTATGCTTATACAGGGTATTAGTAAACTTTGTTACTTCTTAACAGCCTTACTCATCAACTGAACAAATGGCAACCTCAAATGAGTGATTGCTCTAGAGCCTTGGTAAGTATTACACACAGTAAACAGAAACACTGAGCTGAGAGGACAAGAAACAGAGACAGAGTAAGTGGGTGAAAAAGCACTGAACTTATTAAAAACCCACCCATAAAACGCATCCTAAAGTTGGTATGCTGGAGATGAAAGCCACTTTGACAATGACAGAGGCAGCCACCCATGCTTTAGGGACTAGATTTCCAAAAAGAGGCAAAAAGAATAAAAGGGTACTGAATGTATGTAATCTTCCCCTCTAGTACCTTAATATTTTCCCCATCAGTATCTTTGTTTAAAATACCAAAACAGGTTTTGTACACTGTACAAGCTTAAGTAGACTCAGACTAGTAGCATCACAATTCCTGTGTTATATTCTACTTTAAACTCAAAGATCTCTAGAATAAAAATTTAAGGAGGTCAAGTTTAGAATAGATCTGTTTTACCAAGAATATTCCAGGTTACGAAAATTAAAATGCGTTATGTAGTACTTATTTAAATTAAACACTTCTCCCACTCAATGAGCTGTCTGGCTTTATCTTTTTATTCTCCTACACCTAACAACAAGTCTTACCCACGGCTATGCTAGGAATATTTATAAAAATCAATCATGAACAACACTTTTGTCATAATAGGCTTTGAAACTTTTGTTTTAAACATATACAATCTTTTTAACAGTACTATATAGGACATTGGTATGGTTCAAAAAAACCACAAATATGGTTAAAAAAGAAATCCAAACACAAATGACAGGGAAAATAAATAATTTTTCCAAGTACCTCATGCTGTCTGTACACCTGATGATCTGAACTATTTACCACTAAGCCCAACTCTGAAACTTAAATAGGGTGCACACAGAATAAAACTCTTCAGGTTTAGTTAGCATGGCCAAGGAAAATTAAGAAAAATCACTATTCTCAACAGAAGCGTAACACTGCTCTCAGAAGAAATTTTCTTCTAAAAAACCTGCAATAATCCTCAGAGGAAAACTGGGTTATTTAATCAATTCTAAAGGGAGCAGAGAAGAATTAGCCATTCTGTAGAGTCAGCAAAGCCCACCTTGTCATGAGCCCGATCCCCTCTGGAGCAGCAGAGGGAGGCTGCTGGAGCTGCCCATCCTCCCGCCGCTTCTGGAGCTCCTCAATGACAGGGCTCACTCCCAAGATCAACAAGGCACATCTGTGGATCACAGAGTTGCAGGCAGCAGTGTACACATCCTGCCCTTCTGTCAGATCTGTGCTGATCCTTCGTTCCTGCTGGGACTGAGGAGGTGGATCATCAAGTCTAGTCCCCGTCCCCGTGCTCATCCTATCTCGATCCCGACTGCGAGCTACTTCACGGGCTGATAGGAAACATTGAAATATTTCTGTAACATGCAACACAAAAAGAAAGTCTTAACTTGTAGACAAAACTACAAAGGATAAAATATTAATCTACATCTTGGGCCAAAAACTGCCCCACTATAAAGAACGACTAATATTTTTCTAGCAGTAAAATACATTAATAATACAGTGCCATAAAAGAAGTCATGCAAACAAGTTAAATGAAGCATTTACACAACAGTAATTTTAAACTGAAGGACAATGCACTTTGACAGAACATCACTCTTTCAGTGTCTTACTGCAACCCAACTCCTTTTTGGATAGCATCAAAGAGAAAGAGATTATTTCATGTTTGCCTTTTAGCAGATGCATGTAAATTAATTCTCTGAATCTGTATTCCAGACACCGGAATATCTCCAATTTGATACTGGAACAGTTTCAGGCTTTTATTAGCTTTGGGCAGTACAGTGAAGATCCTATCAAAATTCTTAGCCTTCATTCACTTTACTTAATTCTCCTGTAGTTTAAAGGGCCAGATTCTTCTAAAGAGAATGTGTGAGAGACCTTCTCCTCTATGTCCAAAGAACTGAAGTTCTCTTGATTTAATCGTTTTAAAGATTCAGTTCCCCTTTGGAAAGGTAAAGGTAAAACTGAATAGAACTCCACGTCAGGGTCAGCATCCCCTAGGAACACAAGCGAAAGAGTCATCATCTTCCTACTTATCTGTGCATGTAACACTATTGTGTGCCTGGATCTTTCTGGATACATTTCCTTTATCATACCCAGAAGCCCTAACCAGGTGGAATTTGAGAATTCTGAGCATTTGCCCAGAATAACTGCAAATCAAGCAGCAAAACATACTGCATGTACTGAGCAGGTGACGTGTAAATCTTCTAGAACCACAAATCATCTCATGAATGTGCTTCAGCTCCACTACACACTTTCAGGAAAGCCCCCTACCCTGCCAATGTAATGACAAATCCTATAAAACTGAAGGTGTAACATACATTTTGGTCAATAAGGTCCCAAATAGAAATGTGGGAGTCCTAACGGGAAACTGTCAGTAAAACAGGTGATGACAGCAGAGGCTGGGAAAAAAATAAACATTCTAACAGTATCCAGAGGAACAATATTTGGAAAAGGAAAAAAAAATTGTGCAGCTATGGAAATTTCAAGTCAGCCGATTTGATTTTTTAAGCTATGTGCATTCTACAGAAATTTTCCAAGGCTAACACAAATGCTGTCTTGGAGAACACTCAGTTCACAACAGGGAAAACCAACCTTGTGTGACTGTCTGATGCTTTACTGAAACTGCAAAAATTAAGGATTAACTACCCCATCAAGCTGGACTACAAGCCCCAATCAGTGTAACAACAGTTTGTGAAATTCACCTTTTTCAAGCTATCTTCTGAAGAATTAAACACGATGTTTAGAAAGCCCGGGAGAAAATACAGCAAATAGTGTTAAGAATGCCAAACTGACCAAAATCTCCACATTTTTAAGAGCAGAGATATTCTAAGACAGCAGTGAATTCCACTACCATCAGTCCACTACTATTGACAGTTTTGTTTCCAAACTTCAGAATAACATTACTCTTCAAAGATTACTACATAAAATAACAACACATACAAACACAGCCAAAATTATATATATATATACTGTGGTGAAAACTCAGATCTCATGACAAGAACTTTAGAGAAAACAAGACAAAACCAATTAGTCTTGTAGACAGTGCCTACGGAAGTGCTGGTATATGACACATGCCCCGAATTGCAGTGAACTTGTTTAGTATTCACATTCCTTTGTATCTAAAAGCTTTCCTGAACCAATAAAAAGCACAACACCATTGTATAAACCTCTCCAAATGTTTATGCAGGCAAATCTTTCATAATCTTTTAAATAATTTCTCAATGTTACCTCAGAGAGAAAAAGACACTGTCCTTCCAAAGGACATGGCATTACTGACACACATAACCAGTACTTACTACCAGCTGTCATAACTTCATGTTCTCTTTCCTCCTCTTCATCTTCTTGTTCTGGGTGTCCTTCCTCCCTGTCACGTTCTGCCTGCTCCTCCATTTCTGCTTCTTCATCAATTGTACGAGTAAAAGAATGTTCTTGAGTATCAACATCAGCAGATTCTTGGTTATCTAGCATCTTGATTAAAAAAAATACACACACAAGTGAAATTAATTCTCACCAAATGAGAAAGACAAATGTAAAAGGACACAAGTACTGAATAAGACATTTTTTTCTATCAAAAAATACATTTGATATTGTGTGAAATAAACAACAAAGACAGTTGTTTACATTCAAGGTTTTAAATACTTAAGTTGGAAAGTCCAATTTTCCTTTTGTAACCACGACTCAGAAAAATGTCTCCTTGTAATGCTTACTTAGACACTACAGTCAAACTTTGACACTTCAGCACCAAAGCCTTTAGAAACCATAAGCCTGGGTATAACTGTGCAAAAGCAAACCAGGTACTTTTTCCCAATGGCATCAAATCTGCAGCAATAAATCTACTCCATGTACCAGATTTGCTGTATTGCATCTCTAAGTTTGAGGATTTCTGGAAGTAACAGAACTTACTGCACGCACACCCAACGCTTTCAGAAGTGCCCAGTCTCCTGCAGCTATGTTAGACCCCTACCCTGAGAAAGGAAGTGGGCAAGACACACACATCCCTGTAATATTAATCAAAAGTAGGAGACATACCTACACTGCTTTAAAGAGCACCACTAGTGCTTTACAGTACAGCTAAAAAGCCTCTTAATCCTGATGTTACATGAGAATTTTGTTGATTAAAAGTATCTTGCTTGTAGATTGTAAACCACAATTAAAATTCCTATCAGAGAAACCTGCTTTAAGGACTACTTTGTATTGTCAAATAGGCCCCAACCCTGTAATTCACTGAACACTTCCATCATCAATGCTGACCTGGCTTAATAAAGTGATTCAGAAGTTGCCAGTTTCAGGCCCAGTGCTCTCATATCAAACATTCACATAAGGCTAACAAGGACAGGTTGCCTTAAAGTAATGCTAGGACTAAGAAGATAATGTGGCCATGGAGGAAGGAAGAAGGGGTAGCAAGGAAGGGGAAGGGAAAGGTTCAGAGATCAGAGGCCCAGGTAACGCAGTTGGATTCAGGAATGGCAGCCAGACAAAGCTGCGGACTGCTCAACACAGCTGAGCCATCTCCAGCTGAGCTGCAGGGCTTCTATGGCCCAGCATTCTAGAGATGGGAACAGGGAAAACCAGGCTCGAGGCTGTGCTTGAGTCAAATGATGCCAACCAATCATTTGCTTTAATTGATTTAATATCACATACTCCAGACTAACGGACTCCTAATTATACCCTGCCAATTTTCATTTAAAAACTCATGAAGGTTTTTCAACAGGATAGAAAAAAATACCGGCAATATATATGAAACTAACATGATGTAATATTTTTGTAATAGCCAGTAGAGCCAGAAGAACTGAAAAGAGATGTAGAGCCTTACCCATCTGTCTCTGGAGGATGATCTAGTCTGAATAAGCTCCATGTTCTTGCAGGCAAGCAAGCGACTCCGAACTTTATATACACAGCGGTAAACTTCTGCCAAGGCCTTGCCAGGCTGGTACCTACAGAAAATCACACCCAAGCCAGAAACAAATCACACAAACTTCCTTTCAAAAAGTCAAGCTGAACTTCTAAAAGCAGGGTTAAGTTACTTGCCTGCTCTCACCACAAGCTTGACTAAGTAAACTTGTATGTTTCAGAAGAGCTGCAAGGACAAATCTGGACACAGTGTCTAGGAGTGATTCATTACTTAAAGTTGCAGTATCCCAATCTGAAAATATATAGGATTCATCAAAACTGGCTACTGTTCCCAAAACCAAAAAATATTTGTTTTTTCAGTATTGCATTCAGTATCTTGATCCATTTAAATCCCTTTTTTTTTAAGGAACTGACTTTTTAATTTCAAAGTAACTTTTGCCCACTTTAAAAAGAACCATTATGAAAAGAATATTGCTCTCCTATAAAATAACTGAACTGCCAAGCAAACCTTCACAGAGCACTATAATTTTCCACGGGGAAATAAAAAATTACCGTCCCCTTTCTTTACAAATATGCTTATAATATTTTTTCTGTTAAACATTATCTATAAATCCTTGTAAACTGCTGTAAAAATGACAAACTTACCTGGCCATATGTAAGTGTAGTCTAACAGACCTGCTCCTCAGCAGGTGATGCTACGCTAACGGCGGGACTATACAGCATTAAGTCAGCTGAACAGAGCAGACCCATATCAACTTCTAAGGAACCCAGATCAACAGTCTAAATTATACATATTAGCCCATTCAACTTTGATTTTGCAAACGGACAACCAGTACTTTTTTTACTGGAATTCCCACTTCTGTGGAATTCTGTAACAGAATTCCCTGTGTTGCTCTCAACAGGCACACAATACCATTTGCTCTTTTCTTCACCTGGCTCAGCTCGGCCAGAGCTACAGAAAATTATCTCTGGATACAGCAGTTAGAGTACAACTACAGTGCTCAGTGGATCTCATTTAAAGGAACCTGGAAAGCTTGAGCAGGAAACCCAGATTTTAGGCAATAAGCATGAAAAACTATTACTACCGTAAGACCAGCCTCCCAGAGACTTGAAAAACAAAAGATGACTTACCCCTTCATTCCATTCCTAACATATTTTGCAAGTTACTTTGCCTTCCCCCATCTCCTCCCCTTTAATTTTTCTTTTTAATTGCAAGTTTCACCCTGCTCTACTCAGAAAATAGAAAAAACAACAACTGAGTAAGCAAACGAGTTTCTTCTTACTAGTTCAGAGGGAAAAACAACACTGAGCTACATATTTGCCAAGCACTGAAGTCAGTGTCAAAAGTAAGTAACAGAAAAAGCAAAAGACAGATCATGGAACATAATAATAAATTAAGTTTATCATGTTGTAGAATTAAAAATCATTGCCAAAGAAAATACAGGATTGTGCTAGGAGTGTAGTTGGAGCATTTAACTTGCTTTCAACATACACAAGTATTTTTCATCACCTTACCTTTACTGACAGCATAGTCCTGCATACTGATCCAGAGGCTCCTTGCTGGCTCTTTTGTACAACCCAAGGCCAAATCAACATAGACTGTGATCTCTGGTCTCAGCTTATAATCAAACGGCTTCTGTTCCTCATTTCCAGACAGGGCCACTTCTAACAAGGAGCTCATGCATTTGTCTAACAGAAGGGAAATACCAAAGAAATCAAACTCTTCAAATTTTGAGGATTACAAACATCTATCTAAAAGCATTTAAACCAGCTTTCACTTTTCTCTTAGTTAAAAAAAAAATCAAGACATGTCATTGTTCCACAAATTTACCTCACATAGGGAAGTGATTTAAAATACAACCTAAATAAAACCTGTGGAGATTTAGATGCATTATCCAACTCTTCTTCAATAGCATAGATCTGTATCATTAATTCTACCTGAACTGCACAGCCATACACTTGCAACTGCTGCCTGGACCCATTTCTAAACACTCTCTATTGTAAGTAAGTCTTGAAGTAACCTACTCAGAAACAGAGGGAGAAGGAGATGTGAACTAAGAGGAACAGGGCACAAAGAAGCACAAGGAAGTGCTCCATTCAGTTAAGAAGGGATGACTGGAACACCACTGCTGAGTCATTAACAGTTCTGGTGGTTCATAAAGACCTGAAGTTTGCTATTAATAGCATTGTTTCTAATTAATAAAAAAATAATTTTGCCAGTAGAATAAAACAGAAGAGATTTTCCAATAATTAATATGAAAAATTGAGTCCCTGGAGTGTCTGTTAAATGCTGAGCATCTAAGACTAAAACATTTCCAATTAACTCTGTGAAGTCTGTAGTCTTTCACTGAGAAACTGTGATTTTTTTTCTCCTGTATGCATTTCCAAGACCCTTTATAAACTAAATCATATACTTAAAATACCATTTTGGAACTTCTTGTATTATTACACAAATAGACAAGAATGCTGAAAGACAAACCTTAAGTACAGAGACTTACTCAAACATCATCAGAAACTGCACACCTGAACACAAACATTCACACCAACCATTAGCCACTTGCACTGAACAGCTCACCTAAGTGAGGAATATCCATCTCCACTCCGTCGCTGAACAGCGGGGTTTTGAGCCAGTAGGCCGTGTCCTGCTCTTCGGGGGACACTGGAGGGCCCTGCAGCATCCCCCCCAGGCAGCGCCCGATGAGCAGGGCCACCGTCCTCTCCAGGTCCACCAGCCACACCCACGACTGGGCAGGCTGTGGCAGGGGCACGCCCGCAGGGTCGATTAGCTCAGGGCCACCTGTAAGTATTCACTGCCAGGTTAGTCACTCGTGCCCAGGTGTTACAAACAATTCCAAAATTCCAAAATTAATGGCAGATCTTGCTAATATTTCCCACTTAATAGCAGATTTGCCCCTCAATCAGCAACCTTTCAACAGAAGAAACAGCAGCTAGGACAAACAGATCGCTGAACATTGGAACTACAGCAGCAGCAGAGGCCACCACCATTCATGCCACAGCTGTTCATGAAGTAAAGGATCTTTTAAACTCTGCCCAAGAACCTGCTTTGTCTAATACACACTTCTTTGTGTTCTGATAAACACGTATAGATAAATGATACAACTGGAAACTGCACTCAATTAGAGCAGAAAAAATATTTCACAGCAAGGGATATAAATACTTTAAGGAAATTGAAAAGCAGATGTAGCAAGACTAAAAAATCAGCCATCTTAAAAGAGAAAGCTAAATTCCACTACAAAAGGTGCCATTGTTTATTTTTCAGATTAAGAGCATGTTTGTTATCACACTTACCATGAAGAGGCCATTGTAATTCCTGATCTTCCAAAAGGGCTGCAGCAGGCAAGAGTCTGTTGAGACGATCTAAAGGTGGCAGCAGATCCAGCAGGTAACTCAGCAAAGGCCGGGCTACTGACACTGGCAGCAGCAACAGTGAGTTGACAATCTGAGAGAGCATACTGCCAGCAGCTGATACATAAATCACATCTGCAGAGAGAAAAACAAACCTGAATTAGTTACAGTTATGGAATTCTGTAAGCACAATTTAACAAATCAAAGAACTGCACCTCAGCTACCTCAGAATGTCTTAAACAATAAAGGTTGAATTGATGGGTTTCTTTAATAATTATTAATCTCTTATTTTAGTTACACACTTTTCAGTAATCATAATAATTATACTTTGAAAAAGAGCAATCTAGAACTAATGAAACTGAAATGATAATGCACGTTCTGTATTCTGTTCATATTCACATTCTGGAGTGAAGCTGAACAGAATGGAGAATTCACACTCTCCAATCTGTACTTTTCCTGTACACAAAATGTCCTATCAAACACATGACCCAGCCATTCCTGGGTAGACACCTCATCTCCTTTGGGGGAGCTTTGGGATGCCTACTTTATGCAGATACAGGAAAAGTAAGAGATTTTTTAATTCAAACCTAAGCAAAGAAGAAGTGCCCTAAGCTTACAGAGCCATCACTGATTTTTCCACGGACTTTTACCTCGCAGTTTTTCCCCAACACTACCATTCCAAGAGCTTTCCTTAAGCAGCGTTGCAGAACGGGAATAGATATCTGTAGCATGAGGCAATAAAAGCTGAAGGTGTTTGTGAAGCAGTGCCACACTACTGGAATTCTAGAAGGAAACAAACATAAGAATAATTCTGTAAATATACATAAGGGGTTCACTATTTAAATCACTTTAGCTTTCAAATACTCAGAAGATTTTCAAAAGGCATCTTAAAACATTCTGGTGCTTATGAATATTGAATTATTTTTTTCTCTTCTAAATGGTAGAAATAAGGACACATACCTCAGTCACACTGTTGATGTGGCAATAAGCCAGCAATTGTTTCTGCAGGGAACATAAAAGCTCATGCAGATGAGCAGGTTGGCTGTTTTCTGATGAGGATGTACCTAGTAAAAATTTATCACTGTTTTTTTCCAGTTCTCCGAAGGCTTGATCCTATTAAGACAAAAAGGGGGGAAAAGATAATAATTAACTCTGCTTCAAATGCTATAATACTTTGCTATCACCTAAAAAGAAGCATTTTTATCTTTAGTATGTGTACCTGTAATTAATGGGGAAACTGGATAACGTCAAGTGGATCATGGGATAACCAAACTTGAAATTACAATTGTTTATAATGTCACAGGAGTGACTGTGGGAGCTGTCAGGTGAACATTTCTTAAAATGTTTCTTTCACAGGCAGCAATGTTTTTATTCCTCATCAAGGATAACTAAATTAAAAAGCTCACCCCCTAACCTAGCCCCCAAAGCACAATGTGTTAAAATAAGTAATAATTCCTTAGGATCTGTTGTGGGCGGATGCGTAAGATGTCTCACATTAGAATCCTTCCTTGCATTATCTAGGATGGCAATACAGGGTAGAACACAGATGGCTGCTTGACTTCCTTTGGAATCCACTGAAAAAACCAAGTTAGCTTCAAGCAGCCAATTCAAAGCAAACAATTCTACCTCACTGACTGAGGGAGGTCTAGAGAGAAGAACAAAACATTGCCACCCTGCCCTGAGGAGCTCCACACTATGCCAGGGAAGTCCAAACCCCTGATTTCTTCTCACTGTTGTATTTAACTGGCTGGCTGTATAAAAAGCTGAGTCAGTGATTTGCTCTCACGCTCCCCTACACTTTCTAAGAACACCAATCTGGCTGACACACTGTGTTTAATAAGGCAGCTGACCTGTACTTGCTGCTCTATTACAAGCCAGTTACCACCCTAGTAAAGTTAATTAAACAGATTCATGCTCCTGGTGTCTGCTTATTGTTCCCTGGTGGCTGAGATTATACTGACAAACACTGCATACAATCAAGTTACTTCTTGTATTACATTCTATCTTCCAAAAAAATCTGAAGCCAAAGCAAGATCAATAAAATAGTCTGATATAAAACCAGCCTCATTTACATAAGTCATCTTCAACAATAAATACCACTATAGCAATATTAGAACCATACTGTTAGAGATGATTTAAATGACTTTAGTCCACCTAAAGACAAATACATGTGGCACTGCTACTTTAGATAAACAAAATGAGCATCATTTTCATAAGATGGGGGGAAAAGGAACACTTCAAAGTATCAAAAATTAATTATAATTTTAAAAATAAACTAATATGAAGCCTATACATACTGTATAAAATCCCAGGTTTCTTAGAAGAGTCTTCATTAAGATTTCAGCTAGATGAGTATCTGGATGACTGCTCTGGACAGCATATGCTTGATCAGAGAGGTTTCCATAGCTGATACACAAAGAGGAAGTTTCTGAGGTATCAGATGGGGAGCTATAGCCAAGCAGAGAAGCTACATGGGTGTGATCCTGCAAGCTTGTCAGAATGATGTCTAACTGCATTCTCTAAAAAAGAGTGTTTAGACACAAAAATCACTCTCTGTTAATAAAGATAAAACAACAAGCTAAGGAAAAAAGCATTAGACATTCTTAACCAATAAAAATATTCTAATGGGACAGAAATAAGCTGGAGAGCTTTACCAAAATACTCCAGGTTTTCCTGAAGATTTGTATTATAAGAGAATGTATAAATATACTGAATTAGATTGACCATACCTAACAAAAATCTGAGATTAAGAGAGACAGAAACTAGATTGTCCACATGGTGGGCAACGAGGTTAAGACACTGAACCAAACACTTTCTCCAGTCTGTCCTGGTTATCTGATTATTTGGGAAGACAGGAGGGTGACACACAATTTTTCTATATTGTACACAGGAAAAAGGGTACAAAAAAGAATCTTGCAGTCATCTTTGCAAAGCAGGGTGAAATCCATGTAGGGAAAGCATTATACAAATATTCATCCCAGAAAACAGTTAATGTTCTGTTACCAAGGTTTGTTAAATTAATCTAGTATTCAAAAATATCTAACCTTTAAACTTATCTGGGTACACTACCACAGCAATTCCTAAGTCGACCTTCACTTGCGAAAACAAGCAGTGCTCCCCGCCTCGCTCCATTCTGGTTTAGTCAGGCTGCCCCACAGATGTTGTTATGCTGGGGTTTGCACTGCATCTCCCCAGAAATGTGCTTGCACTCTGCAAACGAGGCTCACCGCATAGCTCAAGATGTTCCCACAGAAAAACCCAAAGCAAACCACAACTGCTCTCAGGCATATTTTTACTTGACCTTACCTGTCCTTTTGATAAGCTTTCCCATCTGTCAGGACCTTGGGGTAGAAGAGAATGTAGCAATTCCATTCTCTCTCGCAATGGAGGAAGTAGCATAGTTGCTCCAACTGACAGAGTCTCAATTACAACCTAAAATTGTAGCAGCAGAAAATACTTCTTCAGTGGAGAAGGGGGAATAATCAACTCACATGTACCCTTAAAAAATACAGTACATCACAAATTATATATCCCAAATACCTGCTTAATTTTATTTAATACCAGAATTCTACCACATAACAGCACACTAATCTTTCATGCTGTGGTGCAGACATGTGCAGTACACTGAAGGAGTGAAACAAGACCAATGAAAGTTGCTATTTCCTGTAAGAGTGCATCTTAGGAGAATTACTCAACCAAGTTAGTTACTCAATCCACAACAATAACCTTTTAGGTTCATTATTACAAGGAAGAATAATTTAAAAGTTACAAAATTAAGCAGCTTTTTGAAATTCTTATGCAAACATTCCCCTCTGCTTTCAGATCATAAAACAGTGATGATGACTACATTTTTTTAACTTTAATGAGTAAAACTAGCGAGTCAGAATCGTTCAGAAAAATCAGATAAATATCTGACTACACAGTTAGAAAAAAAAGAGAAGACAGTAGTACAATTTTCACATGTAAACAACAAGGCACTACTTACTTCCTGAATTTCATCAGGGACAGAAGAGTCCATCAGTCTGAACAAGAGGTTTCGAAGAGGACCAGCCTGCCGGCCAAGAATGCTGGTGGCTACGCCCCCAGCCAGTGCAAGTGCAAGGTGATTAGAAAGCAGCTTCAAACACAATTTAAGAAAATTGTGATGTTCCCTGTAAAAGAAATACATACCTGTTAACCTCTCCTATTATTAGCATTACTCCCTTCCACTTATTTGTGCACTAAGGTTTAAATTCTCCTTTGATTTTTCACACCAGAGAGGCAAGTACATTCCAACTAGGAGTTTCCGTAAACTCCTCTGAGAAACTTACTGCCAATCTGCTTAAAAGAACAAAAACTGAAACTAGAATAGTGTATTTGGGGACAATGGTTGCAAGAGGCATTCACTTTAGATTAGTAGTCTCATGAATTACGAGGCAAAACCATCCCAAAATACAGAAATAAACAATAATACTATACACACAGAGGAAAAAAACTTTTAAGAAGTAATAAATGTAATCTTCTCTCAGAGGTTCTAGGAGTACTACGATTGGGTTAAATACAAAAGAGTCAGGATATTAATTTCTAGTCCTCTTAAAAACAAATTGAAACACTGGTTACAGGACTAAGAACTGACAACACAGAAACACTAAATGCATTTCAACTACATACAAAAATGTGTTTCAAAGGAAAACTCTGAAGTAAAGCATTTAATTCATTGCATAATGAAAATAAATTTCAGACTAGAGATCCATTTGAGACGCTGTAAAGCTCCTCTGTTATACAAAGGCACTAGAGTAATTCAAAATAAATGGCACCTGAGTGAGCAAGTAAACCAGACTTATGCTTGTTAAAGAACAGACTAACCAGGACTAAGCCATGCACCACTGATGGAAAGAAAAAACAAATATAAAAATCTGTAACGTGCATATGCTGTATGTACCTTGATGAAGGAAAAGGAAGAGGAGGAATTTCACTGTTAATTTTGTCACAGTAGTGCTCAAGAAAAGAACGAAGATGCGAAAAGGTACTTTCTTCAAGGTCAACACAATAGGGTCTGTGCCATGCCACAACTTGCCTGGAATGAAACATCAAAGTCAATTACCTTCTGGAAATACTTAATTGCTCTAATAAATTAATAGTTTAAGCAGGTTGAATACACACTTAACTAAACCAGCTTCTTTCTTAGAGCAAACTAATACAACTGTGGCAGACCACCTTCCTGACCCATGAAGGTATTTTCTACTCTCTTTTCTGTAAAACTCTTTACAATCAAACACTCCACATTTATGGACAAAAACACCTCAATGCCATAAATCTGAAGGCATATGCATTTAATCTGATTCATGTAAAGGCTGAGCAGTACTCACAAAGCTGGTTTTAGTACAAATGTCAGATTAGAGACTTTGATAAAATATGGGGAGAACTCAAAAGGGGAAGAACCACTTAAGTCCTATTTGAGTCTCACTATTTCCTTAGCTGATAGCTCCCCTGAAAACAGGGCATTTGAAATTCTTCTTGAATTATCTTCCAAGTATTAAATTTTTCTGTTCCTTTCTATTTATCCACACATAGGAGTTTACTGGTTCACTTCAATCACTTGCTAACATCTTTGGTGTAAAAGCATTATTTGAGTTATTGTATATTAGTAACCAAACTATTTATTTAGGTACCTATTTTTAGTTTAACAGGTAACCACACAGAAATTTTTTAAGATCTCTAAATGCACCTCAGCAATTTGCCTGAATTTCCCCCTTTCCCAGAGCCTCCTGATTAGTGTACTCCTTATTACACTAAAAGAAACTTCCCAAGCCATAAAAAATCCCCTCAGAAGCAAAAAATAAAAAATAGTGAGTTGTTTCCTCTCACTGACTAATTTGTCAATTTTTAGTAAACAGAGGTAGGTTTTGTCTAACTGCACAAAAGAAACGTTCCTATACAAAGAAATATCCACATCTTTGGTGCTGATACATTTTCACTTGTAACATGCAACAAATTAGAGAACAGGAGGGAGGAAAGAGGAGAGGAAGAAGACTTTCCAGACCAAAACATTACAACCAGAATGCTTGATACATATGATGTGGGAACACCTTCAGAAAATAGTTAAATGTATCCCAAAGTGGACTTGCATAAAAGAATAAAATTATACCTGTCCCAAATGTCACTGTTACCTGTCCCTTGGAAGAGCTGTCCAGGCAAGGCTATGGGATGTTCCTGCTGAAATCTGTTGAATTGCAACTCCATCTAAACCACTTACTTTCTTCGGTTTAGTAATGGGGCCAGTAGAGTTTCCCTGACCACACTGTCCCATTGAATTGTTACCCCAAGCATAAACCTCATTATCTATAAACATAAAAAAGCAGAAAACAAAAGCTGAGATAAAACTGCTTTTGATCAAGAGGAGGATTATGTATTTTTCTCCCTTATTCTCTTTACCATGAGAAAGTGCCAAACAGTGACTGTCCCCAATGGAAATGTCAACGATTCTGGTAGCAGCCAGCTCTTCAATGAGCTTGGGTCTGAGAGCAGTCGCCTCCGAGGAGCCACAGCCAAGGCAGGCCCCGCAGCCCCACGCATAAACCTGGAGCAAACCAACCACAGAACAGCTGCAGGTCAGACTTGTGTTACTGGTGAGAACAACAAACAACATCCCAGCAAACCACCTGCACAATAGCTGCAATTACACTTTCAACACAAAGTGCACAGGACTTTCCTGACTGGAACTCACATCTCATACAGTGTTCCTTCCCCAGCCACTGAGGTGACTGGCCACACAGTACAGCACTGGGGAGGCTGCTGCAGGAAAACAAACTGCTACAGTGAATGTCAACATTCCAAATCTCCACTTTGAAAACCCACTGCCTTTGAGTCACAGAGCTGAGAGTGGGGAGGCCAGTTGGGTTACACACATGGAAATGCTTATTGGATTACATGTATCTATCATGTCAGGAAGGGCCCTCCTTTACCACCTCAACATTTATCTCCAAGCTTTCCTGCAATTTTTCAGATTAGAAATAAAACTTCTAGTTAACACCTATGTTCTAATATACACATACATTTTAAAAACCTATTAAACCACCTAATCACCTGAGTTGGTTACTGTATTAAAAATTACAAGCATTTCATTGCTGTTTGTTTCCTGAATCCGATTTTACTCTGGTTACATTTATTAACATAGAAATACTACATTTTCTGTGACTAAGCAAGAATCTTGAAAACCGTGTTTTAGATGACTCTCAGCACACTTTGAATTACTCTTGTGCATTAGGTACTTCAGTCTCTAATCAAGAACTTCACTTCTACTTAAGTACTAGCTGAACATTTTCCCAACAGTGAAAATAATAAATGCTGAGATAATGTGAACTCACACCTTCTCCACCAACTCTCATAATCTGAGTGAAAACTTGGTTTTGCCTACCTGCCCTGTTGATGTCAAGGCAAGTGAAGACTGGCTTCCAGCACAAACTTTTCGAATAAACATTCCTTGCAAGGCTTCTATAACTTTAGGTTTATATACTCTATTTGTATCACCATGACCAAGTTTGCCTGCAAAAGGAGGAAACAAAACTGGAAGGTATTTTCAATGGATAGACAATCATTTAAAGTATCCCAAAAGAATTCTTTTTGGATTACCAAAAACGTCAGACTGGTTTTTTAAGATTAAAATATATTACGTATTTTATAAAACCTATTCTCTTTCAATTACAGTAATTACAGACTTGAAGAAATATATATTTATTATAGTCTATTTTAAAACTGAAATACTAATCCCAAGCAGTTTAAATGTAATCGTTTGTAGGATTTGAATAGCTACTGTCATATCATGAGTGAGCTTACCTGAAAGTCATCAGCACAACATTTTTTCCAGAATTGTTCATCCACTCACTGACCTTTCTGTGCTGTGAAACCCCTCCCTGCTGAAAATCCTTATTAAACCCTATAATCTTGCAGGTGAACTTCTTATACTGTATTTAGATTTTATAAGAATCCTTTTCTTGAACAGCTACCAAATGATGAATAAAAACCAGAACCAAACTGCAAGGAATACTGAAACTATGAGGCAGATGGAGTAAGACAAAAATTACTACCAAAACATTCATTTTACCTACCATTGTCTCCTCCTCCAAACGACCACACTGTTCTCCCATCTTTAGACAAAGCTATTGTGTGTGAACTGCCACAGGAAACTTCTCCTACATTGCTTATATCTTTTACTAAAGTTGGAATGTTGCGACTGTTGCTGTCACCATGACCTAAGAAAAAAGGAAAAAGTATTTTCTTTTTGTGAAAATTTAAGTTCTATTTCTGTTTTGCAATCGTAAGATTTTGCAAATTTCACATGTATTGCAGTCATCACAAATGATGATTTTTGCCCACTTTTTGGAAAGATTCATAGTAAGGTTTGGAAGACATCTATGGTAAAGTTAAACATTTAATCTTTATGACATACTCCAGAACACCTGTTCATACCTCACTGCCTCTAAAACTTATGATTATTTTCTACTTAGCTGAAAAGAAATAAAAAGAATTGCTAGTACAATGGCCTTTAACACCAGCTGATTAGGTAGCTAGACTTCCCCATACTGGGCAGCAGGTATCCTGCACAGCATGAGGAAGCTGCAATAAGGGCACTTTGTCACTCCCGTCAATACTGCACAGGCAGACCAGATCAGCCCCTCAGCTGCCTTTAGACAGCCACAGCTCTAACGGGTCCTTTCCACAGAAACCAAATACATTACAGCTATCACCTACTTTATAAAAAGTTTTATTTCTACTAAACTACAGAAGTTCTGTGGATATGGAAGAAAAATATAGAAGAGAGGAAAATCAATACCGCTGGTATTCATAACTGATTAAATATGAACAACTTCCTATAACTTAATGAAACTTTTAAGCTGTGTGCTGGAACTCACCACTGCACACTCCAAGACCCACCAAAACCATCAAAACTCCACATTAGTCTAAAACTCAAGGAGAATGTTTCCACAATTCCCACCAAAATTCCAGTTAAACCTCCAACACAGAGTTATTTTCTTAACAGGGATACACTTAGAACTTCTACTTATTCCCTTGAAAGCTGTGACTGTTAACCATTGTCCTCATCTTCCACCCCTGCCACTTGCTTGTTTTTACCTCTCTGTACTTGGTGATTGTGACATTCAAAGACAAAACAGAAGAGAACTAAAGCCCAACTCGAGCCAATTTTCTATGCAAAACCTGTCGGTTCAACTGAACCTGCTCGAGAAGAGCAGTTTTATACCAGGCACAGCAGCTGTACAGCAAAGATGATGAAACAGACAAGTGAACTTGAAGCAAACTAATACAGGGTTTCTTGTTTTGGTTAAATGTCACTTTTTAGATGTATTAAGGTAGAAGGACACTAAGCCATTCTGGCAAACTTAACATCAACTATCCTTATTAGAATAAGACCCTTGATATTAGTCGCCTTGATATTATTAGATTATTATTAGTTATTGCTGACTGTTCAAAGAATCATTGTACCATCACACTAGATGAGGTTTATCTAGAATTCCAGTTTATTTAGAATGTCTACTGTTTACATTCCAGTGGCATTAGCAACCATATAGTCTTACAAATGAATAAAAGCAGCTTGCCTTGAAATGAAAAATCTTTAAAAAAAAAACTTTGTAAAATTAACTACATTAAAAACTTTTAGGAGTCTCTGCACTAGTCACCTGTATGCACACACCTGAGTACATGTGTATGTGTACATAGAGGGGACGCTTAGAGAACAAGGCAAATAGATGTATAAAATCATTACTAGACACAGGAACTTTTCCAAAAGCATCTCAAGAAATCTTCAAATTACCTAATCTTCCAAAGTCTCCTTCTCCCCAAGTGTACAGCTCCCCATCTTCTGTAACGGCAGCACTGTGCCTGTAGCCCGCTGACACACACACAACCACCTACATTACATGCAAGAAGAAAGATCAATTTTTTACACAAATCAAGTAGGAAGTTTAAAAGCTTGAGAGAGTCAAGTTTCAGAAGAAGTCTACATAAACTAACTTGTTCATTCACATGGATCAAGTACACATAATCTTTCCAATCTTTTCTCTTTATTTGATAAGGGGAAATAAGTCCATAAAAAGGCAAGTTTATACGTAAAATTGCTAATGACTTATTTATCAAGTAGCTTTAACATCACGATATCCTAGTCTTACAAGAGAAAAAAGAAGCATCAGTAGATGTTTAAAACACCAAAAAGCTGTATGTGAAAGCCTTGATGTTGCAGCTAGCAAAACTGAAACTGCAATTCAGCAAAAGCACCTGAGCGAGTTTGACTCAAAACTATGAGAAGCTTTCCTGACAATGCCGCTGCCCAAATCACAGCCCTAGAGGCAACCATAAGCTCTGCTGTTTTGCTGAAAGCAGACCCAGCCTCAAAGAGAAGTCTAGAAAAAACACAGAACTTTTTCTTAGGAGTTTATATATTTCAAACTTTACACAACATCCCAACTGAACAGAACAAAAACAGGTGCTCTGCTATACAAAACATACCTTTCCTTGCAGGGGACCCTGAATAAGTTTGGGATATTTCTGAGTTGAACTATTTCCATGTCCCAGTTTTCCGTAGTCACCATCACCCCAGCTGAAGACCTCCCCTTCTGTTGTAAATGCTAAAGTGTGACCATCAGATCCTTTTGAAGATGACACCTTTTTAATAGACCTATGAGGCTCAAAAGTCAATTTTTTCAATGTGGACTGATTATTGGAGTCTCCTAGTCCCAGTCTCCCATAGCTGCCTTTCCCACAGGCTCTAACAGAACCATCCGTAGAAATGACAAATGTACAATATTGTCCAGCTTCAATCTACCAAGAGAAAAAAGGACAGAGAAATACAGAGATTAGACAAATCCAAAATTCACATATAGGTCTAGAAGTCTGCATTTTTAAAAAGAATTTCAGGTTTATTCATATAACATAATGTAAAAATTAAAAATAATATGGAATTCAGCAAGCAGTAAAACTAAAATTCTTGGAAAATATTTTATGATTAAATCTATTTTCATGACTAAAGTATGTAAACAGTGATTATTTTATTTATCTGTATCTCTTCTACAGACTACAGAACTTGTGCTGCATTTAGATCTCCAAAACTCACGGCTGGAAATCTTCGTTTTTTTAAAGCAAAAAGACAAAGTAACAGCTTGATAAAACACTGCAGGTTTTGCTTAATTTTAACCAGTACCAAGTGGTAACTACAGAAATACGCCAAATGCTAAAAATCCACTCACTTGAGACTACACATTTTAATTATGGGAACATCAAAGAAATTATTAAAAGCTTTTAAGAAAACAAGAACTTGCCCCTATGGGGAAGTCAGAGCTCAGCTGAGGAATGCCCCAACAGTAAATGGACTAACACAGAAGTAATGCCCTTTAGGAATCTTAACACAGCAGAAGTGCAGAGCAGGTTCCATCTGAAGCATAAAGGCACATCATCAAACAGCCCCAAACAAGTGGCCACAGCCCTATTTAATGTGAATTAATGTCTTCATATAGATAATCCTACAACAATCATCAATGAAGGCTAAGTGGAAAAATCACATAAATTTGTTGTAGAGTTATGTACAGAACTATTAAAAGAGTAACCCATTCATTCAGACCATGCATTCCATTCTTGTGTATTAGTCTTTTGAATGTTTTGAAAGTTTCCTGAATGGATAAACTTGTTCTATGATTTCCAGTCCTGCAGCCCACTGGAATATAAAATACATCAGTGACGTCCATAGAAACAATTTCAGAAAATGCACCTAAATTGTCTAGTGACCAAAAAGTGCTTTTACTTAAGTCAACACTGCAAAGCCAATATAGTGCCAGAAAAGCAAACTATTATATTCTGGGTCATGCATCAATAGAAGTGCTCAGTTGCAACTGCAGAATCTGTGACTGAGAGCAGAAAGAACATGCACGCTGATTTTCACAAAGCTAATTCAGGTTGCTGTGTCAGCAGCTAGCCCAGTTTGGAGTTTTAGACTTTGCAATCTTGGGTGTGAAAACCACCAATGGAAAAGAACACAGAGTAGCTAAGACACCTTTTAACCAATATTAAAAACAAAACAAACCCAAAACCAAACCCACCAACACAACTACAGGCAACTAAACTTATCTCCACAGAGCAAGGCAGGTAATTCAGTCATTCTTGTTCCATGGATATTTATCTGTGTGCGTCACTAGAAACAAACCAGAATGTTTTTCCCAGGCATCACTAAAAGTAGGGAGATATTCTCAGTAAAATAACCTGTGTGACCAGTTCTGAGCGTCATCCCTTCATTACAACTTGACACTCAGAAATGAAGTACTATTTTTCAGTTTCATACTGTGACTATGAAGCTGCTGAATGTTACATAATACACCACTAATAAATGTCACTCACCGTCTGTGCATCAGAAAAACTTGGAGCAAGCTTGGGTTGCAGTATTTTCTCTTGAGTTCCTTCTACCAGCTGATGACTGCTGTTACTGCCCCACACATACACTTCACAGGTCTCCGACACAATGGGAGCATCGCCCGTTTGAATGCTGTCAGGGCTGGCACATGTCCTTGAATAGTCTGAAGCCATTCGACAAACCTGTTCAAACCAGAGATTTATTACACAGTAGCACTTTATATTTCTTCCTGTACAGTCACAATGTTAAATGCAGCTTTGATTGGCCTCAACATGGTAACAGCCTAAAATACAAATCACAATGACCCTATCATTAGCTTGCCCAAATGACTTTTTCACTACATCTTGGTTTACCAATGTTTTTTTCACCTCTTCCAGCCCAGAATAGCTTGGCCAAGACTGGACTATGGCTGCACGTGCACACGAATCACATGTTTGAGTGGGAAATAAACTACAATAACTACAATAACAAGTTTGTTTTCAAGACATACCTCTTCAAATAAACACAGAGCTGCCTCATACAGAGAACATAACCCATCAGATGTTCTGGTTGGCTCTCTCCATTGACTTCGATCAGCAGATGATCCCTAAAACATTTTAATGTTGTTATTAGGAGAAACACATTTCCAATACAGCAACAGTCCACCTGAACAAAATACATGAGGGATTTGTTCTTATAGCTAAGCAAAAATGAATGGCTCTTTCTATAAGCATAAGTACACTACCTCTCTCCTGAGCTGTGATATCTGCATACGCTTTAGGAAAACAAAACTGTCACAAGTGCTAGTCCAACATTCTTACTAATTTAGTTTTGTCAAAGTATCTGGGTTCAGAGTTAATTTCTCCTAATACTATTCTGTGATGAAATGCATGTTATTTGCATTTGAAGTGACAATTATTTTGAAATTACTACTAATAATTAACTTTATGTTTACGTATCTTTCATATGTTGATCTCTAGTTGTATATATAGCCCAAAATCAACAACGAATAAAGCTGCCCATCAGGACATTTAATCCAATTCAGATACTGCCACTGCCATGCTCATCTCATGGACCCCATTCTTTAAAAGATTTCTTCGATCTTCTTTAGAATCTTTTTTCAATTTTAAAGTTTATGTTTATTAACAAGCACTACAAGCCTGAAAGAAAAGAATGACCACTTGAGGGAAAAAGGAATTCCCTGTTTCAGTCTGAGCACATGAGGAAGAATCCTGGCACAGCCTGCGACTGCATACTGTGCAGTAATTTCATACCCTTAAAAGTAATATTCATCTAGGACCAGAAGTAAGCGTTCAATACACAAAACTGTGCCACACTTCCAATTTAGCTCATTTTCTTATCCCATGAATTTCTGAGCATCAGCAAAACTGCTGAACATCCTGAAGATGAGTAAGCAGAGGCCCAGGTGAATTGGGGAGTAGGAATGTCCAATAAAAATAACTAACAGGAAACAAGGTATATTGTAAAACTTTGAATTTTCTAACTTTTTTTTTTGCTATGAACTTAAATGTACAAGCCCAAGTCAATCAAGGATGTCCTCGATTCTTTCCCTGAAGTTAAAGCATAACACCAAAAATGATAACACAGACATTATTTTGCTGTTTCATCTTTACCTATGAGGAAGCAGGGCAGGAAGGGAAAGAGAGATGGTGGGTAACAAAGGAAATATGGGGGGAAAAATTCACAAAAAGCCCCCTTTCTCACATATTCAGCAAGGGGGCATTCAGTGTGGAGAAACAATATATTCAGTTAAGAGTTCAACTACACTGTAATGCAGAAAAACCAAAGCTGATTATACCTACCAGAGATCGTCGCATCTGGGTCAATATACTCATAAAGCAATCAAAGCTGATCATCCCTTCTGGACTTTGCAGCAACTTGGTTTTCTCCATGGTGTTTACTACAGCTGAAGCACCTAAAGCCATTTCTATCCATTCAAGAAGGTATCTCAAGGCACCTCGTTGGGCAGCCAAACCAAGAAGCAACTCAGAAGCTAATCTACGACCTAAAGTATCTGCCCCAGAGTTTGGAATCGTTACTCCTTTAAGAAAAGTTGTTACTTGTGACAAACAGTCCAAACCCATTGGTGGAATCTTGCTTTCATTTGCTAGAGATAAAGGTGGTAAAGAGCTCACAACTTCTATTGCAGTATGGATAACATCATTGCAAAGACTGAGGCCAGGGCCTGCCGCAGGCATCATCCAGCTTTGTCTCAGCAGTGCAAATAACAGACTCAATCCAGTCCGAACTCCCATTTCTATGAGCGCGTCTGTACTTGACCTCGGGCGTTCACTGACAGAGTGCACATCTGTGGATCCAGAGCTGCTTTCTGGTGAATGCTGTTGCTGTTTCACCTTACCCTTATCATGGTATTTATTAGAAAGTGCATAGAAGACACGCTGCAGCACAAGGAGACGCTTTCGAAGAGCTCCAGCAAATGGAGAGTCTGAGCACACCATCTTTGCCAGTGCCAGCTGGCTGCTAAGAAGGGCATCCAAGTAGTGGTCCTGTTCATCACTAGATAGAGATTCCCGCTCAAAATCTGGTAACTGAGGTCCTTTGAGGCACAGAACCTGCTGGGGCAATGGCACTACTTCTTTATTGCTAACTAACTTAGCATACAAGACAGAAACTCCTTCCCTTGTTGCAATAGATTCACTGTCTTCTGTGATCCAGGAGCTGTTCAGGTGTTCAAGCCATTTCAGCTTCACAGGTGGGACCATAGCTGCCATGCTGGTTTACTTCTTTGCCATTAGTCCTGAAGATGAAACAAACTGTCAATAGGTGTGCAATGTTATCTACAAATCTTATTACTCACAGCAGGACAAATCCAAATAATCCTTTCCGAAGGTAAGCAGCAAAAGATTAACCACTGAGAATTACCAAAGTTTCACCATTTCATCTACATGTATGTGCAACTTACTTAACATGATGTAAGAATTTTAGCGTCAGTCTGCATTTTCTAAACCCATATGCACAGAAATTCACACAAAGCAAATTTAATTCTGCTAAGTGACATGAACAGCATTTAACAGATGAAGCAATTTAAGATTTAGATGTCAAGAACCACAAAGGTGCAGGGTTGATAAGCATATCTCAGCACCATGATGATTTATGACTGCATGATCATCCATGTAATAGTATGATATTTTGCTATTGTATGTGAATAAAGGATCATAATTCCAAAAACATACACTGAGTTCGAAAAATTTCTCACATACAAGAACACAGACTGATCACAACTAGTTGAGTCCAGGGTTCTTTCTAAGTCTGAGAAAATTTTTAAAAATTAAAAAATTAAAAGAACATTCTGATCCCAAAGAGACACTTGAGTTACTAATTTTAATGCTGGTAGCATTCAGAACTTCAGTTTCTTCAAGAGGATTCTTGATGTCAACTGTATATTTTCCCAAGCTAATTTATAGCTTAATATGCAAAGAGGCTTCTTCAAAGTGAGTGTTTTCAAACCGCTCATTTTAAAAGAATTTTCTTTAAAGTAATGCTTTACTTCCCAGTGTAGAAAACAGATTTGTTTAACTCCTGTTTTATAATCATTAACCATGGGTTACATAGGTTCTGATTGATCACTTTCTGTTCTTTGACCCTTTAAGTCCTAACGTATTACAATTTTACCAGAAAGTACTGTAATTTCCTGAAGGAGAGTCCTGTGTCCTTTGGTAGTGTGAGCCCTGTTTGATCTAATTTCAAACTAAAGCCCTGGGGTGGAGGGAGTCTCTGCCATGCAGAGAAAGCCAGTGTTGCTGCCATGCCATGCTTGTCGGGAAACGGGTAACAGGCAGTGCAACCTGGTCCTCGTTTTGTTGACATTTCACACTTAAAAAACATAAATTAAAAATATAAAGAACTACAGTTCTTCTGCCAATATATCTGCCCAAAAAGCATACTGTGTGCAATTAATCAACTGCTTTTATTTCAGCCGAATTTTCCCTACAATAGATTAGTACCTTCATAAAAAGCTTTATGTGAGCCCCAGTGAGCCTTACCCAAGTAACTTCTGTTGCACTGCAGCAGACCCTTACCCAGGTCTGTCCCACAGAAACTGGAGCCTCAGCTGTTAAGCACCATTCAGAGCAGTGAGCATTCCTTGCATTTCATACAAGACACACCTTCTGTCTACTCACACCACAAAACTCCCCAACAGCTCAGCCTCCAGGTGACACAGACAGGTACTATTACGCCGAGGACCCTGTTTACTAAGAAAGGGCAACCTTGTCTCACTTGTCAGAAGGAATTTGCTAACTACCATTTGATCCTAATAGAAACTGTAAGGCCAATAATGAAAACGTCCAAAATCGGGTCTTACGTGATGAAGTTCACGCCTTCTCAAGAGGTAAAACATGGGGATGTAACTCCATTAAGAAGTTCCCTGAATAGACTTATTCATGGGCTTTATGTTATGCTTTCACCAGCTACTCTTCTTTCAGAAACTTCAAAATGTGCTCATGTACCTCAAAGGTGCAAATACTGCTGCTTTTCCTGAAAACTGAAAGATTTTTTCCCTCCTGCCCTTGTATGCATCTCTAAAAATAAAGACTGAATCTTGAAGCTGAGCTCTCAGCAGTGCCCTACTCTCCTACTGCAGCTTTTGGAAGAAATACGTTGGTTCATCTTGAAAATAACATTCAGCTTCATGTGACAGGCAGAAAGCTTTAACCAGACACTGCTGGTAATCCTGGAAATGCCCTCTGAATACAAATGTAAATGATCTCTGTCTCTGCATGAACAACTACTTCAGATCACTGAAGTTAAGCAGAAACCCAGTAACAGTGCTAGCACAGTGTATTTTCCTCCAGCTCATTGCCACAAGTACAAGGTTTATAATTGCTCCAAAGCCTGGACATGGGCATCTCATTTCTTTTTAGGGCAGGCAAAAATACATTTGGCCTTGAAAACTCCAGGGAATACTCACTGCTGTTGCACTACATCTGACCACTGCAGGCTCAGGTGAACATGTGGAAGGTATCAAGTGTGCAGGGTGGGCCAGTCCCACAGGGTGCACCACACGCTTTCTGAACACACTGATCACATGGCCAAGAACAAAGGGACAAGCCAGAAACATGTGACAAGAGGAGAAAAGTACTTTTCTTTCATCATCATAAACCTAAAACCATCTAAATGTATAGCAACAGCTTTATTAAAGTATTTCAACACTCAAAACACTTCAAACTCAAGTACCCAGAACTTTTTGGGATTTCTATGAAAAAAAAAAAGCCCAGCTCTCCTGCCCTTATTACTTCCTTTCTCCTTCTGCTCCTCAGGGAAAAAAAGAAAAAGTAAACTGTGAGGATGTGCAACACAACTCATTTGTCATATCTCTTAGAACCACAGTTCCTGTTGAGGAAATCAGCATTTTGGGGGAGTAAACGTTCACATATATTTTAGTGTTGGCAATTGGTAAGTCAACTAAAATAGGACTTAAACTCACAGCTGAACAAGGATTCCAGCAATGTTACCAAATTTAACACCTATTTCAAAAGCTTACTCCAGGGAACAGGGGGGACAAAATGCATACCAAACCCTAAAAGCCAAGTTCTGTGTATCCTGGATGTAGAATTTTTCTTTCAAAATAGCAGCAGCAGCAGCAAGTTGAGCTGAAGGGGAAGACATGTGAAGGTAACTAAGCCTGCCTTCAGAGCTTGTTTGCCTTGAGAACCACAGCCAGTGCTGCAACTGAACTCAAGGAAAGGCTTGGGTTCACCAAATCCTCTACTGGAATACATGCACAAGCACAGGGAGAGCTGTTGTTAGCCATCACTGCACTGGACACCAACTGTTGTTCATTTCTCTTCCATCAGATGAAAGGGAATGTGAGGAAAAGAATTTTAAAATGAAACCTGTGAAAACACGAGGAATATAATCAGAAAAGGATTTTGCCTGAGCTAAGAGGAAAGTAAAACGCTTAAATTATGGAAGAAAATATGCCTAAGAGAGCTCCGTTTTAATGTTACAAGAACCACGGAAATTGGCTGCAGCAGAGACAAAGGTTCTTTTTCCTTTTATCAGACCATTGCTTTAAGTGCACCTGAAGGCGAACCTATAACTTCCAAAGCTGAATCCCACTGCAGACTGAATATGCATCCCCCTGGGTTTCAGATTCTGTCTCTTCAAGCTCAAAAGTCAAAACCAGGTACTTCTTCTGGCCTGCTCATGGTTTTCCCCATTATGTAAACAATCACACTAAACAGCCAAACTACCACTCAAATTCTAAGCTCAGAATCAAGTCTCCACATCCTGCAATAACTAGTAAGCATAGACGGGAGGCAATAGGATGCATTTCAAATTAAAAGAAATCAACTTACAAGCAACCCTAATAATTTTGGAACCATAATAATTGATTGGCATGCATTTCCACATAGCCAAGAACTCAAAAAGAAAGTTGATGACAAATTTCATTACCCCTTTATCCATATTTCTGTTCCTCTATTTAGTTAGACAGTGATTGTTAAGAAGTTTTGGCTTAGATGTGTTTGCTGGACCTAAGGGAAAAATAAACACAAAACCAAGAGCTTGCAAATGTTTGTCACCAAGACAGAGTAAACTCTAATAATAACTGATACACTTAAGATCTTTCCTTTTGAATTAAAATATAGGAAAAAAGAGGAAAGTAGTTGTATTTCAGGAAAAGTATGTGGTCTTCAGTGGCCTAGCAAACAATTTTAAAGCATTTAAAATATTCTGTGTTATTAAAGAGTTTGTTTTTTCTTAAACAGGAATTAATTCAGCCTGAAACCACCAGCTAATTTTTACAGGTCACTTAAATATTAATTTTTATGGTGTAAGCTTGCCTACAATAACTAATAAATCACACATAATAAAGTGTGAAAGGCCTGTTGCAAGTCATTATTAAACACAACAGACTACTGGGCATATTAAAATTAAGTTTCTATCACTAATGGAATAGGCCAAACACCCAATTCTTTTACTGAGAAAAAGTGCATCTTTTCTAAGGAAAAAGAACTATTCCCCTATCTCAAATAAGAATAAAGTAAGAGACTGGAGATGCATCTAACTACATTTACAAGTCATTTCCATGAAACAGAAATAAACTATGAATGCTGTTCCTTCCTTCTCTCTGGCACCACAGCAATTTAAACACAGAAACAGAAAGAGGAACTTGATCTTGTCATTAATCCCGGCTTGCTTATTTTATATATTCAACACCAAGTCACTGACTGCATGGACGACTAACACCTTAATGTAAAACTGACCAGGAGATACAGCAGAATAGGTATTCCACTACAAATGTTTCAGTATTTTTTATATATACATACATATACATGTGTATATATACACACACACATATATATTTTGTTATTCATATTAGATACTATAAATATCTCAGTGTTTCATGTATATGTGTCTGAAGCACAAGTAATCTTTTTGCAACAATTATTTATTTTCAAAAATGGAATAATTCTTGCAAAGCATTACAGTTAACATCAAAGTGAAATTATCAGGAAAATTATGTAGAATGTATTTCTGTGTTTATATAATGTGTCATACGTAAGGTAAAATGTGACTGAAAAGTAACAACAGATTTTCTGACCACTTACCACCATCTCCTAAATTTGCTATGGAAAGAGTAGATTTTTCTAGAAAGGGAACAAAGCAAACACTAAAGATTTCTCATATATCCACCTGGTTGGCTCAGACATGAAGACTGTCAAACCTCTAAGAACAAGTATTTTTTTCAGATTTTTACTACAGCTTCAGGAAACCAAGAAGTATTTAGGTCTTCTCACTTTGAGGTAAGTGGGACAGCTTTGATCACCTTCAAATGCAAGAATAAGAACTCATGGAAGAGGAAAAAAACATTACTAAAGAAGTTAGTGAGGGAAGTTCTCAACTTCAACACAGTCAAAGGACTGAGGAATCTGGAAACTGCCCCAGATACTCCTATATTTCAAGGGCACAGGGAGAAATGAGAATAATTTACAAAGGACTTCAGCATGGGGTTGAAGGTTAAAGTCTGTAAGGTTATAAAGATCCTGTTTCTGAGGCTAGCAGGAAAGACAGGTCTTGGACAGAATATACACATTTCCCTGAAGGAATTTCCATAGTCTTCCCTTTCCAGCTCAACTTGGAAATTATGGGAGATACTGGAATTTGTCACCCAAGAACCACCTCCATGCAGCCAACAAATTTATCCTAATATAAGTAAACAGGAAGCTCCCTTCTAGGGTTTAGATTAAAAAAAAACTCCTCCAAAGTTGCTGTGTGTAGATCTAAGGGAAAGATTGCTGGGACAATTTAAAGAAAGGTGGAGATTGGGCAGAAGCTGTACAATGTGGCCGCATCGCACTGTAGCTCCCTTTGAGGGAGAAACAGGAAGATAAGGAACAGCTCTAGGCAATTCCAGAGAGGTAACACTAAATTCCTGCAGGAAGAGATATAAGTATGAAAGTCAAGACAAGAAAAAATGGAGGCATTTATGTTTTGTTTAAAAGAAAGTTGTAGAAAAGATCCTTAAAAAGTCAAAGACAGGATTATTACCTTGCTATTTTAAGAAGTAGAGAGTGTAACAACAAGTTTCCCCACAAAATATGTTTTGCTTTTTCAGTCCTTAGGGCATAGACACAACTTATAAAGACAGAAACCACCAAAACATGTGGAGGGGAGGAGCTGATTATAGGGCCCTTTTTTTTCTTTTTTTCCCCCAAAACAGCATCATCTCCAACACAGTGGCTCTACCTCATTGTCAAATGCAGGTAATCACTGGTATTCCAGCAAGAATAATACGGGTCCACAGATAAGGAGGAAGAAGGTGCAACTGCTGCTCAGGCTGTGAAAAGAAAAACCTGAATGATCAGCTCAGAAATGTAGGTAAATCTCGAAGCACAGTGATTTCCCATTGCTTGTACAAACCTGAATTTTCCTGCTTGTTATTTTATATCTTTGTGCTTTCCTCCCTGTACAAGGTCCAAAGAAGTAAACATTGTAATACAGGGATAAAAGTAAAATTTATCTTACATAAAGTGTTGTCAAATGAACATAACAAACACGGGGAATGTATTTTAACCTAGTCTTTAACCTAGGCAGAACTTCTCACAGTCCATGGATATTTTCAAACATATAAAATGCCTAAAATTATATACAGCATCTTCAATCAGTATGAAGACAAACCATTTTCTTAAATCAGTGACACTAGAACATACACTGATACTACCACATTTTTCTTTAACTTAGTCTGACTACAGCAGAAATCAAGCACACACAAAAGCAACTATCCCGACAGAAGCCAAGGGCTCAGGCTCCTAGAACTCCTACAAAAGTAGCTGAAAGCTTTATTTTCTGCAAAGCTCTTGAAAAACTGCACCTATAAAGCTGTAAATATTATATGTCCTAAAAATCAAGTTTTCTCAGAGGAAAAATAAACCTCACAAGCACTCACTCTCTCCCTTCTGCAATCAGCAATTTCAGCAACCTTTGTAAGATGCTGACTACATTTATTTTATGGGAACCTAATTACAAAAGCTTGTAACACAAGAAGTCCGTCTGTACAGTCAAATCGAAAGCAGGAAACACCAAAACAAAGAGCATGCAAAGATCTGGTTGTGAAACTGAATTCTATTCACTGCCTGAGATGCTGTACCAGCACATATACACAGTTCTTCACTGTATGTTCACTGACAATGAACTAGAGCCTGCAGCAGTTCCATTTACCATTTTAAACATGAGGGGCTCCTAGAGTACCTCCTATGCTCAAGAGTACCTTCAGCATGACATCACCTGGATGGTTTCTAAAAAGGGTTAGAAAATTTAATATTTAAACAGATGGCAGCCAGAGCACACTACCGCTCTTGATACTGCTACAAGTAGTTAAAGCTTTATTTGCAACAGTGAGAAATTAACTTCTGTGATGGGCCAGAAGAATCAAGCATTTTGTGGCTCACACAAAACTCAGGAAAGATTTCACAATCAGAATAATCAGGTAATTCCACTAGCTCATTAAGACTATAATTCAATTAATTCACTGCAAGGGACACTGATGACTGAAAAACTTTATTCTGGGATGTAATTTTAGATAAGTTTTTGATAAAGTAGAAGTTCTGAGTTCATGGCCAATCACAGCTCTGGAAAAGCCAATTTACTTAAAATATGACAGAAAACCTGATGCAATATGTGTCTACTTATGGCCTCACTGTGATGATAGTATTACAACTCCATTATACAAGTGGAATCTCTTAAAAGTTGCAACATTTTAGTTTTGTAGCCTAAGCCCTTAGAAGCCTTCTAAATTGTTTTGTTAATTCGACTAAATGTTAACATTCTTACCAGTAAACCAAAGTCTTTAGCCTGTACCCACACCTAATAAATTATTACCTCAATATTCTGCCAATTTCATAATCTGTACGAATCCAGAGCTGCACGTGGAATTCAACATACAGCTGTACCTTTAATTTGTGCAACAGAAGGACTGTTCTCTGGTTTTGCCAAGTTCCAGTCCTAACAACTCCTGATGTTCCATAAAATGACAGATTACTTTAAGTTTTTATCATTCCAGTCTTTCATACTTCTTTCAAAGGAGGCACAGAGTCCCAGTAAGAATCTTGCTTCACATGCTGCCACCTGGTAGAGTGCAGCAATTTTCGCAATCCTTATTAAAATTTTACAATCTGAAAGTACAGCTGAACCAAACTGATATGCTTCCCTTTTTTCATAAATAAGGGGTTGTATATATAGGATTTAGCAGCAAGTATCAACGCTCCAAACAACATTTACAGCCTTTTACTTGAAAGGTGATTTAGAATCCAAGAATATATAAAGGTATATAAAATCCTGCCTTGTCACAGGCCAACAATATGAATGCACAGAAATGCAAAACCTTCAAGATGTTTCTTATTGCTCACGGCCAGGGGACACTATGACAGTTGAAACCAACAAGACATAACTTTGCCTAGAGAGTTGTCTGTTCAATATTTCACTGGTGCCAAAAATCACTGTAGGTCACTATGCAAGGCAGCAATCTTCAAATGTTCTTTTTGGCCTATCCATGTAGTCTACACATAGTGTCATGACAGATGTGAGGTGAATGGAATCCATCAAAACAGTCATGGGAAAGAAAAAGAGAAAGTGATAAATTAGAAAATAATGACACTGCAGAGAAATTACTACAAATTCACGAAGAAATGAAAGCAAAGAGACAAAAAGTGACATTAGAAGCAGCAAAAAAAGAAAAAAGGCAGTGGTGGTAAGTAACAGGGGACAGACAGTAAAACAATGCAGAAAAAAATGAGCCGTGGTCTCCTACAAATCTGGAATGGGAAGGCAAGGAACAAAAGGAACTAATCCAGAGAAAGCAAGCAAGAACACTGGCAACAGCATATTGTTCTTTGCTCCTAACACATTACAGTGAAAGACACACCAGCATTAATTCATGTGAACATCTGTCTCCACTGAGCACAATGACCACTATCCTTCCTCTTCGTATTAGCCTCCTGCTCAGCATATGGAAACCAAATTAATGACATCATCATTCAGAACAAGACTAATTATGCAAACAACCTTCAACTTTTCTTTCCAAATACTGGATTCCACCCAGCCTTATATTTGTTAAGTAAGCCATGATGAGGTTCTACCTGATGTTCTTCCAATTGTAGTCTTCCTACATGATCTTATGTTCCTGTGGGATTATTTATTTATTCATTATCAGGTAGAGTATTGAAACCAATATAATCCTATGCTTTCCACTGGTCACAACTGGTCACTCCAAAAGAGACAGACCAAAGGAAGACAAAGTTATTTTTAAGTTAACATGAAATTAAAGCTATTTGTCCTTTTGCCCTTAGGCTTAGAAAGAAAGTGATACAAAAACCTAATCATGGTTTGTCAATGTAAACCCCTGGGGGCTGGACAAAACCTACCCAAGCAGAGAAGAAATAAAAATTATCAGTATTGTTCAGCAGATAAACTTAGAAAAATCAATTTAATCCATTACTTCTTCAGATGCTTTAAGGTTACTGAAACAGAAGCTGAGAGTGCAAGACACTCCACATACACAATCATCAAAAGCAGTTAGTGAAAAGAGAAGCTGAGAAGCAGAAATCCCCATGCATCAAAAACATCCCAACAACATGAGCAAAGAAAGGTGCCTGATCTTGCATTGGAAAAGGGATGAAAACTCTGGTGAGGTTTCAGCACTATCACGCTCCCCAAAATTGACAATAACTTGTACTTCTACCGTGTAGTTAAAATATTTTCAAACACCACAACACACAGAAACAGATATCTTCTTGCAAAAACTACAAAAATTTTGAAGACGTATTTACTAGAAATCACTTGAAATTGAGAAACTTAGCAATTGACAGGAGAGTGCAATATGTAGGGACAGTCAAAACTCAAACACATTTAACTTTCAAATTAGCTGTATGTAAGCAGAAAGGTGGACTACAGCCTTTAGAGATATATAGATACAGATATAGATATAAAGAGGATGTAAAAGAGTAATGGAGAAATAGCTGTTATCAGGGCCTGTGGTGACTGGACAACAGGAAATTGTTTTAAACTGAATATGGGTAGGTTTAGATTGGATATAAAGAAGAAACGTCTCATCATGAGACGCTGGGGCAGGTTGCCCAGCAAAGTTGTGGATGCCTCTGTGTGTTAATGCTTCCTGTTAACATCTGCATTTCTTGACTCAGAGAGCCCCCGTCATAACTAACTGAAAAAGAAACTTCTGTTTGTGAGGAAATGTTTTGAGGACGAAATTTCCGTATTATCTAGTCCTGACAGCAAAACAAAAATTATTACTAGTAAGGAGGACTCAACCTGCAGGCTATTCTTTAAGCAGCAAATTAATCCCAGCTCCCAGCAGAGAAGATGATTGCTTGAGCCACCTGAACATCCTCCCAACTAGCTTGGTGACATCAGGTCAATCACAACAAGCAGTCCAGGCCAGGGAATATACCTGGCCAGTTCCAAGGTCACAATTACGCTTGCTCTTGATGGGCAAATCCTGGCTTTGTTT
>VZRQ01003770.1:101383-137655 GCA_013397975.1 Machaerirhynchus nigripectus | reverse complement strand
CTCGCCGCCGAGGGCGGAGCGGCGTCTGCACCTGCGGCGGGCAGCGCTTGTCCCGGCGAAATGGAAGCCGGCTGCTGGCCCTGGGAATGCAGACAGTGCCCCAACGGTCGGGTTCATTTGTCTTGTGCAAGTGCGAGGAAGAGCAGACAAATGCTTTTGCATAAAAACGACCAAAGAAACCGGTCACGGAAATGAAGCACCTAATTTAGGTGGGGACCCTGATGGAATTGATGTATTGGTCAGTCAGTGAAAAGAAGAGAAATGGATGCTGTATGCAGGGATAAAAAGTGAGGAAAAGGCAGAACGAATCAGTGGACAAGCAGGAGTATATTAAAGCATTTGCTTAAACAAAATGAACAACATAACAACAAATAGTAAAACTGTCACTGAGGAATGAAATTCCCAATCTAAAGTAGGATAAAGTATACAGTGAAGACTGTCACAGGCTCAGATGGTGGCAGCAACGACCACAGGCCAAGATCAGTGAGGCCACAGTGGCAAGAAACAACACAATGAGAAATCTCAGTTATACCCACACTAATTGGTAAAGTCCATGCAATATTAGGGATGTCATGACTCAACCAGTAGACATTGGTAATGACTAAATAAGTGGGAAAACTGACAAGAAGCAAGAGGGAAAACTGCAAGAAGGGACTGCACATGTTCCAGTACATCAGCCTACGGTAGGAATACAACAGAAGCTTACAAAGATTGGTGATGTGAAATAGGTGAACAGGGAACAATTGTTTATGCTCTTCCAGCAAAAGAGCTAGAAGGTAACAAGAGGAACTAGTGGATTTAAATTTCAGAACAAGGAAAAGAATAATTATTTCTTCATTCATATATATTTAAGCTGTAGAACGCCTTGATGCAGGACAAAATGTAGTAAAAGTTTACCTGGACTCAAAAAGAGACTGGTAAAATACAAGAAAGGAAAAAAACCATCACAGATTACAAAAGACATCTCTGGTTGAAAAGCACTCTGACCCACAGGAGGCCCTACAATATTTGGGGAGACTTTACTCTGTGCTTGCTCTTGCCTTTCCTCCCCAAGGCATGGGCTCATGGATGGCCTCAGACACACAGTACCAATGGACCAGAGATCCCATCCTTATGTCCTTGTCCTATGGCCCATCTTTCCTGGATCTCTCCTCAGTAGCATTAATGGTTTACTCTGAGTTAGGAAGTGTTAGGGGAGGTCCCTAAGGGTAGAGCTCAGCTCCCTGGAGGGACTGTTGCATTTCATGACACAAGTTCCAACCAAAATTGGATTAAATATCACTAGCCACTTTGGAGACACATTCCAGGTATTGATGGCTCTTCATTCTGTCCCCTAAAAGGCTACTCAGGGATTCACAGTTTTTCACATCGGAATAAAACCCAAATGCCTTGCTTTGAAAATTCTGACCCAACCAAGCTAAAAAACACAGAGTAAGAAAAAAGTCTCTGTCAGCAATGTACTCATGTAGTATCAACCCACAGGATAATGGTCAAGACAATCTACTTTTGTTCAATAAGTTGTAAGATTTTTTTTTTTAGTTTTGTACCTCTAACTACACCAGCTAATCTTTTGTCTAAAGTCATATTCAAACTCTGCCATCAATGAGCAGCTTCTTTGTTCATGAGACCACCTGTGCTAACAAATACCACCAAAAACAGGGTAAATTATAAAAACATTTTAAATGATTCCTTAAGTATTTCAAATTTGTCAGCTAAAGGATGCTGTGTAAGAAATAAATTTAAAAATTCAACAGATACATGAAACACTTTCAGTGCAGACATGCCCAGCAGATCTGCCATTCCACAGAAGAGAAAGCAGAATAAACAGACACACTCACCAGTGTGTACTCTTCTCCGTGCTCATATGCCCCACACCCACATACATGGAGACAAAACCTTATCATTAAGTGCAGCTTTTATGGCTTGCAGGCTCCACCTGCAGCCAAGCATTGTCCAATTCTCAAGGAATTTCTTAGGTTTGCAAATGTCTAATGCTTTTAAGTTATGTACACTTAAATAAAAAGTTCACAAAACCACAAGGTTTTCTTGTTTTGTTTTTCAAGTCTTGACACAGCCCATCAATCACTCTGCAGTACTGAGAGTCAAGGGCTCTCCCCCTCGCCATTTGCCTGGATGCAGGTGTAGGGCCTGTTTCCAGAGGCTCACTGATCTCAGAATTTAAGTTACACTGGAAGACCATTGCTATTCATCTTCATGAATTCTCACATGAAGCTTGTTTATTAGATAGCAACTGTTAATATTTGATATTAACTACAATCTTTGATAAATCAAATTACTTCCACAGTTTCTCTGTCAGAGCTGGAGCCCTATTGCCAGTACTACTGTCTGCAGTAGCTCAGGCATGGACTACAGCCAGCTGGACTTGGGACGTTCTGAACGCCAATAAAACCCAGAATGGCAAGTGATGCAGGATGAGGAGGTCTATTGCATCACCCTGTACTAAGCAGGCAAGTATTGTCAGAGTTACTGAGAACCCAAACAAAGCAAACAGCATTCCAGCCTACAGCAGCACCAGTAGGTCTGAAAATAAGGATATAAATAAGGGGAACAAGTTTACATTTTCTCTGACACTACCTATGGCTGTCACCACAATTCAGCCACCTCATCAGAGAGTCAACTATCATTAAATGAAAACTTAGCACTTGCATCCTTTGGAAACTGCAGAGGCTCCTGAAACTCATTTGGGTACCCTGAGGACATACCAGAGGAAGGTGAACCCTCCAGCCACCTGCAGCTATATATTAACAGGGTGAAAGTAACATGAAAAGTTGCAAAGAGTTTTATGGGACAACCCTAGACACAGGCCAAGAATACCTGAATCACAGCTTTTCAGTGGGCAATATCATTCATCCTCTCCCCCTCCTTCACAGCAAGCATAAGCAGAAGTATTCAAAACTATAAATCTCAAGAGTTCAGCAGGTAATGCCTCTGACTGCAGGACATTGATTCTCCATTTCTATTTCCAAAACAGTTTCCATCCTAGCTTCAAAGCATAGGGGGAGGCCGAGAGAAAGCCCATACGATCATGGAGGTTTCAAAGGAAAAGGAGGCTGTAGATAGTACCTCTGTTATCTCTGTGCTCTCATCTCTTTTTTAAAACAGAAATAATCCTTCACGATGACTGCAGACCTTTCAAGTCCCACCTACAGTTTTCCTCCTTCCCAGCTTAACTTGGACTAAGGCAGATTCCTTCCAGCATTCAGCTCTACAAGACCTGTTTTACATCACTGATTCCCTATTACTTTGCATGAGTTGCTGCATTATTTATTAGTTTAAAATGTACTGTTACGTAATCCCATCAAATGTACTTTTAATCTTAGGCAAAGAAGAGAAAGGTATGATAATGAATGAACAATGCACAATTTAACATAAAACTTTTTCCTAAAACTGTTAGTAATCATCCTTTATTTTTTTAGTAACCACGTTTAACTCTTTATCCTCTTCTGATCCAAACATTTCACCAGGGCTATGACCAATTCCACTCTCACTATTTTTGTAAGATCTTTTTTTGTAATGCAGTGCCTAGGACAAGACCCAACATCCAGCATGAAGCTATGCTATTTATCTAGGGGTTATTCCTAACTACTTTTCCACAAAGCAGGATAATTTTTGATCATTACAGAAAATGGGAATTTATATATTAAATACCTCAATTAACTGTGTTTTGATTTTACTGACTTTTCGTCTTCCAGCAGACTTTGCTAACATTGGCATGCCTTGCTGTTGTCATGGCAATGAAAGGAGTCTATATGGTTTGGGATGTGACTCAGAAAAAATTTTATACAGAAATGGGACAACAATTAGAACAAAGGACACTGAATGTTTCTGTGCCACCAGTTAATACATGGTCAATAGGGAAAAAAAGAAAGATCCCAAATCAGAACAAATGATACTGAACAAAACTTGATTGGATAGAAGACACCAAATTGTTACTTCTGACCCTCTCTTGCATTTAGGTCTCTGTGTGAGTAAAACTTTATCACCCCCAAGAGTTATTAAAATCACAGTGATCTGCCTGGGCAGTTACTTAACCAGAACAGAACCCAGATTTGCCCAAAGAAGTTACGTTCTTAGTGTTTAGAAATATGAGGAGTCTTGTATTGTGGACTTGTCCCAGTAAAAACAGTCTTGAAGCCATCATCTCTGTGAGAGCTCATTCAAAGGCAAGGCTCTTCTCAAAGTTCACAATTTTTATGAGGCAAAAGAAAGGCAAGTTTGCCAATTAAAAGATGAGGAAAGGAGCTTGTGTCAGTCACTGAGGAGGTGTGGACAGCGCAGTTGCAAGCACTAAAAAATATGACTAAAGCCAACCTACAGCAATCTATGAAGTGCATGGAAAAATTATTTTTAGCTAGGCTAAAAATACCATTCACCTATGTCTTCTATATGTTACTCATGACACTAGCTCTTTTCCTGTGGATCCGAGGTGTGTGAGGGGAGCTATTAGATCACTTGCCTGTGCAGAGATGCCAAATGTGAAGGCACTGAAATATATGCATCTGTGTCAGTCCTTAATTTCATCTTCTGACTCATGTTCTAGAGTGACAGTTCCTCTGCCTGGCACTTCCTGTTCATACCAAGCTGAGCCATACTAAGTGTTATTTATTAGAAAGCAATCTAAAGCCACATCCACACAGCCAGCTGGCTCTTACCCCAGTACAAATCATTGCTGCCACATAATCAGCAGTTTCAGAGCCCAGGATTGCAGGTGGTTGTGTCATTTCTTTTCTTCTACTGTTGGACTCGACTGTAAAATGCAGAGTAGGAATCAGTCTGAAGTAACCTCAAATTTAAGATCTGGTTCAATCCATGGCCATCTCTCCCTTTCTTTAGCTAGCTGGAAACTGTTTCAAACTGTTTCACTCAGCCTAGCTTTGTATCAAGGTTCCACACCTCAGAAATGCCCTGGGCCAAGCCAAGACAGGAAACATTCCAGAGAACAACTGGGGAAAACACATGGCAAACAAGGGGGGTTTGCACTGGAAGACAATGAATGATAATATAGAGGGGAAATTAAAAGGATTATATGTGAACAACTAAGTAACCACTGAATTAATACACAAGACTAGTTCCAAACTAATCTATGCACGGGTATGAAACTTTTTGAGCGTAAGTGGCAAGCAGGTTACTAGAACTTTAAGAGGATTAGTAATTCTCATTAGCTCAATACGGTAGCATCCAGTGCACAGCCAAAGTACAGCTTAAATATTGTGTCACAATAATACCTATATGCATAAAGATACGGGAGAGAGCTAAACAACAAAAGAAAATGGCCAATGGTCAAAGTACCATTCATAGGATTGCCACTCCCAGCTGCACTCTTACAGGTGGTTCACAATCCCTTTAGGGCCTCATCAGTGAATTTTGGTGCGCTGCTGTCTTTTAAAAACCCCCGTGTCACAATCCTGTAGCGTGTCCCCACTTCCCATGCTTTTAGCAATAGAGTTAGGAAAAGTGCCTTTCACAATTGCTTCTGCCCCACCACGCCCTGTAGTCTTTCCTACTCAGTGAGCAAGACCTTTGAATGGAAACACAGAACAAAGGCAGCACAGAGCTCTAACAACACCTTTGTGCTTGCTACTGGAGTCTCCCCATCCTTTTGCATTTCAAGTGGAGAGGTTATCCAACTTCCATGGCCCCGGAGCAGCAGGAGCAAACAGACCAGATGCTCTTGGCAGGACATGGGGGGGTACCAAATATAGCACGCAGGAGCTGCGTGGCCATCCCCAGCAACTTCGTGCACAGCAAACTCAAAGCCCTCCCAAAAGGGAGCACCCACCATGTCACACCAGTTAATATTTACAGAGAGTTGCATCATACCGAAAAGGGCTCAGTAGCAAAGTAACGCTTGAGCTGTTTCAAGGAAGCACTATGCTGGTTTCTTCAATGGAATCCAAGACAGGTGAAAAATTTAGGAAAGAAAGACTGAAGTTTATGCAATTCACAAGCACAGCACTGATCCAGTCTCCATTTTCATAACAAGAAAAAAACCACAACTTTATCTAGAGGGCTTCAGTTAAGCAAAGAGCTTCTGTTCTTTTCATTGAGGTCATCTGACCTTGCGTAAGTCCCCTTCCTCGTCACTTCTCTCTGAAATAAGTTACACATCAAAGTACTGGCATAGGCCTGCTTTCAAATTGCTCTTTTTGCACAAATGCAAAATGTTATTATCCTTTACCACAATTATTCCATGCAAGATCCTATGCATCATTTCTTTCATCAAGAAGAATTTAAATTTGTAAGTCAAAATATATAATTAATTTTATAAAAGGCATTAGAAATATTAAACCTAGGAGAAGCATTTTTTATAATTGTGATTGTTTAGTTTTTCTTTGCAGAATACAAATGCATAAAATAGATATGAGCTGTCCTCAAAATCAGCAACATTCCAAGACCATGACTACACACAGTAATTGTAAGTCAGGTAATTGTGCCACATGAAACCTGAAGGCCTGAAAGATACTGTAAAACCTTTTGTCTGTACAGCATATTCAAATCCGTTGTTTAGCATTTTTAGAAAGAATTTATTTTTCCACATTATCTAGATCATTCCTCAGAATAAACCAGATAAAAATTAAAAAAAAAAAAAACAAACAGATTTTCAAAGAAAACCCTTTTAGGGAAAAAACCAAATGTACAACTCTGTTTTTGTCCCACAACTCCTCTTTCTGAACTTGAGCTACAAAAGCTATTCATTTTTCTCTGAGTTTATGTTCCTTTTCAGTTCTGACAGCTATGTTTCTTCCTTGCTCATGCTACATTCCACCATTTCATTACTTTCCCCCCCCTTTTCCTATAGTTATTTGTCTAGTCCTCTAACTGCTGTTTAACTGACTTCTCTTTGGCTTCTGTCAGTTCATTAACATTTTTCTAGTCTTTAACTCAAAGTGAATATTCTGTTGTCTGAAAGCTGTACAATGAGGAATTATCCTTGTGCCTTCATGAATCAATGACTACTCTGTAAGGCTAAAAGCAGTTTTTCTCTTCCCATTGTTTTCACATTTCCTCTCATTCCACTTGTTCTGGCATTCAATTTTTTTTTCCAGCAAATACCACAAGACAAATAATACCCTCCCACACCTTTCACTTTGAGATTTCACAATATTTTTCAAAAAGAATCCTCTTTCCCTTAGATGGGGGGAAAAAGGTACAAATAGGATAGAGTTATCTCATCCCAATACGTCTAGCGCAGGCTGTGTTTCAGTTCAGCATGTTACCTAATATTCTCCTTTTACAAGAAAATCCCTGCTCATAGTGATCTGTGTAGAAGGAGAGTGGTAAAGTTCCAGCACTGCTTTTTCCTGTCCCACACAGCTCCTTGGGCTGTGTCCACCACAACACCTGCCTGCCACTGGGCAAAGAACATGCCCACTCACAAGGGAGACTCAGAAGTGTAAAGTTCACTTTCCAAATGAATGCTGGAAAGAAATCTTTCACTTGGAGTGCTATCATCATTTCAGAAAGGTAAAAACTATGCCTAGACAGACAAGGCAACTTTTCCAGTACCAGGGTTTAACCCAAAAGCCCACAGCTCCTTCCACAGGTATATGGATTTGTATGTGCCATGAAGTCCTGGACTTGACAGACCGGATCACAGAGCGACGAACAGACATTTCCTCTTTGTCATAGCTAATTCAGCCCTAAGTCACCCAGAAAACAGATGAGTTTAAACATTTATATTATGAAACACTAATAAACACTTCAGCCAATTCCAAAACAAGAATTGTGAAAAGAGATAGGAGCCAATAAAACCGATTAAAAGAAAAAAAATGCAAAGTATAAAAAGAGCAAGACAAATACACAACAGACAATTCATTTAAAACCCCATCCTACATCTACTTTTGAATTTTCTCAAAATGTACTATATCAAGCTCTACATAGATAGTGTTAAATCAATTTAATTACAGAATCACATAGAAAATAACATTAAAAACCTTTCATTCCTCTTCCCAAGAGTGAAAGCAAGCCACCACCCAACACACCTTACTTTTAGTAGTTTTCTCTTTTTGTTTGTTTGCTAAAAAAAGCCTGGAATTCTCCTAACAGAAAAAGAAACACACAAAATAACCCCACATTTTGCTTTGAAATGAAAAGCAGTTCAATAATACAGAAATGTTTGGCTAGATGAATAGAAAGCTCTGCCCATTGCACTAAAAGGGCTGCAAAGAGCATCCTGTTTAACCAAGCTGGTGTCCTAAAGAACAGCCCATCAATACATCCTCTGAGTAATCTGCATATTTAGGATGGGATGTAAGTTACCCCTACCTGAACTTTATGGATCATATTTTGAATTAGCTTAGAAATTCATTATGTCAGTTTTCCGCTTCCAGCTGAAGCATTCACTAAGTTCCTACTCTCTGCTATCACATACAGAGTTTACCATATCAATGTACAATTAGATACCTGCTGTGCCAGCCTTTGAGTGAGAAGAGGCTTTGAGATCCCTTTTGGTCCTGCTCTCACATTTGTATTTCAGAGTGAGGTTATCCAGTGCTGAATATTGGTGCTAAGAACAAAGTCCAAGCTATGGAATTAAACATACTGATAAGACGGGTGCCAGAATGGCTAATTTCAGCATGGTGATGTGGGAATGACAATAGGCATTTCTTTTCTGTTGCTGTGGGGTGTCACAGAAATAAAAACTCCTATTGTATTGGAAGGTACCAGGACAATGGTACATGGACAATGCCTAAGGACGCTGGATGGGCCCACACCCACTGCATCTCCTGCACCTCCCCTAATGTTTGTTCCCCACACTGTCCAATACAGTAACTCTTTCCCACCTCTCCCAGCTTCTCCTCGGTGTCATTCCCCTGCTGCCCTCAGCCACAACCCTTTCTCAACTTTTTAAGGACATTTTCCAACTTCTCTCTCTCTCATCAACACGTGAACCAGCCCCCAGCACTGCAAGGCCAGCCAGCCTGCAAATACACTTTATTCCAGTTGGCCTCTGCTCAATACACACAACATGACCGGTGCAGCAGCCGCTGCCTTGCCCTGCCAGGGGAACGTGTGTCCTTTAGCCTGGCACGGAGGAGCTCCAGTGGAACGCTGTGATCCAGTGCTTGGAAAGGCAACACGTCCCATTTCAGTCCTTGTTCACGTGAGCCTCAAGCAGAGGAGAGGCTCCAGCATCAGCTGGATACAAAGAAGAAGTTGGGGGAAGCACAGGAGTGAGACAGTTTGGTATTTTATTTTGTCTGCAATATTTTCATTGCCTGGATTCTAGCTGGCCTACCATCATTCACAAGCTTTTTGTAGGCTGTATAACCATACACAACAGAAAACAAACTATTTTAATACTTGGAGATGCCACTCCAACAAAAGTCCTTAGCTCTTCTTCCATGTAACAGCTGTCTTAAGAAACATAGGCCAAAGGAATTAAAACCAAAACTGATGTCATCCTTTCAGGCAGCAGTTGAATAAAAAAATACAAATTAATATTATTGTTCATGTGCTGCTGGAAGAACGATTTTTAAACTTCATGACTGAAGACAAAAAAAATAGTAATTTACTTTGGCCACAGTTTAGAACTGATGCAACAGTCATGACCCAGCTAAACCAAAAGCAGCAAGGCAGTTGAAGCAACATGGACACCACTTTCTATTGCATTTGCATGCTTCACGTAAGGGTGTCCTCCTTGAATCAAAAGCTGAAATGCTACTGTGAAAACAAGGAATCAACACCACAGGAAGGAAATGCAGAAGTATTGTTCACAGCAGCAGTTTTGCAGGACAGTAATTTGGGACATACGGATTAAGAAATCTACTCGGGATTTGAAAGAGAAGGTAGCCTGAAGAAGCACTGCTGGGTCTTGCCTCCAGATTTCAAAGAACAAGGTATAAAGTGAAAAATTTTTATAAGTACACTGGTATGATTAGTGAGAGAGTGATGGCTTACACCAGGCCTTTCCAAAGCCAGAAGCCTATTCCCGGTGGCCTGGGCAAAAAGGAACCTCCCCAACAAAATACACATCAACCCAGAGTACTCTGCTTGCTGTTTGTCCATTTTACTGGTAACTCTTGGGCAGAAACCCTGTGAGGGGCTATAGCGATGCTCTCCAGCTCTCCCTCTGCCAGGACGTACCCCTGCACACACCCAGCCATTAGGGTTTATCTTATGATCCCGTAACCTACCAGGGAATTACAGGGATGAAACTGTGCCAGAGCTGGGCTCTAGAGGAGAGATTAGGCTATCAAGCACATGGAGCACAGAGACAATTAGGCAAAATAATAGGAAACAACAGGGAGAGCAGGAGGGAAGGTATCTGCCTGTTCATCTTTCCAGGCACTGGTGTGGGACATTTGAATCTTCAAACCAAAGTTCATTCCATTCCTGGCTGCTCTAGCATGCCCCAGGATCCACAGCCATGCCTAAACTGAGGCGGGACAGATAGAAAGTCTACAGCAATGAAAAGAGCACAGACAGGGGCTCTTTCTTTGAGGCAGGCCACTGAGAAGGATTTTCAGGTTTTGCAAAGACAGACAGGAATGCTTAGATCTAAATGGAGAGAGAGTGCAGCATAGGTCAGAGCTCCTTTGGAAGAGCATCTGGTAGAGATGCGTGACCCTGTCCTTCAGAGAGCTCAGGGTTAGACTTTTAATTCAATTCTAGATGTTCTTCTCTATCTGAAAATAATGGTTTTTACAGCACAAGAAATCAGGCTGTGCTGCACAACAGTTTGACATATGGATGTGACACAGAAGAAGGACTGCAGGATAAAATAGGACACGAAACAAAGGACAGATACTGGATCCCAGTGGAGCAGCAGGGCACAGCTCAGGCATGCTGAAAGCAATTAGTGCCATGGGAAACAGGCCAGCCTGCCCCGGCCAGCAGCCATCCTGCACAAGAGCTACAGGGCATCTGCACTGCAGTTTGACGTGCTGCCAACTGTGGGGCACCTCCAAACGCACAGTGTCACTTCATACTTTGGGATACTGGATCAGAGAACAAAAAATACCACCTAGCAAATCCCCAGCAACTTCTCGCAGTAGCAAGTTGTGATTTCTGTATCTTGCCTATGAGGTGATCAGATGCTTAATTATCCTTAAATTACAGTTCAGTAAGAAGTTAAGAAGGTTTTACGCCTGTATTTAATAATAAGCATGAATCTAGTCTTTTCATGAACATGCTCGATTTTTGTGAGCAAGAACCCAGGTGACAAAACAAGTCAAGTTGATCAGTTTCTTGCTGAGCTTTAGAGGATATTTCACACTATTGTGAAAGCTGCCCATGACTAAACGGTGCTCAGACACCATGTACAAACATGGTAAGGGACTTTAAATAGAATACTGTAACAAATTTGCTAGTTTCTTTTATGGGTTAATTAGCTAAGCTATTTGAAGACCAGATAAATTTCTATTACATTATGTCTCCATTCTGCTGATCTTTAGCATTTGGATCAGAAGAGATCTTGACTAACATTTTATAGATCTACCCATAACTTTCGCTGAAGTCACTGCCCTCAAAATCACTGTCCTATTTACATTTTTACTGAACAAAATTCAAAAGTAAACAGTGTGTCACTTCCAAAGTACTTAAGAATTAACATGTGGTTGGGTGCAAACCACATGTCTGGCATGAACTGTACTGCCTGAGAACAGTTTCAGTAACATGCTATTTCAACAGAGCATAAGAAAACTGCAGTAGTCATTAGAAAGAAAAAATTGCTAAGGAGAGAAAATCTTTACTTCGTGCAATTAGAATGATACTAGGACATTAACACGACTTTTCTTTTGGCTGGCAATAGCTGTACGTAGCTATTAAGTACAGGAAAATTTACTGTATGTAAACATTATGAAAGCTTGATTAAAAGCAGCTGCATAAAAATTTATTTGTAAAGTACATAACATTTTATAACTTTTCATAATTCTTTCTTTTAAATTCAGTGGTTTTAGAAATTTATATATTTTTAGAAAATTTCTATGTCATCTTTTGTTCCCTGTTTCTCTAGAGACTTGTTAAGCAAAGCTGCTACAAATACTAAAAAGCATAAGAGGCTGGGTGGGATGAGGGGAAACCTGTGTGAAGGAGCATTTAAACATTCTTAGCTTTCCTTTGTTACCAAATAAAATATCTTAACTTGATAATGAATGAACGCTAGTGTTGATCCAATACACAAAGGTGGCTTTTCAACTGATTCTTATATTCCCATGAGAATGCTAGAAGTTCATTTTGCTCAATTTCCACAGTTTCCATTTCTTCTGAGAAGAAGAAATATATTCTGAAGAACTACAGCTAGTTTTAAGTGTTTTTGCCTTACACGAAGCAAGTCACACATTTTGGTTCACAAGCAGATTTTTATTTTATTAACTAATTTATTAATTAATTCTTTTTTTTCTTAATTACTGCACGTAACCTTTCAGGTTTAGGTTTAATTAGTTTCAAAGCAGACCGAGATAGACACTGGTACTAACCAAGGCCAAGAGAAATAATATTTCAGCTACCTCTTAATAATACTTATTATACAATGGCTTAATTGAACTCCCTAACAAATTTTGATTTTTTAAAAAAATTTTGTCAACTGCTTTATCAGCCTTAAATTCAGGTTCAGAGATTCAACAGGGAAAGCACCTTTCAGAACCCACTCTCCAGTCTTGGCACAGGTGTAACGCATAGCACAGCAAGCATTGCCATGAGAGGTGTATTTACTTGAATCAGTACCATCTGTGTTGCTCACAAGCGGAGGAGAGAAATGGAATCAGACTGATTTGGTCACTCAGGGCCATGTGTTCTATCAGTTTGCCAGGAAAGCCCCACTGAGCTCATTTGATGCTCAAGTAGGAGACAAACAAAGATACTAGAATACCTGTTTTGAAAGGTGCCTTTTGGTCCCACAAAACACAACTTTTTCTTGAGGAAAATTTGTTTGCTGCAGTCTCAGATGAGGGATTTTCACTGATTCTTCCACTAGGGAGGGGAAAATAATCTAATTCTTTTCACAGATGATCTCTGGGTGCAGAGTCAGGAACATAGGCCAAACCATGTGGGGACTGCTCAGCAAGTTTCCTTTAGGCCTTTAGTCACCCTTCTGTAGCCCAAAAGATTCCCTCCGTCAGCCCCGTTATCTAGAAATCCCACACTCCGGTCAGTGCCATTTGGAGTGATAAGAGTTTTATCACTCAGAGTGTCTCTTCCAGGCTACGTTTTGCAGAAGTGATGGCAGAAGAAGAAGGAAATGTTACATCCACCACAGCCCCAGAAGGGTATTTATCTGCCACTTGCAGATAAAAAACATCTTGCAGATAAGTAGTACCTTGTCAGCTACCTCCCCTTAAATGTACTGTACACTGGATATCTTTTTAGGGGGCAAAGATGGTGTCTCCCTACTAATCACCAGTCAAAACAAAGGCATAAGGCTGCTTCAGCTCTATGCAAGGGACCACTTAGCTGATATACATAGAGCAGCTCCTGAACACCTACCAGCAACTCCCAGAATTTGGCCCTCTGATTTTTCAGCATGTTTTCTAAGAAGCTCCAACATTCACAAAAACAGTAACAAGGAGAGGTCAGTCCTTTTCCTTGCTAAAATTCGCCTGCTGGAGCTGGACTGCTGATCTGTGTCTCCCAAATTAACATTGTTCTGCCAGAATCTTTCAAAGTTCCTGCAGATCATGCAGTTTATCATAGATCAGGCATCCCCTTTCATATGAGCAGTAACAATAGCAACAAAGGGAGGGAGAGACACTTCAGATCACAGCAAGTCGTAAGTATTTTAATTAATTTCAGTTACAGAAATTGACTGAAGCTGAGGCATGCCAACTGCCAGTGCAGCTTTTGTCATTAAAAGCCTGTCCCAAAAGCCATTGAAAGTCATGTCCCAAAACTTGCAGGCAGCATTGCCATTTTCATCACATTCAAGTATTGCTGTGATTTTATTTCAGGTTTAAGTTGACAGAAAAGATTTTTATTGCCCTCTTTTGTTAATAAGAGAGTTTTCTAGTAGCAAATAGGTTTAGTGGTATGAGACCCTGTTTGGTCTACCTTTAACAATGGACATAAATTACTTGCACAGATAGTTCTAAACAAAGACACAGGGGCTTGGCATGACATCCGGTGGTGAAACAGCCTCTATTTCCCCACAGGGCTTTTTGGCCCATGTAACTGTTACCTCAACTTATCAAAAATGAAACTCAGCTGAACACTCCATTAGGTTTTACTTTACTCAGTGGAGCCAAATCCAATAAACAGAATAAATGTTCATTATCATCAATGGGAAAAAAAATTCTCAGTCCCATTTGTAACAGTCTGTAGCCTGTTGATTTTCAAAACAAACAGAATGAACATCTGGAATTCTTCCAGTGTGACTTCTAAAAGAAATAAACAGTCAGTGCTCCTTGAAATGAAAAATCTGAGCGGAAGTACAGTTTGGGGTGAGGAGAACAAGGCAAGAAATCTGCATCAAAAGCAAGACAGTAAGAAAGGAACCCACAGAGTCTTGCAAACATACTCCCTTGTTTGACAATTTAGAGAGGTGTTGTCATCTTTTTTTCCCGAACCTGGTGGGGGAGGGGTGGCTGTAACCCGTCTTCCTTTGAGGAGGAGACATTCTTTTTTGAACGTTTCCCTGAAATTTGGCTCAAACCACCACAAATATACCAGCACATTTATCTTCATTCTGCTCCCTAGAGATTTTGTTCAGAGGTCTTTCCCTTCCAGATACTCTTACAGAAGATCACTGCTGTTTCTGAAGTGATTGAAACCCCACCTCCCCGTCCCATCTGACCCAAACCATACGTTCCTAAGTAGAATATATGCATTGAACTTACGTTTTCTGCCTCCTCAGCACTTACTATGCAAAAATCAAACTTTTCACTTTCATGAAAACTGCATCAGTTTTTTCCACAGTATTTTATGAAAAGTAAAAGCTGGCAGATGTTCCTTATGAACATATGGATCTCACTGATAAGGCTATCTCAAGCACTTAGTCTGTGCTATGGTATGCAGTCTGTGCCACCTCAGGTACATCCCACCCATGTTTGGGAGGCTCTAAGAACTCCTCCACTAAAAACAGCAACTTTGATATGTGCCAATGTTCAAAACTCTTGGTGTGACTCTACAATTACTAATTAGCATATCCAACAAACTGCCTGCCCTCTGAAGTGCATTCAATCCCTACAAAAAAGACACTGAAGAGCAGGACTTATTACACCAGGTTAAACTAAACAGCTGCAGCTGCTTTTCCACACTATTAAAAAAAGATTTTTAAAAGCTTTTTCAAGTGCTTTTCAGCACCTCGTCATAGCCCTCAAATCATTCTACACATGACAGAAAAACATTTCCATAATTATTAATGGACCCTAGATGACTCACAGAATAAAAACTGCATACCTGAAGCCTAACTCCTCATCAAGGCTTCTTTCCTTCAGTGCTGTACTGGACTGTGGGAGAGTGTCTACCTCTGGAGATAGCCCTGAACTGTCAGCTGGAATCAGGCACCAAGCTCCTCCTGTGGGAACGGCCAAATCCTTCATTCAACACAGCTACGAGATGAGCTGCTGTTTTCTCTCTTGTTCGCTGCACTTGGAGGTTGCTCAGAGCACAGGGAGTGAGCATTTGTCACTACCCTGGTGTTGAGAGCTCTCGGCTGAGAAGGGGTGGGACCTCTGGTAGCCACAAGGCACACAAGGACCATTTCTGTGTTTTAACTCAAATGCCTTACAAGCACACACCATTGCAGACTAAATGGCCTCAGCTTTCAGAGCAAAACAAGGTGACATCCAGTGGCTGTGAGCACCGAGACCCCAGAAATCACTTCTGGAATGTACCTGTTACAGCTAACTATGAAGAGAAACTACAGGAAGGAAACAAGCAGCTTCTGCTCCAGAGAGCAGAGGCTTCTGCAGGACAGACCAGGTTCAACTTCACTGTGTGCAACTCTGAGACATCTCTGTGTGCAGAAAACACAGCTGTCCCTCCTGTAAGCAGCATTACCCAGCTTCCTCTAACTGCAGTCCGAAAAAATCTGTATTTACCAATACAGCAAAAGCTGAGGTCCTTGCAGCTCCACATACATGACTATTTTTACCTCTCCACCAGTAACACCAGGATATACTCCTCAAGAAAATCATACATTTTCTTACATGCTCTAGAAAGCCCAAAACCAGTGATCTAAATAATTTTATACAGTTTGCTCTGCTAGCTGATCCGTCATTTCATTTACCGTGGTTCCATTTACAATGGCATTATAGTGACTCTGCATTAATAACTTTGGAAGATCATATGTTCTCCTGTACATTTTATTTTTTCCAACATTGTGCATGTCAAATGGAATAGCTCTATGAAATCAGTCTTAAGGATTTAAAAAAACACCCAAAACCAAAAACCTAAATGTAGGTCAGTATTTGCATAACAGCACAACCTTGGGCCACAAGTCACAAGTCTGTTAACCAACAGAGGCAACTTCTGACCCCTGGCATGACACGCTGTGTTTGGTAACTGATCTGCCCCCACTAACTGGCTTTGGATCTACTTCAACTACACAGCTGCCTACTTCATGTCATTCCAGATGTCCTACAGACTCCTGTAGGATTTCTTCCTGGCAGAACAACCAAACTCCAGGAAAGGATTTGGAATCTTTGATTTGCTGATTTGCTCATAGGAGTATAAATAGAAGCACAGACACACACTGCACAAAGGACACTGCATATTTAAGTAGTGACTTCCACTACCACTGGCTTACAGAGTGCTCCTGTGCCAGACTGAGAAAAGCCTTTCTTCCTGCTTTGATCCAGGTGCAGATGCAGGGAAACGGAGCACTCCACATGACAGAGCAGCATTACATATTCCCAACTTTACATGATCATGGGCTTTGAATCATTCACATTTCAAAATCAGACTTCACTTCTGGCAGATTTCTGAGGACTTAACTTCATATGCTGCAGCTTTTAAAGGCCCAGTATAAACTAAGACAAGACTAAGGCTCAGCACCAAGAACCAAAACTCACCCTTACGTTGTTTTCTCTTACTTGAATTGCATGACTAGGACTAAACGTAATTTAGCATTTCCTGTCCTTTGTTAACTGAATGAGAGGCTCTAAGCTAAAAATTAGAAAGGCTTTTCCATGCTTCAAACCAGTAAATTTAATTAAATTCAAGTTTCATACCAATACATTACAGCATATTTTATGTATATAGAGTAAAAAGATTTAAAAGGTAACTGAATTACCAAAAAGCTTTTTTTTTTTACCAAATAATTGTTATATTAAGACAATTTACACACACACAAGATACTTCAAACAATTAACAAAGCATTGTATGTAGCTCATGAGGTTCATCCTTGGGGAAAAAACATATTTTAGGAAATACTGATGTGACACTATTTTTCTTAGCTTTTCTGTTGAGCAGATATGTCCCACCCTAAAAAGGCCGTGACTGAGCACAGTTCCAAGTAGAACAGGAAAATGTTACACCTCTGAGATGGATGGTCACAAGTTGTAGCAAACTGCTATAAAAAGCTAATGCTCAGTGACAGTGTCTGCATCTACCCCTCAAAAATAACAGCAACCTACACCAGCAATCACACTGTGAGCAGACACTTGAATAGGCTCTGGAACAAGGAGTTAGAGGCAGATCCCTAGGTTCGTGCTTAGGCTCCTGAATCACCCATATTTCTGATACGGGGTACACTGTGCACAGGGCATGGTCACAGACCCCTGTGCACACACCAGCCCCAGCCCCACAGCCAGGTCAGCCATTCCTTCCCATCTTCTCACACAGCCAAAGCCCATTCTCCATTCCATCAGGGCTCCCCAAGGCTTCTCCTCAATCCACCCTTCCCTTACCAAAGTTACTCACTGTCACAAAGACCTTAACTTCTCGTCCATCTGAAACCTTCATGTTCTCGGCTTGTCAGGAGCTCTGCCTCACAGCCAAACTTCTGCCTCCGAGCCTCAGCAACACACCTGGTCATTCCAGCTGGGGTACAGCTCTGGCCATCCCCCACAAGCCTCCTACACTTCGTGCCCCGGCTGGATGAGGTTTGCTGTAATATCACTTCATCAGGCTCATGATCACTTCCAGGTGATGGTTCCCTGCCAGGCCTGCCCAGCAACAAGGTGCACCTGACCCTCTTTAACTCTTCTCACTGAAACATACATGCTGAAAATTACGTATTACCTACCACCTGAGCACTGAAATTGTTAAAGTTTGAAGTTTATGTGAAGACAGAGTAGACGTTTAAGTGAGAAATACAGAGAATGTCAGCCAGTTACAGTGACCATATAGAAGTGAGAGAATGTCAGCCAGTTACAGTGACCATATAGAAATGAGAGGGAGAAGAAATGCCTCCAAGTTCTTTGATTCTCAACTGAGCATTGTTAAATATATACCTCCTTTTCCCTACACACACAGCTTCCTTGATTTACATACAAAAGTGGATAGGAAAAATACCTCTCATTAAAAGAAAAAAGGAGTAAGCCAAATTTATGGAGTAAGACAGCATAGACCAGAGGTGAGGGCAGCAATAGCAAAGCTGCTGGGGTCGGCAATCGCCGGGCTTACCTCGCTGCCAAGGGTGCGGGACACCAGGCTGCAGGACACCAGGCTGCGCTGTCGGGACCTCAGTCCTGAGGGGGAAGCACGGTCCATCAGGCCCATCACGCTTTGTCTCAACACCCCTACGAGCCCTCTCGGGCCACAAGGCGAGCCGGTGCCACGGCGGCGGCTCCTCCGCAGCTCCAGAGCGGCCCTCCTGCCACCTGCGCCCCGGTGAGCCCACCCTCACCCCCCGCGGGCCGTCACTGAGGGGCAGGGACGGCACAAACCCGCCCCGGTGCCGCCGGCCCGGGCCCGCTCCCTCCCGCTGCCCTGAGGCGCTGCCGCTTCCCGCCCTCACGGGCTCCGCGGCTGCGGCTGAGGGGCCTCGCCTCAGGCCCCGCTCCCCGGGCTCGGGCCCGCGCGTGGAAACACAGACACACACCCGTCCTGCTTCGCAAAATTTTATTAGCAAATCAGAATAACAAATATCTCTGCTATTTTTGACAGTCTGTACTATTCCCAGGCGCACACACAAAAAATAAAATTAAAAAAAATTAAAAATCACTGTTTCTCTTTAAAAAAATACAGATAGATTAAAAATACATCACCACTAAAATAAGAATAAAAATAGCCAAATAGCCATACTTTAATAAAAATACTTGTGGGTTTTTTTGTTGTGTTTTTTCTTTGTTTTCCCCAGACTATCGCTTCATTTCTCTCCAGGTTCTCTACTGCAAAACACAGAATAATATACAGAAAACAGATTTTTCTCTTCCAGCAAAGCAAATTCGGTAACAAAAATTCTTTTAATGTTCCCTTTCCTTCCATGCCTTTTGGGTGTTTTTGCCCCTCAGTGAAAGGAACCCGTAAGTTGTTGTTCAAAACCCACCAACGGTGAAGTATGAGACCAAGCCCTGCCCGGAGCAGGTGTCCTGCTGCCAGTGCCGGAAGCAGCACAATTACGCTGTGCCTCCCTGCGTGGGCTGAGCTTTCACCTCACGGAACACACAGGGTGATCAACAGAGAACGCCACAGCTGGGAAAACACTGTAAAACTTCCTAATGAATCTCAAACATTAGTCCAGAGAACAAGAGATTCTACACTCCCAGCGTGCTCCTACCTGGAACAGTCAGGGAATAGTTTGGCTGGACACAAGCCCTACGTGTTGTGGTTTCTGTGCAATGAAACTGCTTGGGAGCCATGTGAGTGACTGAGTGCCAGAGAGAAAGGCCTGGCCTTAGCTCACCTGGGCACAAAGATGACTGAAGACCAAACACTGTGAGCTGTCTGTAATGTCTTTGTTAAAACACCACCTTGCATCTTTTAAAAGGTAGTGTTAATAAGCCAGAGCTTCAAACGGCCTTGCTCTCCTCTGTCTGCCTTTCCACTGTGTCCCATCTTTCTCAATCGTTGCTAGGATTTAACGTGGGATTGACCCCATCTCCATGAGAGCACAATCCTGATCCCACAACCTAACACCTAGTTTAACCAGGGCTTAATTTTCAGAAGTGTAATTTACACACACATCCCACAATCTTAAATTTGGAAACTAAAGATGTTTTTAAAGTCCAGAAATTCAGATAAATACCACTGGCTTGGAGTCTATTTGGTTTTCCATATCCTTGGGAAAGCAGGAAGTAAAATTTGGTAGGTAAGCTGGGTGGCTTTTTTCTAAATATATCTTTTTAGTGTTCTGTTTATGAAAGATTCCCTCTGGACACTGCCATGGTTTAACCCCAGCTGGCAATTAGGCCCCACACAGCCCCTCCTCGCTCACCTTCCCCTGGCCCTGGTGGGGAGGAGAATTGGAAAGCAAACCTCGAGGGTTACTTTGAGATAAGAACAGTTTTGTAATTGAACTAAAGCAAAATGCTATAGTAATAATTAATAACAATGGAAAGGAAAAGAGAGGAATAAAACCCAGAAAAGACAAGTGATGCACAACACAACTGCTCACCACCCACTGACCAATGCCCAGCCCATCCCTGAGCAGTGACCTGTGGCTCCCAGCCAACTCACCCCAGTTTAACATACTGTGCATGACATTCCGTGGGCTGGAATATCCCTTTGACCGTTTTGGGTCAGCTGTCCCTGGTCCCTCCTCCCAGCTCTTTGTGCACCTCCTCACCAGCAGAGCATGGGAAACTGAAAAGTCCTGACTTAGGATAACACTACTTAGCAACAACTAAAACATCAGCATATTATCAACAACATTTTTCTCATAATGAATCTAAACTGCAGCACTGTACCAGCTAGTAAGGAGAAAATTATTCCTGCTGAAATCAGGATACACTGAAACCTCAGGCTTCCCTGTTACTGCTCCCTCTTAATACATACATTACTACCACACTTTTTGAGCATTCTGTCTCAAGAATTAAACAGAAGGTTTAGAAATACACCTTTTAACTGAATATGAAGAGAAGCCCACGCCCTGCACCTTATCCCTTGACCAGGCATGTCACAGGGTATGGCAGCACAAGATATTAAATAAAAGAAATTAAATAAATAGTATAAAAATGCAGTGCCATATTTGCAGAAACATTCACTCTCCAGCTTCCACAATTCATATATCCACATTCTCTTTCCTTTCCTGCAACTTTCACAGTCCAGGATCACCTCCACGTCTCTCTCATTCTCATTCCTCTCCACTGCTTCTTCCCTCCCACCCCCTCCTTCATTTTACGTTTCTTCCATCAAATCCTACTTTCGCCTCTCCCCTCCAAAGCTTCTCATACATGTCCTTCCTTTCACAGAAATAATTTCTTATCAACTGCATTTTAGTTTCTTACTCAGCAAGGATACAGAGTTACAAATAAACACAGCATCTTAAAAACTGGAAGCCATCAAAATTAAGCTGATACTGGTTTTCAACACCAGTTCACACCTTCTGCTCTAAAACCTCAGCCTAGAGGTGACAAGTGTAAAGCCAAACAAAACCAGTTTCCTCATCCATCTATAGTTGTTTCTAATAGACTTGCTTTCTGATTTTTCATTTATTAAATGGCAAAATAAATAGGAACTTCTAACAGCAAATACATTCAATGAAAAAATACCCTAGTCTATGCACATTTTTTGGTACCAATTGAACAATACTGGATTAGAAACTAATATAGATAAAATGATGCAACTTCCCTGTGCAAAGATGTTACATCAATATCAAAGTGCTTATTTCCTCAGTTTTGGATACAACCCCCTGAATAAAATACAGATGTCTGCGGTCTGGGTTACATGTAAACAGCACCTATACAAATAGGCATTAACGAGTCTCCAATTTGCTGACAATAAATAATATTGATAACAATCAAAAAGTCTAATAAAGACTGTTTCTTCACATGCCTTAGGTTTTTAAATGCCCTTTTTTGGTGAGGCATCCTGCCATCATTCTATGAAAATGTTGTGTTTGGGTGCATGTGAACCACTACAGAATTTTTTTCTCTTTTTCCTCCAAAAAATTGCCTTGGCCTACCTCAGTGCCAGAGTCAGCTGCACTCACACTGACAATGGAGTTGTGCTAGTCCTCAGCCAGAGCCAATGACCAGAGCACAGTTCTTGTTGCATTTCAGAACTGTTTACTGCCAGGTTCACAAAATCAAGATTATGATATGTAATGGCATTGTGATTTTCTCTTCAGTGACAGCAATAACAGAGTACTGCACACAGCTAACAAACCTGTCAGATATCTGTCATCAAATATTTATGCTATTAACAAATATAAAAATTGCATTTAAGAAATTCCTTAACACTCACTAGAAATTTCCCTGACTGAAATAATAACGCACACAGTCTTAACCACTGTGCGGAATGTGAATTATTCTGCAGTAAAAGAATATCAGTAGAAACCCTACACCCTGAGCGCAGTTCACATCACAAATAGATTGAAGTATCACTGGAACACTCAACATATAAAAGCACTCCAGCTGGTGCTTGTGCTGTAGCATTTCCCTGGGAATCTCGATTCCCAATTTTCTAAAATGCTCAGTAGGCATTTAAGACCATCATCCAGCTGTTGGTGTAGTTTGAGAAGCAAGAAGCATCATACCAAGGACTCAGACAAGAAGTCCAAGTCTGCTGCCAGGGCTGCTTGCTTCAGCAAGGATGAAAGTTTCCTGTCTCCTGCCCCTGGAATTCTCATCCCATTATGATATGCTGCTTCTCCTCTGAAGAGGGGCTTTTCTTTGTGAAAGGTCCTCACTGTCACTTTCACAGTTTCTCTGAAATAGAAAGGCCACAAAGTCTCTGTCATGTAAATGAGATACCATGCTCTTAAACATGCTGTTCTAATATTATCAGTGTCATCTATTGAGAAGAGCAGAGCTAATAGAGCCCTCACAGTTTCACTCCAGAAGGTCACAGGCAGTGCTGGGGTCCCCCACCCTCCATCACAGAGCTGGGCACAAGAGCAGTGAACTCCCCTGCGCCTGCTCGGATCTCAGTCACACCCCATGGTCACTGCCATGGGATCCAAACATCATCTGCAGGCTCCTTGCTGCTCCTTTACACAATAAATGTGGTTAGCGCCTGGAAGGTTGATCATGTCACCGGCCCTCCCTGCACAAGATTCCTGTCACATTAACAGCACATACAGCAGCACTAAAGACACAAATGATGCCACGGTGCCATCTGATTTCCCACTCCAAGCCACTGCTGTCCTGTTGGGCTGTGCATCCCTGTAGGGACAGCAAAAATGACTGCACAGTAAAACTGGTTCTTCTCTTCTTCCCGTGTAAGGAATGTACCTACCGAACTCTCATCTTGTATTAGGACCTTCTTCACCAGTGAACGCGACAAGTGGTTGCACAAGGAGACGATACGGTACGAGAGCTGTGGAGAGAGGGAGGAAAAACAGTTTGACCACACATACCCAGTGCAGACATATTCAAACACATTTCATTCATTTACCGCCTACTACAATTTTACATTCAAGCTCTATCTTGCCCTCTGATCCCATCAGGCCTGGGAAGCCATATGTGAGAAGGACTAAAGGCTTGTCATACCTTCCATCGCCTTCTAGCGTATTGCTTTTTGAAGTTTTCTATGTTAACAACAGACGATTTCCGAACCAAAGCCTGTTGCTTGTCGATGGGCTGGAAGATAAAAGAGCAATTTTATTGTTCGGCTCCCTTTGGTACATAAAACATGCAAGATACCTGAGGTGCACTGGAGCTGGCTGAAAGAATGCTGGGGAAGCTGCAGATTCATACAGGTAAAAGTAGAAGAAAAAGAATTAAATCTAGCCCACTCTGGACCTAGACAGGACCCTTTTGATCTCAAATAAAACCCTAAAACTAGAGGGTGCTAAGGCTATGCTTTCACTTTTTAAAGCTGCTAAGGTGCTTCTCAGTGCTCACCTGCCCCATCTCCCTTTTCTCTGGATGACATCACTGTAATAAAATGGGACAAAGTCAGCTGTCATGTAGTATTAGTGACAGGGACACATGCTATCTGAAAAAACTCCAGCTTTGTCCTTTAACCATAGCCAGAGTATGAGAACACAAGGCATTGACACCCTGGCAATAAAATAATCGCAATATCTGACTATAGAAAAACAGGAACAAAAAAGAATATAGGTCAGAATTCAGACATGTGCCTAGCATTTTGGATGTCAACCTGGTGTTAAGGAACAGATGTTCCACAAATCCTGACACAGTCCTTCTGAAAATGAAGCACGTTTCCATTCCAAAAGCACATCAAAATTTGCATAAAACATAAAACCAAATCTGACAGATTGAGAGAAAAAATGGTTCAAAATCACATCAGGCAAGAGTGAAAAGAGAAAGGCCAGGAATCAGCCCTTCAAAGATTATGGAATCATTCCAGCCGTTCTGATCTGCATATGTAGGAGGTGGATAACACAGAAAAATTTGTACTAAACTGGACTGGAATGCAACCAAGCCATGCACCTGAAGCAGCAAGAGTACCAAAGGAGAATGGAAAACACATCAATGAGGGTTTAAACACCTTTTTTAGCAAAATAATTTAATGTTTGAGACAACAAATTCACTTTTCTTGTCAAATGTAGGTTTTGCATTTTTGCAGGTATCTCAGCAGCAGTTCAAGGAGCCAAGCTATCAGCTGGGCCTCCTTCTCATTTAGATGTGCACACTATTTGCATTCAACAGAACTGGGACAGCTAAGCATTAAATATAATTTCCTCACGCTTCCAACAGCCAGCATGGTGCAACAGGCGAGCAGAAATCAATTTGAAGTGGAAAAAATGTCACTGGCTAAATGTCAGCTGTACAATCATTATGAAAAATTTCCCAGTGCCCTTTCAGCAGCAGAACCATCACCGACTCTAAATAACTCACTTTACTGCAGACTGCTAATAACCACCTCTCCATTTTAAATACCCTGCAACCCAGTGACCTTGCCATTCTCTCAACCATCGGGATCTCTTCTCAAAAGCAGTGTGTGATTAGCCTCTAAGACCAAGTCACAACAACATTACCCTCACCCAAACATGCTCAGGAACAAGGTGGCCTCATTTAATGCTCCTCATTGTGGCAGTGCATTTGTCCATAAAGAAAATCTATATGAACAAAGAATATGAGATGATGGCTAACAGGAGGCAGACTCTCTTTCTTGAGAGTGTTTTCCGCAAATTCTAACTCTCACTAGGCTTTAAGTTACATTTTAGGAATTAGAGCTCTCCCCCTCACAATAAAATCCTGTGTTCCAGTTCCCCTGGACAGTTTTTAATGGGTCTTCCAGCTCAAAGGAACCTGCAAAAGGATTCTGAGACAATAAAAAATGGACACATGCAAAATTCTCAATGCCCTTTGTCACAGTAGAGCCCAATTCTCCCCAGCCATCAACGCCAGCTTGCCAGAATCACATCCTGGCTATCTACACTACTTTGAAGTTTTTGAAAATTTCACATATTGTGCCAAGAACAATGCCACAGAGAACACATCCAGTTTCCATCCTCCTTCAAGTACAATGAAGGGAGCAACAATATCCCAAGTGAACAACTGTTTTCACAACTCTGAATTTGCATCAGCCTCTGCACATCTTTGTGAGGATATGGCAGTAATGGGTCTACTGTACTCTGCACAAATTGGAAGAGAGTATGCTTTTATCTTTTTATCTCAACGTAGGAAACATTATTCTTAATCATGTTAGGAACAACAACAATTCAATTTATTTAGGTCATTAACTTCTCTGCAAAAGGAGGAGGGAGGAGGGGCAGTGAAAGATACACTCTAATATATATGTAAAGATCCACTCTAGCTGGACTTGAGCTATTATCTCACTGATTCTTGAAGCTGCACAACAGTCACCTTGCAGCAAATGCCCACAGAAACTTGGCATCTTTTTCAGTCACTAGCCATCAGGGAACAACTATATCCTGCATAAATAACTATTTATTGTGTTCAAAAACAAGATTGGTACATCTGTGCATATTAATACAGTATAACCAAATGACTTTGTAATACAAGACAGCAGGGCATGATTCAAGGTTGGGTCAACTTTTCTTTTACTTTTTAAAACCTAAGAAAAGAAATCTTTATAGCAAGAACACTAGTCTCAAATGCCACACCATATATTAAGTTAGTTGTAGCTTTGTAATCTTCTTCACTGTAGAAAACAAACCAGAGGACTATGTTATCACTTAGTCACAAATTGCCATTTGCACTATAAAATTACACAGTCATTTGATCAGTACAAGCTCCCAATGGTGTCTTTTGAATAGGATTTCTTTGGTATAGGACAGGAACCTCAGCTGTTGATTAATCCTTTAGCTTAAAATTCAGCTTACCTTTGATGGTAAGAGTTCACCCTGCACAACTGGCCGAAACACTAATCCTAACATCCTTCATTGGCAGCCATTTCACAGAGAATTTCCACAGCACTAGCTAAATGTTAAATTACTACACAGTTTGCTTTATTTTACAGGACAGCTTTAGCCTTTGCAAATATTGCTCTCACAAGGTGTATAAAACTGCCTGCAGCTGGGCTATACAACTGTTTCCTTCAGCCAACCAAAGATACTATAAGGGGATTTTTATTAGTTTCCAGGCACCCAGTTTCTAGTAAGTACAGACTGACTTGTTCTCTGTTCCACATTAATTACATAGTAATCTTTAGGAACTGTAATACAGGATGCAGAGTAAAATATAGGCAATACCAAAGGCTTTGGTGTTAGATGTGCCCATACCACTGTGATAATCTTGTTCCTGCAAGTTCAGACACTGAACCTGGAAAAAAAACAACAACTTCAACAGTACAAACCACTGGGAGATTATGGCTTTGGTCAGCAGCTTGTGCAATACATCAGAACTTCTCCTTTAATTCTAGGTCATATTTTTGTGTAGAACCTTTTTAAACTGATGTACATCGAAACAAGCAGCAAACCCTGCACCTAGCCTGATCTCAGTGTTACTGATGGGATTCTGTCACATCAAGATTCAACCCCGCAAGGAATTCTTCACAGCGAGATCTATTTAACAGCTCCATTAGTGATTCATTAATATCTTTGCTGAAAACAGAGTCAAAGTTTCCATTCACATAGGCTTCATTTTCCAGCTGAAAACTGCTCATTAAATCCTGTATCCACTTGAGTTCCTCAGAAAGTTCCTGTCGGAGGGATTCATAGTGGCTCTGCAGCTCAGCGTACTTCCCGGACACGCCTGCGAGACCGGCGCCGACAGCCTCGATATCGTCGTGCAAATGTCTTCTCAGGGACTCCACCTTCCGGTACTCGTACTTCAGCTGGGACAGCTTGTGCCTCACGCTTTCACTCTCTTCTTTATACCAAGCTTCTTTCTCATTATAAATGGAAAGCAGAGCATCCATGTCCTCCTGCAAGGAGTCGTGGGATGCAGCCAAGGTGCTGAAACCCTGCTCCATACGGGAAATGTCCTCTACGACGCGGGCAAAGCGCTCGAAGTTGATGTAGGTGTTATTGGGGGGCATGCTCGAGTGGCACTTTATGGTGTACTCCCTCAGGCGCTTCGTCTTCAGCTGCGTGTTCTCAACCTTCTTGTTCTCCTGGACTTTGGTTTCATCTTTCAGCTGGTGAGTCGCCAGACAGAGGAACCAATATTACTGAACGTTTACAGGACTGCAGCAATTCAAAAGCTCTACACAAAGGATGCAGCCTGGGCTTCCACAATGCTGGGAGATTCTTTGCTCACACAGGTTTTTGTTCATGCATTTGATTAAAAGAAACAAACAGCAAACACACAAACCCAGAACTGAATGTGACAAGTGATGTGCATTCATTCCAATGTGCTAAGTGCAAATAACACCACTGCAACTTATTTTCATGCTAATTTTTAGCAGTTAACAGTGTCAAAAGTATCAATATTTGTACAAGGAAAAACAACAAACCTAAAACCACTCCAATTAACGTTTTGTGCAATGCAAAGCAAAAACTGAATTTCAAAAATCCTCATTAGTCATGCTGAGACTAGCTAAATGTATTTTCAATAAGAGGCTTATCCACATAAGCAAGCAATGTTTATGATGAAAAAATACATACAGACACACAAATGTAAGCCAACCAGAACACATTGTACAGCAGTTCTCTCTTGAGAGAAATTATATGGTCCATATTGATTGCAGTCAACAATTTCTCAATTCAAGAAAGCACTAAAGCCAACACACACTATATGCCCATGCAAACAGAGAAGAATGGAAAAATGCAAAGCCCAATCCAATAAGGGATACTGTAATGTGCAATAAACATTGGAGCTTTGTTACTCTCTTTTTGAAAGTTATGATAATAAAAGAAGTAATTTGCAGAAATCCAAGGATTTGGTCAGACCCAACCAATTTCCTCCCAGTACATCTCTTTGAGTCACCCAGCACCACGAAGTACAAAGGGGGCAGTTTTCCATTTAACACACCAGTAAGAGTGAGAATACGACTTGTGTTTTGGTCACGGAAAAAACCAAGATCTGTTTCTTTATTCAGTCTTACCGTTATCCATGGATGAGAAAGAGCTTCCTGAATCGTAAGCCGCTTCCTAAAAAACAACAGCACAAAAATACCCCAAAGACTTGAATAAAAAATACTTGATACACAAGTCCATTGACCCACACTTCTCCCAGGCTTCCTATGAAGCATTTATCAAGATCATTCCAGGACAAACCCTCAAATTTCAGGGTTATGCTTCTCCCTGAGGCACACTGCTTGTGTGCAGTTTGGTTTCTGTTCTAAACTTCAGTAGATAACTGTCCTTACTCCACACAACTGTAATTCTTCATCAAAATCTACCTGTACTGTTGTGCATCCTTCCATAAATAGTAATACAACATTCCTGTGTTTTGTTCATCCGACATGCTTAGAAAATACATTCTTGCTCTGCGCCTTTGATACGACTGTGTCTGAATCAACAGTAATTATACCAGAGGTAATCAACACTAATTGCACCAAAGCTGTCCTTTGGAACATGGTATTACAGCACTGCAGGAGCTGTTGTTTCCTGAAAGCAACATTTCTGAGAGGAATACTTCAAACCTAATCCAAGGTTCAAAATCCATGGATCAAACCTAACTTCTTTCTGCACTGTAGCAGCTTGGTGAACAGCACGTTAAGAGCACCAAGAATCAAAGACAGAAACCTGGTGTTGCACAGGCACCATGTCTGTACACGGGACAAATACCAACATCACTGACTTCTCCTTGGAGCTGCTAGACCTGTGCAAAACTCTCATCAAACACCTACTCTACCCCACACTGAGGCCTCACGATTTGTAGAAATCTTGACTGAACAGCTCTTTCTCTCTCATAGCTATTTTCTTCCCTATTGAAGCCATCAGAAAGAACCACAATGGTCTGACTTTCCTCCAAGACAAAGAAGGTTACAGGGAAGGAGATGCTACTTCTGTGTGCATTTTATTAAAAACAAGAAAAACAAACAAAAAAAAGACTGTGGTTCCTGTAAGCTGGGAACAAAGATCTGCATAGCCGTCACACAAACTCTAGGTGACTGCCACAGAAACAACTCCATATCAGCACATGTAGTAATTATCTGGCATTGCACCACTGGGGGCATATTCTGGGATGATATCACCTCCTTGCAAGTAGTTCATAAGAGACTGAAATAGTGGAGTGGTAGTTAACCTGAACTCAAGATTGCTCTTGAATGGCAATACACCCTGCAAGAAAAGCTTTTTCACTTGTCAAGCCACATTTCACCAGGTTTATTTCAGAGACAAATGGGTCTTTCTGAATATTTGCTTACCGTGTATCTTTCACCAGTAGTTTCTGAATAAAATCTTTTGCCAGGTCACTGGTATTGCTGAAAAATTCTTCATCAAAATCATAATTCACAGCTGTGATGTTGGCAAGTGTTTCTTGTTTAGTTTCTCCAAGGAAAGGTGATGCACCACTAAGCCTAGATAAGCCAGAAAGAAGAATCAGTTGGAAAAATAAACAGCAGAAGTCCCCTAATGAAATTACAGTGACTGTGAAATATACTCTTAGGACTTTTGTGGCTCTTCTGTTGAAGCAGCTCTGTCATGTAGAAAAAACAGAGCCAGCTCTGCCTCACTACAGCTGTGGTTACGAGCCAGACTTGCCTTGAAAGTCTCTAGTGCAGCACTAATGCATGCACACAGAGAGAAATGCACAGATTCTCCTCTCCTGAGTGTCTCATTTAAGTCATTGCTAATCAAACTAGAAAAAGTTACAGCTGAGGAGAGCCTCTATCCCTGTGAACCCACAACGACTACCAGGATGAAGCTTCTACCACCTTCAAGCAGATAAAGCAGTGTTTCTACAGATACTCTTCAGGTAGGAAAAGCTCTGCCCCTACTTTTCTCTCTGCAAAGCTACTGATGAGTTCCCTGCACAGTGGGTTCAACCAAGAGACCTTTCTCAGCTGGAAGCAAAATATGATGTGTGATCAGAAGCCAGGCACGTGGCCTTGCCTAGGGACCAACTCCACTGGGGAGGTAGAGCCATGCTGCTCAGCAAAAGGAATCCACAAGCAAAAGGGCTTTGGCTGCAATAAAATCCAACTGTTTCTGAAAAACACAAAATTTCATTCTGTGGCACCCTGCCCCAACTGCAAGGCTATAATGGAGACAGCTTCATAATAAAATACCATTTCACAATCTTTACTTAAGAAAAAGCTTTCCTCCTGCTTTGCCTATCTCTCAGCTGTGACTGTCAACCTTTATCTTTGATGACTCTGTACCTCTGCTCCATAAAACTTGTGTCAGAACAGAGTCATCCCAGACCCCTCCTGCCCTGCCTTTCCTCCAGACTCCTCCTCCCCCAGCACCAAGGGATGCTGACTTGCAAAAGCCTGGTTTACGGGAAATGTTATTTATACCAAGGAAATTGATCTCGCCCCTTTTTATAATCTTCTGGGCTATTATTGTGCTTATCTGTTATGTCCAGCTTTGATAACAGTTTCAGGATGCAGCAAGCTCAGAACAGGACTGCAGCAAATGCCAGGGAACTAAACAGAGGTTTTAAATACTAAACCATTTGCTTACATGATCCCACTCTCAACAGACTCTTTACCCTGTCTGTATTGCCACTACCAGGTTAACTGGGAATACTGGGGGATAAGCAGAAAGTTTCATGGGACCACCCAAACCTTTCAGCCCAATCCCCAGCTACCACATATGGTTTTACCCACAGAATAAACACTTGAGTTCATAAACTGTTTCCTCCCCCTCTACAATCATACAACACCACCAAAACATCTGACACAGCAAGACAGCATGAGTGAGGTCCTCCAGTTGTCTTTGATGCAGTAAATTTCATCCCATATACCACAGTCAGTCTCAATGCTTAAGGGGTTTTACATACTTCCTCTTAAGCCTTGGTTCCATTTCTGCTGGCCACAAAGAAGGCTACAAGCAGGCACCTCTCCACAGGCCATGGGCTTTGTTCCAAAACTGAAGCTTGGAAACCTGCCCTAGGGCCTTGGTTTCTTTCCCCTTTCCCCAAATGATGCCATGAAGCAGCTGTAATTCCACCTTCTGACCCTTTCCTGGAAGCCAAAATCAACAGTGCTCTATTCTCTGATTTTTTTTCCTCTTTGGGACTCAGTTTTGAAATCTGTGAAATGGGTGGATTCTCAAATCCTAATATCCAATGCAAATAGCTTTTGTCATATCCTGACTCAGTGCCTGTAAACATGTACCAGCAGACCTCAGTAATAAAGGCTTTGCCCTTACAATCCACTGAATCACTCCAGAGTTACTGAATTGAGGGCTTGGATGCATTTTGATCTCTACACCTGATGCTGACATCCATTTGATTGCTGCCATATTTGCTAAAGTAGGTGGTATCATAGACCCACCCCACTTATTCAGAACACTTCTGAGCAAAAGGCTTTAAAATTAAGAGGCAATACGAGTTGAAGGCATGCAAATTTCTAGTCCATAGCCTATCAGGCAACCTGATCCCTCCCACCATAAAAAGTGTGCTCTTTTTTTCTGATCATTTGTAGGGAGACATTTTTCTACCTTAATGACCATGGCAATCATTAGTAGCCAAGCAGGTAAAACAGATCTCCTGTGCTGGATGCAGTACAGAAACTGCTGTTACTCTGCCCAGCACAGACCCCTCAGTGCAACAAGAAGACCTGAAGAGCAGCTGGCCCTGTGCATCACTAACCACATGCTCAGTATTCCCACCTGCTCAACCTCAACTACTAAGTTTTCCTCTCATCAAATAGGAACACCCATTTTACAAATTCACCAAGTTTAATGTCCTGGCAAGTACAGGTATGTCAGTGGAGACCAGAGTGCTGATAAAAAACAAGGGTCTGGACAGTATTTTAAATGCATTACCTGAGCTTGGGCTCAACCAATATCCCAAACTTTTCTTTGCACTGCAGGAAAGAAGGGAGTTTGTTGCACTCAATCTGATCCCTCAGACCATACCTCTCTTTTACAGCTTTTGGCCCTTGTGTATAGGCCAAGATTTATTTTCCACACTGAAAAGACAATCCTTCCCCTTCAAGCCTCTGTACTTGTCCTGACCCCTGAGCTGTGTACTGCAAATCCATCTAATACAGGAGTCCACCTTCTTCAAGTTTGGCAGCAAGTTATTTCTCTGAGTATCGTAAGGAGCAGCTGAAGCCCAGGGTGAGACATTGCCAGCATACAGTATCCACTTCCTGCTCCCCAGGAGCTTGATTTCAATGGAAGCACTTAGGATCAAGGATGATTGACCACTCCTGTAAGTCTCATGTCAGGTGAGAGGAAAAGCAAGCAGTGCTGTTCCTCTGTTGCAGGCACCCATTGTCACACAAGCAGCTCCCCAAATTGTCAAGCTCCATCTTAAAACTCTTGACTGCTTGTCCCCAGATGCCCACAGAAACTAATTTCTTTGAGAGCCTGAGCATGTCATAATTCCCTCCTTTTATTTATTCATCACCAGTTGACACACTTTTCTTCTAAAGAGTATCTGTATCTAAAAAGTATTCTGTGATCTATTTTTCTCTTCATGCTTACTGACTAAAATGATATCCCCAACCAGCCTTTGCTTTACTAGCTTTAACAAACCCTTTTTTCTCCTGTAAGTTGAATTCTCATTTCCCAGGGTCAACTTCTCTGCTCCTCTTTCAGCTAAATTCACCTTTTTGAAATGGGTGATGGTACTGATGCATAATAATCTAGACCGCTGCCTTTACAAGCAAATAAAAACGTCCCTGTTTTCACCTGAAATAACCCAACTCGTAAATGGCACTGTTACACTTTCTGTTTCTATGCTCTCACACTGGTAGCTCACAATCATTTCAGGTGCAATTAATACACTTGGCTTTTCCATCCTCTTGCATTTGGAACTGATGAGATCCCATAAAAAGCAGAAATGCCCAGTGATGCCAGGGACATTTGTTTTTCTTCTGCTCAGAATGCCCCTCATCTTCTACCCCTTATTTTAAACTGAAAAGGCTGCAGGATAACCCCTGTCCTTTAGACAAACCCCTGCCCACCCCACATGTGCAGGTCCCTAAATGATTGAAGGGAAGAACTGCTCTGCTCTAGTGCAACAGAGCTTTAGGAACATTTCTACAGGAGTGAATCTGTTATACTCACAGTATGTAGGTGATGACTCCTATGCTCCTAAAAAACAAAAGACATTAATTTCAGGAGTTCTACATGACCAGTATTCTTCTTAATGTGCAGAATACACAAAAGCTGCAACAGAGGCAGGAGAGCCATTGTGGCTTTAGATAACTGCTATCATCTCTTACACAATGGGGTTTCAGGGAAAAAATATAATTTTACATATAACATCAAGTAATGTGGATATTTGAAGTCTCTGTGTATTTCTACTCAGTGGGTGCTTACTACAGTGCATATATAGAACACAAAGGAACAGAAGCAAGGATGTTTTATTTGGGGTGACCTCTTTTGCCTGCCTTCCCAGCAGACAACATTAGTACGCAGGTCTCCTCTGCATGAAGTGCTCTTATAAATAAAGCTGTCACAAGCTCTGCAGGAACATGTTTCTTCTAAGAGTGCCCCTCTGCGTGGACAGTGGCACACAGTTAACTCTGTAACTGCCATCACTCCAGTTTTTCAATGTAATTTTGCAGAAAATAAATACTTATATTTTAATTTAAAAGAATGTATAAAAATGGAATGACAGAACAGAATCATTAACTGTATTAAGTTTTTTTTGTTTGTTTGTTTTTTAATTGGTTGCAGTGCAGTGGATTCTATTAAGAGCAAAACAGAAAAAAGTAATTGTAGAGTATCCTGGGAAAAAAAGTACAAACAGATTACAAAATTTACCACATGTCTGCAGCTAGTCCAAGCGGTTCGTAGTTTACGATTTCTGGAGCTGTAAGAAACATTTAATCAAACATCAGCAACTGAGGTAACAAATTTTTACCAAGCTGTAGCAGCAGGCCAAGAATTACCAAGAGGGAGAAAGAGGGAGAGGGAAAAGTTAGTTACAGAATACATTGTTTATAATTTTGTAGCCCAAATAGGAATTCAAGTTCACAGCAGTTCAGAAGAGATTATGTAGAGTAACTTGGAGCATAATGCAATCAAAGAATAAAGGTAAAGCAGACATTATGTAGTAATTATAGTGTAAATTACAACAAATAACAAATTATTTCACCTCCCAAGAATGCTGCTGCCCCTAAGCATGAGCTTTTGTTCTAACTGGTGCCATTATAGCAGGTTTGTAAAGGCCAGTCAGAAAGAGCCCTTGAGCAAGAGATTGAAAGTACTTGCCAGACTACATTGCTACCCATGTCAAACTCTATTATCTTTATAAGAAACATTTCCTCATTGGAAAACATCCCCATCCAAGACTGCATGCAAGAGAAAAGAGCAAGGGTGAAATAAGTTGAAAAAAATGATCTGTGACAGCTGTGTTTAACTGGAATATTAATTACAATTCTCTGCCCACCCCCCAAACAAACCCCAAAATTAAAATTAGTAGAAAGGAGTAGGATTAACGTAAAATCCAAGCAAGACAGATTAGAATTATGACCAGTGAGGAACAAAAAGAGAACCACATGGAAAAATGTAAGGGGAGATGAGGGTACTCAGCAGGTGTGCAGTGTGAGGCAGTTCTACTCAGAAAGCAATGACAGAGATACCCACGTCATTGTGACTCGTGTACTACAATGCAGAGATCTACTCAGGCAGAAAGTAAAAAGATTATAATTTGTATTTGCAGAGTTGCACAATCTCAATCCTGAATTTACATCTCTAAATATTTATTTGGCAGCAGCCTACTCTCACAGGAGTAGCACATCTAGCTTACAGAAAGCACCTTTGCCTATTCCAGAAAAATAAAGTAAAACTCTAGATTTAAGTGACCTTGATAGAAATAAGATTAAAACTACTTCTATCCTTCAATTTTTAACTTTGACAAGTTGTCTTGACTTCTTCTGGAATTTGCAATACAAGAAAAAGGAACATGTCATTCACCTACGAATTCCGGGGTTCCAAATATGTTTTTAAATTCAACTCCATCTTCTATTTTGTGAGCCAGGCCAAAGTCAATGAGTTTGATGTGTGGAATAGGGATATTCTTGTCTAGAAGCATAATGTTTTCAGGCTAAAAATAACAAAAGGTAGATCTATGTTAATAAAATATTAATATCTTGGAAAGTAACAGCTTTTTCAAGTGCTTTTTTTTCCCCTTTACATATACAACACCACAGAACAAGAAACACATACCTGTGCTTAACCATTTACAGTCCTTTTGATAAAGGTAGCAGGCAGCCGAAGCCGTTCAGGTGTTTGGTGCAGACAAAATGCCACTGCCTGACCCTGACTGAGAGCTGCACAGCTCCATGTTTTTGCTGACAGCAATTTTACTGATCTGTTACACTTCACAATATCTGCCCAGTTGACTCTATACTGTAGTGTAAGCCAATGGAAGATATTTTGTTGCTGAATGCTGAGCCTATTCAGGGAAGGAAAAGTTATCTTTTCTATTAGACTAAATTCACAGCTGCAACAAGGCCAGGAAAGATCCAGGATTTACCAGCTGAACAGTCCAGAAAAAGGGAAAAGCTGGGATCAGAGGTCCTAGATCATATATGATAGCAAGCTATTAAAAGAACATGTGGCATTCCTCATAACATTGTAAGAAAAGGCTGAAGCTTGAACTGGGAAATCAAAACTAACAAGTTCAGCCACATGTGGTGTCGTATTTCATGCTCTTACTAAACTGCCTGCCCTGGCCACACGGCTCTCCCCGCCCCTACTCCTGACCACTCCCTCAGGTTCTGCCTATTGGTCTCCCGGTACCCCAACTCCACCCACGCAGTCCATGTGCTCCTCTGCCGCCCTCATCCCAGCTAAACCAAGGGTCCAGGCCGTGTGA
>VZRQ01003770.1:0-101094 GCA_013397975.1 Machaerirhynchus nigripectus | reverse complement strand
GCCCCCCTCATCCCCAGATAAATCAGGGTCCAGGCCATCTGATTTGCTCTCTCTGCATTGGGGCAGCGCTCTCGGCACTGGGGCACGAGCTCGCTCTGCCTCGGGGCACCAGCCCCTCTCTGCCTGGCCTGGCCCTGCCATGTGCTGGCTGCCGACCTCTGGGGGCAGCACATGTGCCGGCCCTTGGCTCCTGGGGCCATGGAATAAAGACCTTCTCCAGCCCCATGCGAAGAGCCTTCTCGCCTCCTGTGTCACCCATCTGGTTGCAGAGCCACAGCCGGCCAGAGCAACGCTCTCTGGGCAGGCTGTGGCATGCCACACCACCGCAAGAGCCACAGACTTTAGTTTTTTACCAGATATAACATATTTCATAAGCTTCTTTCTTCAACTAAATTTCTCAGCCTTAGCTACTCCCTACCATGGCCCGAATTCACAGGTTTCAGAGTAAACTGTGGGTTCAGTTTATCTCCCATGATGAGCTTTAATGCATTAATCTGTCATAACTTAATAATAAGTTCAAGAGCAGCAGTGAGAGAGTCTGGTTCCCTGCTGGCAGCTGCCTGGCCTTTCCACAGCAGATCCTAACATGGAAGTTGCTCCTGCTAACACATACTCTCAGCTAGAGCTGCCCTGGGAAACAGAGCACATGAATAATTTATTGGCGTAGTCATTGGACCAAGCACATTTTAGCCTCAGGGTAACAACTCTGTGTTTCTTCCCTGGATCTAGGGCATATATGTTCACCACAGATACATAATGGCAGCTTCTTTAGAGCAGACAGAACAGACTGAAATGGCAAAAAATCTCTGTCACTACCTCTTGGAGAATTGCTTTATTCCTTAGGTGGTGTAAACCACTGTAGCTCCAGTGCAGCCAATGGAGCCCTGTCGAGTGATAAGGATGAACTGTCCTCTATCTAATCAGATCACTACTTAAAAATACATGTCTAATTTAACACTTGCCAAACTCCACACCCAGTCCCCTTTAAATTCAGGATTGTTAATAAGTGAGTGTATATTAGGTCATTTGATAGTCACTATCAGTGAATTGATTCTTTACTTATGCTTTCTGATTTCTATCTTGAAATTCTTGCAACATCTTCATTGACCACCTGACATTACTGGTATTAAATATCAAAATTAGCAGCTAGAGATCAGCCAAAGTCTAAATCAGCATCTTTACCTTTAAATCAAAGTGAGCTATTTTCTTAGAGTGAAGGTAATTCACACCATCCAAAATCTGCTTAATGAACCTGGTTGCTTCTTCTTCACTCAAAGACTCCTTCTGTGCCAGGAAGTCAAAAAGTTCTCCTCCAGAAACCCTGCAAAACACACCAGAAAACATCCCCTTATCTCCTGCTACTGTAATCCATAAAATCAGTGTAAGCTAAGAGCACAAAAGCAGTGAAGAACCTCAATACAGTTAGAAAAAGGCTACTCCTGCAGACAATCGTGAGTTTTGTGTTGTGGTCCCAGGTGTGCCCAAACTACCTTTTGGCTTCAGCTCTCTTCCCTGTAAATTAAGGACTGGCTGTTCCACTGATGCTGCAAGGATCACAAAGGATCAAACCAAGTTACGTTGTTTGCTGAATCCCCAGATATGTACCTATTTCAGAAGGTTGACTTAACCACTTCAACTGCTATTTTTCAACATTTTCATTTTGTATGAACAAGTTGTAAGAGTCAACAACTGCTAAAGAATTACTTCTCTTAGCAGTTGCCATCAGAACCTGAGGTAGAAAAATGTGCTAACAGAATCTCTTTTCTTTCCAGAACAGCCACAACCCTGTTCTAATCCGATTCTTGCCTGACATAAGTAACAGGAAAGCATTTACTTGGTGCTGAATTTTTTAAGAAGAAAGCAGATTGTAGAAGGCTTGAAGGTACCAAAACCAGTTTTCCCAAATCAAAGAAGTACTCTTAGTTACTATGAGCTTTCACATCAAAACTGAAACACATTCCATCCTTATTAGTACATAAGACTTTTATTTTCATTTCTGTCCCTTGTCCTGAGAGTTCCAGTGCTATTTTTCTGTTTATCTGAAACAAGATGACCTAAATATTGAATTTGGCATTGTTTGCAGCTATTATTCACAATTATGTTTACATTTATTGTTGCCAGTTCACTGTCATTAATATTATTTATTCTCATTCAGATTCACTGCTGGGGGCACCCACAAAACACTTGTCACTCCTGGGTGCTGGTGGACCACCCACCTGTGCTCAGAGCGCAAGCAAATGACCTGAGAGACCCTACAGTCATTTTGTAAAAGAAGCTCTTGGCCCTGCTGCCCAATGAACGACCTGTCACAGCACTGGCAGGTCCAAACACTTTGAGTTCCTCAGGTGCTGTGAGTCTCAGACAAGTCAGACCACACTGGGTGCTCCAGAGGCCTTTGGGGAATCACTCCTCTGACCACAGGCTCCTACACAACACTGGTGGTGACAACACGGTGATGCCCTACGCTGCCTCTTTCAGAGGAAGCTATTGCCAGCAGCTACAAAACCTGCAAGGACAAGTCCACTGCAAGCAAGGACAGCATGTCAAAAGCCACGGAGACACTGGGTTTGTGTCTTCGCTTTCCCTGCAGCTCCTGTGGGTGACAACGTGCCTTGTTGATCCAGAGACTCACACAGGGCATACTGACTTGCCCATTGATTACTGGGTATTTTTTTCACACCTCTCACATAGTCACAAACTTTTCTAAGCAACGTGAGGCAGGACTCCTCACCTGGGCAGAAGTTACCTCACTTCACCTAGGCAGAAGTCGCTTGATGCTTTAATTGTTACAACTAAATGGCTGGCAAACAAAAATAAGCTTAAATGACCCGGAAATATCTTGCAACTCCTGTCTTTGGCTGCCACCTTCTCCTTCCTATTAATCTCAGTTATTCAGCCTGCGAGACTATTACTTGATCTCTTGATTTTCTTTTTTAGGTGACACCTACCAAGGGTCTCAGCACTACCATCAGCCTTTCTGGACAGGTTTTGTTGTACCCTGTGCATTTCAGGAGACAGGGAACACTGTCTCCTTTCCACGTTGTAGTAGGTTTAGAGGCCTTGGTTCAGGAGTTTTACAATTACCACAGCCTACTGTGACAAACCAGTAAAGAAATCTGTTAGAAAAACCTGGTAGTCTCTTGGTGAAATCTGCGTACAGTGAGCAGGCGAGTCCCATTTATTTAATGATTTCTATTCAGAGTGCAGTTAAGCAATCACCTCTGGCAGACGCTCCATCCGGTCACCAGGAAGCCAGCTGGACTGGGGGAGGTTCTTGTACTTTTCTGGAATTTAACCATCTAGGCACACTGCTCTCTCTTCCTCTTCTACCCTGTGAAATCTCCTTGGTGGTTGTTTCTTAAGGTGGACTTTTTAATCTCTCTGAGGCCAGACAAGGGCCCAGGTAGCCCAGCCTCTGGTCCTGCAGAAGCAGGTTCCACTTCAGGAGAGCTCACAAGCTGAGCCACTTTGGAAGAGCCATTCTGCTCTGCTAAGGATGAGGATAGCTTCCTGCTTGGAGGAGACTGGCAACTCCCTTCAGAGCAACCTCCTTTGCTACACAAAGCAATGTCAGAAAACAGTTCAGTTGCCCAGACTGGAGCTACTTAATTCTCATTCTCTCTTGCTGCCTCTGAGAGCGGGCACTTAAACCAGCTGGGTCAGCTGCTCAGGGCACACAAGGGAGTTTGCCCCAATGGCAACCTCGCCAACATCCTGGGCAACCAGCTATGCCCAAGGCATGACTGAAGAAACTGCAGCCTGTGAGAACAAGGATCACAGGAAATTTACTTGAGAGCTCCCTGATGTATTTTCCCACTTCTTGCTAGTTCACACTAACCTTGAATGAGGCTAGGGAGGGGGCTTTCCAAGCTACAGAATACTACATAAAATACAACATAGAAATAAAACAGGAAACAAAAAAAAAGATTCAGAGAGCTTGAAGTCTCTCTGTTACTTTATCAGCAAAAGACTCCCTTCTACAATAACCACATAAGCATTTCATTTTCTGCAGATCAGAGATGGGCATACATGAAAAACGGTATTAGTAATCTCCAGTCTCTTGAGGTATAACCTAACACATTAAATTACTCTTAAAAGAGTTATTTAAAGGAAAATTCAGTAGAAGAGATGTTGTGATTCCTCACTAACAAAGGCTCAGGCTTTAAAACCAGGCTTCAGTAAATTGTACCTAGAGAGTGGTAAGCAGTTTATTGCAAGATCAGTCTTATCCAAGTTATACACCTGAATTCAGAGAAACCCTCAAGCAGAAGAGATTTAGCAATTCCAAAACCCAGCCATTATGGAATCCCAGAAAAAAACCACACTTCAACACTAATTCCTTTGCAGTAAAACACTCATAACTGCATGAAGTTACATTCGAACATCCAGGGAGGTTGGTTTTCTAAATCACCACCTGCAAATGCTCATTTCTCAACTGTTACAGAAGAATTCCTTCCTCTGGTTCCATCTCTTTTCCTTTTACCATGTCACCTACTACCATGGCAAGGAAGCAAGCAAATGATACCTTTACTTTTCATCTGAAGTCCAACAAAAGAAACAATGCTGCCTTACTTCTTGGACAGAGCTGGTTTGTGTACACAACCCTGACACTTACCTGTAGAGGAGACACTGGTGTGTCAATCCAACCTGCCTCCAGGCTGCTTCTGTTTGGGCAAAGCAGGCTCCAGGCAGGGCCCAGGAGACAGGGAACAATAAAGTCACAGAAAGTCGTGGGGAGCAAGTCCCTGGACAACGTGCAGAAGGAAGGAGAAACCGTGTACCTGCCAAACTGCACTTCACAGCAGTGGACCTGGCACTGCTCTGGAATGGGAGAACCAGCACTGTGGAACTGAGCCCTCTGAAAAGAGGAGATAGTCTTGCCTGTGCCAGCACTGTGAGTATGGGAGATTCAACATTTCAGGCAAATCCTCTTTTAAACACCAGGGCAACTTCTTCAATTACCAGGAATACTGAGGCCATTCTTTTGAAGCTGAAGTCCACTGAAAATTACCGTAAGACTGGCTGGCCAGGTGCTGTAACACTCACTTTGATAAACAGCAGGGAATATGAGACTCTGAGAGCAGGGTGTCAGAGGGGAAGAGATTATCTACTTACAGAGAGAATTTAATGATCTTTATTAGCAATTATTATTATCCTCAATTTGTATACAGCAGCTGAATGCAGAGGCCTTAATCAGGTCAAAACTCTGTTGCACGCAGACTTTTACAAACTGCAATATGTTACAGTTTGTAACATAACTGACAAAAGGACACACAAAATGTGTCAGGCCACACGAGGACAGGAAAAAGCAGAAGGTAATGAAATGGGAGGTTGCTTTAGCCCAAAGAAGTCATCGGTGAGAAAGGAGCAAGCTCCTTCCTTGTCTTCCAGAGCCTGGCTACCAAGGCCAACATTTGGCCATAGAAACGTACATCAAAGTTTACAGATGCCCATCATCACTCATATGCCATCTTCCAGCAGTCACATTAATCTCCAGGAATGCTCCCTGGCCTAAATGCTGGCCTCCCTAGAAAGCTCCCTCAGGGATAAAAGCCTTGTTGCCAAGATTCCACAGACAAGGTCCAGGCTGGTGTCCTAGGTAACATATGGTCCACTTAACTTCCACCATGGTGACTGTATTTCCTGCTCCATACATACTGAAAAATTGCATAATTTTGCATGTAGGGGTGAGGAGGTTCACTTGTCAGCAGGACCTAAATGGCAGGGGGTTTCCCCCTCACATGGTGGCACAAGAGTAACCAGCTTTCTTTCATTCCCATCCTGCTGCTATTCATCCTCAATAGTCAATGCCTAGGGATTAAAAAACCCTCTTCCCTTGCCCTCCTCCCCTCTTTTCCCCTAGCTGATCTAAATGAGGAAAATATGGAAGTAGTGAAAATGGCTGCAAACTTTGGAAAAGGCTTGATGGCCTCACATGTATTGAAAGAGATGAAAGTAGGAAGTAAAATGAAATGAGCTTTCAGTGGCCATTTATACTTCCTCCAAGGTTCATGTCAGGGCAGCCCTAGGCAGACATGAGGTAATCCCTCTGTTAGTAAACTGTTTTCAAGTTGACAAGACTCCCTGGCTCAGTATCAAATGACCTCAGCTGATATTCAGGTGCACCTGTATCCCCAGGGCACATGGATGAACTGGGGGGCCTGTTTACCACCAACCTCACTCAATGCTCCTGCCATGATTTGTGAAGCCTGAGAATGCAACAGCTCCCTTTATCAGAGCCCCTGTGCTCCGGCAGCCTCTGCCGTGCTCTCTGGTTTCTCTTCACCTCAGCCATCCCTGGAGGGAAGCGCCCTTACTCACAGCTCCAGGATGAGGACCACGTCTGTCTTGTTCTCATAGATGTCGTGCAGCTGGACGATGTTGGCGTGCAGGATCTGCTGCAGGATGCTGACCTCCCGCTCGATCTCCTCCCGGCTCACCCCGCGCCGGCTGGCCCGGCTCTGGCGCTTCTTGATGAACTTGGCAGCGTATTCCACACCCGTGCTTTTCTCTCGACATTTCTTCACTATAGCAAACTGGCCACTGCGAGGAAAGGGAGATAACAAAAATGCTCTTATGGCTTTCATGTAATCACAGCTTCCCAAAGAAGCAAGTCCTATACAGCCTGAAATTCAGCTGTAAATATAACTAGAGTAAGTGCAGGTTTCTCACTGCACCTCAAGGACAAAGTATTTCCCACTGTACCAAAGAGTACAGTGGATGCATTAAGGTTAAAAAGCATGTACTTGCAAATTGCTAATAAATTTTCCTCACTCTGGCTCCTAATGTAGTCCAAATGCAAAATTCCCGCCTTATCTCCTAGGAATTGGCAGATCTCCAGTCCCAGAATACACATTTAGTATCAGATACTTCCTTATTCAGGGCAGTATGTCCAGACTTGGAAGGAAAAGCCTCACCTTACAGGTAACCTTAACCGCTAGCTACTGTGATTTTATCAGACAGGATCTCTTTATAAGAATCACAAACTCATTAAGTGCATCTACCCCCCATGACTACACTGTATAAGCACTGAGCTGTTATTGTTTTCAATATTATTATATCATTCACTGGCTTGGTAAATGAGAAACGCAAGTACAGTTGGTATTTAAATTATGCAGCACACACAGCAATTATATTAAGCACCTCATTAGATGGTGTACTCAGTGCTTCATCAACACACACATCTGACTGGAGTCTGTCTTAAACATACAAAGGCAAAGAAATTAAAAATTAAGGCTGTCACTTGGTGCTCAATTGCTCTCAAAGGCTCACACCCTATAGCAGAGGCAGCCTCTCATTTCAAAGAGTTCAAACAAATGCCAGGCAGTCTGACATACTTCTTTTATGTTTTCATTTTCATACACATCCTAAACCCTTCTCAGGAGAGAGGCAGGAACAGATGGGACAAGTGTACTTATCAGTTTAGGAATAATCATTCACAAATGGAACTGAGACTGTGGCCATTTGTCACATGCATTAATTGATTCATATTTCTCCTGCTTTTATCATTACCTCCAAACCCCAGAGAAATTCCCACTACAAAATCCCCAAACTTGCCTTAAACATTGTGCTACAAGAGTTTGTTTTGTAGTGCTGAGAGCTGCTTGTGTAAAACATCATGGGTTTCATGTTTTTCTTGTTCGATCATATTTTGCAAGACATGCATCTTGCTTGGTCCAGACTTTCTGAAGAAACATGGTATTAATGTTCCTGTGCTTGTTTCCTCGAATTCTCTCTGGGGACAAATTTTGTCAAAGTTCGTGTGAAAATATTTATTTATGAGCGCTGATGATGGGAACAAACACAGTCGCTCCTGCATTTAGAAATTCCAGCGATACCGTGGATTTAGTACATTTCTGTTCATGCAAAAGCTTACAAAAGTAATAATGACGCAGCATAGGAATTCCTGTCTTCTCCTTCGGCATCAATAATCGTCCCAGACTACAACTATCACAGTACCAACTCCCTTGTAATCTACTACTGCTCCCCTGCATGTGTGCCCACCAACATACACTGTTGCTGTTCCAGCCTTCAGGCCATTTCCTATCTCCCTCAAAAACAGGCTTTTGCAGACAAGTCTTTACTGGGACAGTTTGTGACTGAGGAGAGGAGGCTGCAAGCCACAGGGAGTAACACAAATGCAGAGTTTCTTCGCCTGGGACATTTAAGACAGTTACAAAGCAATTACCAATGAAGAGCTCGTGGAGGCCCATTTAGCTATGAAAGAAGTGGATGCCTTATTGGCATTTTACAGTCACAGTCAGACACTTAGGATTTCTTGACAGCTACAGAGATTGTCAGGTCAGGACCAAGACAACAGTGTTTTTGTGCCTCCTCATGCATCTGCATTCAGACCATAAGAAGCAAACAGTGTCAGCTTCCAAAACTTTTGACCTAGGCCAGGAAAAAAGTAGAAGAAAGGAAAGTATGTCTCCCTTACACCTAAGTTGACAGCACTGAGAAATTAAGCTATTTAGATAATTTCACATGGGGCATTTGTACCTGACCTTAGACTTTAAACTGCTCAGATTTTCAAATTTCAGCCAAAAGACCTTGCCAGAATTCATGGGTTTTAGTACATCGCTGAAACGAAGATGACTTGAATCATGAACAGCAGTATTTACAACACACACAGGATAAGCTCAGAGGCTGACACTTCTGGATAGAGCCTACCTGGACCTCAGTAAAGCCTCTGACACTGTCCACCACAGCATTCTCCTGGAGAAACTGGCTGCACATGGCTTTGACACTGAGCTTTGAAGTCTTTTCCAAACTTAATGATACTACAATTCCTACTTTTTAAAATTTCTTTTTTTCTAAGAAGTTACACTTGTTCCCTTCCAGAAATATTTTGGACAGCTGTACAACAGCCTTGTCACACACTGAGCATAGGCTGTCCTCAATGATGGTAACAGCTCACGAGTACGAACAATAGCAGCTGCATCCTGTCAGTTATAATATAATTAGGTACAACATCAAATCTGTCCATCATTAATGATGGAATTTATGCCAGCAATGAACACAACCTATCATTTGCATTGCTACTGCCATGTAGGAGGTTTGTCACTGAATAAGAACACGGAGCCAATATTACTGGGTGATTTTGGAGTCTATTTTCAGAAGCGTGCTTTAGAGGAGCACAAGTCCAGCTCATTTAATCATCGTGCACTTCAGGAGAGGATGTGGAAAAGATGTGGGAAGAGAGAAGCTGAACAATCCAGAACAACAGGACAACTTCTTGCTCTTTGTCAAAGCTTCCTTTTCATATAGGTTCTGGAGGGTAACGCTCTGGGGCAGAATGTTACCTGAGGGCAAGAGCAGTGCAGCTGCCAGTCTGGAATGCCCCAGTGCCCAGCAGTGCTGCTGCCCCAGAGCTTTAGAATAAAGACAGCCCTTAAGTAACTGCTTGCACGTGTATAGGTTTATTCCAGTCTTCCTCCAGTGTTCCTGAAACACTGCATGGCTCAGGAGCTCTTCTCAAAACACTGAAAATATGTAAACAAAGTACTGAGATGACAGTACAGGTTACCTGACTGCAGTCAGGCTTTCTGAGGCCCGAGGGGGGAGAAGTCAGGAAGCTGATTCTGTCATTTGAGAAGAGAAAACCATTTCTTCCCCAAATACCAAACATATGTTCCCTTCCAGCATGTTCAGTCTATTTCTTTATGTCCTGTTCATATTCAACTTCATTTCATTCATTAAAGAATTCTAAAAAATATGATGATGATAATGATGATGGAGTTGTTAAAACTTGAAAATCCCATAAAAGACATGGTATATGTGAACACACTGACAGATACACTTTACACTGAAATACGTTTTCAACAAGTTCTTTGAAAAATAAATGAACCTGGCAAAGGACAGTGCTCTGGCATTCTGCCAGTCAAGAGGTGACACAACTCCCTATACAAGCCAGGACAATTTACTTAGGAACAGATTTGGAAGGGATTTTAGCCAGCCTCCCACTGACTTTAACAGTAATTAGGTTCCTACACACTTGATGAATAATAACACTTTGGTCCTTCTGTATCTAATCTCCCAAAGTCTGTAAAACACAGGTAATGCTACTGGAAAATGAAATAACATTATATGGGGTAAGGATAAAAATTAATTTCATGTCTCTAGATATCACTAGAAGTGCAAATATAATCATTCATATTTCATTCACTAGATGTTCCTGCACAAGAATACATTACTTGAAAGGAAGCTAAAGTAAAACCTAACAGCATCTAAACCAGTTTTTAACTGCTTCAATTCACAGGCACTATTGTGAATGCATGGTAGTCTAAAAATACCAAATATGTATTCTGAAATTATCGTGTTTACATGCATGAGTTAATAGATATAAATATAACAACATAATAGTGTTTAGCCAACCTGAACACAGGGCTTCTCTACATTCAAGGCTGGTATGTTTAGCTCAGCAAAGAGGGTAATTCATTCTCAGTTACATCAATTGTTATTATGTCAACAGTTTTGTTCATCATGCCTTTTTGCAACTATTAATTTTGGATGGGTTTTAACTGGTCATCTCAAGCTTAGAAAGTCTGATTCTTATTACTTTTCCATCTTTTTCACTCCTATTGCTTTTTCTTGGAAAAAATACACTAATAATTTTGTCCATTTATGGCTGTATTTTTTGCTAACTTTCAAAGCAAAGCCCTGGAGAATTCTTGCTGAATTTGAGGAAAACATATTTTTCAGCCTTATTTTTTTTCAAGTGATTAGACCAATTGCTCAACTGTAGTTTTATTAAGCTAAATACTCTCCTCCCTCTTTGCTTACACTTCAGAGATGACTTCAGCTATTTGTAACTGCATTTCATGCTCTCCCCAGCAGAGAGGACATGAGTCTGCTGGGAACAACACTGAGAATCCATTTTTATGTTTTCAGTTAATTTATGAAACAGCTCAACCAAAGGCCATGCAAGGTCCACAAAATATATGCATAAAAGGCCTTTGCTGAAGGGTTTTTGCAGGAAGTCTGTGGTCACAACTATAAAGAAGTAAAAGCCTTCTGTAAATTACAATAATTTGCAGTACATTTTATAGACTTTTTGTTTTAGACTAAACCAGGATTTTGGTACAGCAGAAATTTAACCAAAGCAGTAAATAAATAGGAAGTCAAATAGCACAGCATTTAAAAAGAAATTTGAGTAGGATAGTTGAAACAGCGAACCAGCAATTCTATGGCAAGGTCACCAAAGGGAAAGTATCTCACTGCTTCCGTGAGGCTTTATAGAATGAAACTAAAAAACCCCCAGAATCTTCTTCTGTTGAATACTCTGATGACAGGTCTTGTAACTTCATAAAGAGTTTTAAAAATAAAACTGCCACAAATGTCACTGTACTTCTGTTTAAACTTCAAACAAAATTGAGTTTTGGTTTACTTGTTTGCTTTTCTTTTCCCCCAAAACAAAATGCAAAGGAAGTGGTTACCTCTCCTAAAGCAACTACACAGAACCAAAACTACCAGATGATAACAGAATGATCCAAAACTTCTTTTAATAGAGCATTTAACAGGAATTTTGCTTGACTACTAAAAAGTAGTAGAAAGAGGAAGAAAAATCAGCTGCAACTTTTAAAAACACTGGTATTTTCACTCACATCTCATGTTTTACTGATTGTGTAGTGCTCTAGAGCACAGTGACTTTAGAGGACAAGTTTCCCTATTCCTGAAGGGAAGTGCTGAGCACCTGTGGACATATCCTGTCTCTAATAAATTCACTCTCTGGCACCTTTCATCCACATCTCTAAACTCACACGTAGGTAACCAACACACCCTGACCCAAAGGTGATCTCTGTGTCCAGTGCCAGAAAAGAGTCAGAAGAGCCGAATATGGACTCTAACAGAAGGATCTGCTTTATTGGAATAAGTAGAGAGCAGCTCATTTGAAATTCAAAGGAAGTTTGATAAATCTAATGTTTCGGAACAATACTATGAATTATTACAAGCTATCAGTAAAGTAACACAATTAATTCCTCAAAGACCTTGGGGGTCCTTAGCTGTGAGTCACAAGAAATTGTGCCACCTACTGAATTATCACCAGCATCTCCTGAAGCTGCTCAATGTTTTTGGAGAACTTCCCAATCCTGCCCATCAATGTGGCCCTTATCAGCTCCTCCTGAGACTGGAGGTGCAGAGTCAGCAGTGACAGAGCATGAGCCCAGCAGGCCTGGCAAGTTTCTGATAACCTGGCAAGCTTTTTGTGTAATCTGAAGCTCAAGAATAAAATGCACACGATGAAAAATCTTCTCTGCTTATGGGACTTAGCTTTTGGATCGAGTGTCAGTGCCCAGAGCGGTACTGAACAGAGTGCAGAGAGCCAGGGAAGGTCACAGCTGACTCAGGCTCAGCAGGAATAGCTGATTTGATAAGCTGTTCCTCTCGCTATGTGGAGCAACAGCCGGGCAGACGGAATGCACGTGAGGAAGGTTGCACGCTGCACCTGGGTGTTTAAAGGTCCAAATCCACCTAGATATGGACTGAGAGTAACATACCTGGGAGCATGTGAATTGTAAGAGGGAAGCAGTATTATGGCCAAATAGTTAAATGATTTTTCTCCTTCCACATGTATCAAATAGATGGAAACTCTGCTGGGATTTTATCCAAGACGTTAGGAAATTATCTGTAAGGCCAAAACTGAAAAGGGCTGCCAAAAGTGCCATTTCACCACTCAGCTATCACCACAGTCCTTCACTCTGGCTCAAACTGCTGGTGTAGAGTGTTAACAAGGATTAATAGATGTCACCTGAGATAAATTAAGCCTGACCATCAGACAAGCCCCTGAGAGCTCTATTCTGCATCAGATGCTAACAATTTGTACAATGCTTTATCCTTGTTAGAATTTGAGTTGCACTACGTTTATTTCACGTGCATTTTTACTCATAAGTAATATTTTTCATTTTAAAAGTATGGAATGAATACTATACAGACTATATTTTCTCAGCTGTTGAAATTTCCATCTGCTTTTTATTGCAGTGCAAAATGGAAAAAACCCTTTTGTTTTTACAGAGATGGCAAAACAAAGATTGGGATTAACATTCAATGTCTTTTTCCTGGGATTAATATTCTACTTAATATTCAGTGGTTAAATACATCACAAAATTTGAGCTTTGTGAGCAGTACCACAGAGGTCACTCATCTCCAATTATACTTCCAAAGTCAGACATGGACTGAGGAGATACACTGAGATAATTTCCATCATCAAGATGGATTCTGGTGATAAGGAATGCATGCCTTTGTTACAAAGTAAGGCCAAGGCCAGTTCTTCTCTGTTACTGTACGTAGAGCAACTTCGTTATTAGAAAAAAAAACCAAACAACAAAACCTTCAATTTTCTCTGCACTTTCTGTAACAAATATTTTAGTTTGGAAATAGCTAAAGCAGCACTGAAAACTAACAGGGAAACCTACTAGAAGGACTTAGAAGGAAAAATTCAAAAACAGTGACTGTATCACAGGGCTGGTAACAATCACAGTGATTGTGACCAAGCGCTAGATGCCAGAACTGTTTCAGCAGCAGAGTCCCAACATGAAACATGACTTAGAAGATTTGTAACAAGAAACATTAACAGAAGTGCTGGGTAGTGCTCAGGAATTAAATTTACATTTTGCATCAAACACAAACACTCGCTTTGTGTGTATTGTAGGATAAAATAATCCAACATTATTATTCAAAATTTAAAGAACTAATTCAAAGTGCAAACTAATCTAAGAACAGAGTTAAAGTTCATGTCTGACAAAGTGCAGTACTGAGCAATTTCTCTAGTTAGGAAAAAACATTCCTGGTATGAAGATACTGTGTGGTGTGAATTAAGGGTAAATTTCCCAGCTGCAATCACACCCCTCTGTTTAGAAGGGAGAGTCCAGCCAGCTGGGTGCCATGACTTTTCCATCATAGATTTCCAAGTTCTTTCCCTACAGAGAATACCTGGGTTATCTCTGCTTTTTGTTTTCACTACATAAATAAATATTTAATAGTTACACGGTCAGAACAGTGACTTGTGCCAGGCTCCAAGGTCCCATTACCACAGGTAAAATGCTGCATTTGCTCTCCTTTACAGCTTGACCCAGAAAATAGGGTTTCTCCTGTCTCAGAGAGCAGAGTTGATCCTCCACACAGAAGCACAGAGGAAGCAGGAACTTGTAGCTGGAGATGTGGAACTACAGGAGGTGTAACAAGCCACTGATGAAAGGCAGAGCTCGGCTGTAACCATGAAACCACAGCCCAGGTCAGCAGGGGCTGACAAACTGGAGGCTCGATTATGCCCAAACTAATCAACAGAAATCACAGTGATTATTTCCCGCATGAAGGCACTGACTGGCCCAGGAGATGAGAGGTGAGCATAGCTCCCAGTTACTGAGACAGGCAAGGAACTGGAGTGGCAGGTGGTAAGGCTGGCCCACACTATGGAGGAAAGCTTTCCCCTGCAGGGAAAGGACAACAGTGAAGGGAAGCGGGAGACTTCCGTGCCCAGAAATATCCCTCCAAGGTTTGCCTGTTTTTCTCTGTTGAGTGTGAGTCCTTGCATGCTACAGAGCTGAGCTGCAGGAGCAGGACACTGTCCCAGGACACAGCAGAAGCCAGGCCCACACCACCCTGCAGGAACACACTTTCTCAATGGGCACTGTCACAAAACACTTTGGGAAAAGCTCCATGATACTTCCTACCCTCAGCCCCAACTTGACATGTAACAGTGACACTACCCAGAAGGCACAAATGTCAACAGCTCTCATAGCCTGGCAGGCACCACATTTAGGTAATAGATTAATGACTCTATGGTACATCCTTCTATAAATCACACTGCACATCTCAAATTCCAGCACCTACCACCACCATCAGTGTTTGCTAATACAGCTGGAAAGGGCTCCTGCACGTTTGTACAACACCACTTTTTGTTCAGCAAGCCACAGCTACCCATCCAAACCACAACCACTGAAACATTATATTAAAGGCTTTCAGAGAGCATTATTGGTGCCACTTTCCTGGAAATCATAGCCCTAGCTCAGCAGGGCAGTTCTTCTTTCTCTGGGCCTGCTTTGCCCTTGATTTAAGACTTTCCATTCTTGGTTGTCTCCAGCTGTCACCTCCTTTGCCACAAGAACAAGCAGTTACTTGACCTGCTGCATATTCCCAAGAAGACAAGTTAGTCTTCACTTTTTCACATTTTTCAAGGAGTATTTCCACTTATTTGGCATGCCATTAACATCCCTGCAAATGGCTTAGGCCAGGATCCTCCTCAAAACAGGCCAAACTGTTAAAGCTGTATTATTTGTTTATAATGTTGAAATTTGCTAAATTCACTTTACAGAGTCCTCTTTTAAAGCTTCCTTTCACCTACGGTTAGAGAACCTCATTGCCCACAGACTTGCAAAGTGACTGATATTGTCTTTAGGGAAGTAAGATGATTATATATGTATATTTGAAGTATTGCACACAGTCAGCATAGGCCATGCCAAGCTTCCCAAACAGAGCTGCTATCATGGACAAGGCCATCAGCAAGTTGTCTCTAACGCCACACACCTGACAGATTGTTCCCTGTAGTACCCTTTGGAGAAGTTGAGCAACAGAGGTGTAAACCTGAGATTAAAATTTGAAAGACTGAGGGAATGTTGGAGCTGAGCAGCTGGTCAGAGCACACAGCTGCAGTGATGGAAAACCTGCTCCCCTCTCTGCAAAACTCCTTCTCTCACACCCCTGCCACGGCACACGACACAACTGCATTGAAAGCCCCCTCCCAGCTGCTTCCAGCAGGGATCTCCGGGGGACCCTGAGGATGATCTGGCTGGGCAGTGCCCACACAGCCCGTTTGCAGGGTTTTATACAGCTGGAGCTGAGGAGCTTTGCTGTGGTCACCCTCAAAGCTGCACAACGACAGGAAGTGCCTCCTTCCACCACCAGACCAGACAGAGCTCAGCCTTTGCAGTCTGTGGTGGGAGCATCCTTCCCTGAGTGCTATGCAAAGACTTTCAGATAAACAGGTGCTGGCTCTGTCAGTGAGATCCTTTATTTTATCTCAGGGCTGAATCCCAGCTAGAACAAGCACTAGGCCTCTGTTAGCAACTAGTTTTGTTCTCAATAAGTGACAAACCCAGTGAGGAGGACAAGAACAAGGCAGACTCTTCACAGATGTTATTTGAAAACATTTATTTTGTAAGTGACTTCTGCTGCGAGAATGATAATAAACGAATCCTTTAGCCTATCTCTACCTATCAGTAACTAAGAGCTTGTTGGAAACAGTGAGCTAATAAAAGGCAGCTACAGGTTCTAAGGGCATCAGTCAGCGTTGGAATAGATCAGTCACTGCAATCTGTCCAGCATGTTAACTTCCTTCTAGCAAAGTGAGATACCATTTGTCACTGGTCCTTATCAGTAGTTACTGCTCAGAGATACAGAGCCATGATGACCCAAATTGACACTGCACATCTAACACAGAAAACCTGAAAGTGAAAATACACTGACAAAGGCAGTGAGACATTATACATGCAGCCAGAAGAGGAGGAGGGCTGCTGTGACCACACAAGCCTTGACCAGCCTCTCAGGCTGATTCAAGCAGCAATGGCCAGCTTTTGCCAGATTGTTTCAACTACACTTCTCCATTCAAAATCCCCGATATCCATCAGCTTAGAGAGTGATACTCATCATCTCAAAAGATTCGCAAAACCAGTTCAGAAACCAAAGTAAAAATAAACTACTCAGTCTCCAGCTTCTCATTTTAGTAGTTTGACTGTTTAACCTAGGGCCTCCTAGGTTAAAAACCACACCTTTTATACCCTGCATACACACTGAATTTCTTTACTGCTCACTGTTGTCAGGTTTTCACTGTCAGACTGATAGTCTCAGTACTAGGCAATACTTAAAAGTAAGCAGTTATAGAAAATTTAATAGTTGAGGCCTTCCTGAGAGGGAAGGGAATGGAAAACAAATAAACAAAGAAACCTCAACCCCTCTCCCCTTAAAAGAAGTCTTCTCAAAAATCCTGAAGATGAAGTAGCTGAGAGTGAAAAATAAGATTTGACAGGGACACAGCTTCAACTGAAGTGTTTTAATGGAACTCAATTAGTGGCCCTTGAAAAAGGGTGATGGTACATACATGGCCATTTATCAAAACCAACTGCCAGACACTGGGAAAGAAGCCAACCTGTGTATAGCCCTAATTTAGCTATTTGCCTATTAAAAAGAAAAACATTAGAGGGTTGTACACTGAAGGAAACCAGACATGCTCACCCAGAGCACTGTATGTTACTCAGTGACTGGGGGAGCCCTGTGGTATCCAGCTCACAAACCCAGCAGTGTTTAAGCAGGTGCTCATGGCTAAGTATGGTAACAGTTGGTAATTACACCTATAATTACACCTGTAATTAATACCTGCAGATAAGCCTTTATACATTAAAAGCTATACACAAGCATTAACTAGTCCAGCTGAAGATTTGAGAGGTAAAGCCTTTCAGGAATACATGCACCTTTTTTTTGCAGGCACATATGAACATGTGATGTCAGTGCTTGGAGCCAGCTGAAAACAGCAGTGCTGTAGAGTGCTGCTGAAAACAACAGGACAAGACAAAGTGCTGTGTCTGTGGTGACAGCACCACAGGCTCCTGGTTCCCAGCTGGCTCTGAGAATGGGCAGGTGAACTCAAGTCTAAAGCACGGACACAGGTGACACCTATCTACAAAAGACAATGTAAACATACCTTTTGTTGTCCTAGTTGCAAGAAAAGAAACAGGAAAAATAGTTAGCACATTTAATCTAAAAAAACAAAACCAAAACCTCACAAAAATACCCATGCAAAGTGCAGTCTTTGTCGAGGTGTGTGCTGCTATTGTTGTATATTGTAACTGATTTAGGCTAAGTAGAAGTAGCAAATATCCCCATGTGTCAGCTTTTGGAATCATGTGGTGCCATCAGTACAACCTTACCTTCCCAGCTCTTCCCCAATTTCATAAACGTCCTCCACCTTCTGTTGCTTGAAGAAAGCCATACTTGGTCTTTCATTGATGCTCAAGGATGATGCAACTGAATATTAATGAAGAATGACATTCATTACCATCTTCCAAGAGCTAAGCGTCAGTAACACACATCTGTGGTATAGGCACTTTGGATCCATTGCAGCTCATTCATGGCCAAAATTACCACTGATCAATCAAAATAACTAATTCAGCAGTCTCAGCCAAATAGCGAGGGTTAAAATCTGGAAAGGGATGAGCACCTTTAAGTGAAGGGGATTCTTGGCCCCACTGACGTACCCAAGCACATACTTAACCAGAAGCACAGAACACACCACAAAACATAAATGTGATGAAAGGAAAACAGTTAATTAATAATTTGTCAAAGTTCTGGACAATAAAGCCTCCACAACACACTAAAGAGAACCAGCATGAGAATTAACGTTACAGACTCTCTCAAAGAGGTGTCAGCAGACAGATCCCAAGCCAGGAAAACCACGAGGCAGAGCTTCCTTTTTCTCAGGTCAGGCAGTGCTCCTGAAGCACACAGGCAGGACAGCACACAGACATGGTGCTGGAAAGGGCATTGTGATTCCATCTCCAGAGCTTTCAGCACATCTTCCACCCCACAGGGTAGACGTTTCAAATGAGAAGAACACCAGCAGCACCTGTTGCAGGTGTTACTCTGTAACTGTGCAATTTGTTTCCTGGACACAATCTTTTAAGCTGAGAAGCTCTGTGAGCTTTGGAAATACAAGCCTCACACTGGTACACTGGAGCATCTGTGCATTATGCTGGGCTGCTTCTGGATGAGGAGAAGATGAGAAATCACATTATTCCTTGGGATACACCTCCACAGCAATGTATGTTATGACACCAGAATAGATTTGAACAGAGTAATCAGCCAGTCAGGTTATGACCTATTTGATGTTCCCTGTGGAGATGAACACTGGCATTATGCCCAATGGCCCAAATATCCACTGTTTAGATCAGAACATGTAAAATAGCTGTAAGGCCTCTAGCACCACAATAAAATCTAACTACACTGAGACATACAGTTATTCTCACACATCTCTACACTCAACAGCATCTCTGTGCTTGTCAATGTAATGTGCTTTGCTTTATGAATCACAGATGCTGCTTGCTTCAGATGCACTGGGGACTTCCAAGTTCTGTATGTCTATACAGCTCCTGCATATTTTTAAATAGCAGTCATTGGCATCTGACTGGGGCATATTTTGAAGCATATTTCACAAGCAAACAAAGCTCTATTTTGACCCTTTAGATGTAAGTTTAATTCAGTGTTGCAAGAAAACCCAGCTGTTTTGATAGATCAGCAGACCTATAAAACAGGATTAAGTACCAAACAGCAATTGCAGTATTCCTGTCAAACTGAAATGCACGCAAATTGAAGATTTTTTCCTCCAACAAAAGCAGGTACCATAAGCAGAAAATACATTGTAAAAATCTAACAATTCCTCAAAACACACCCAAGCTTTGTTCATTCACTTACCTCAGAAAAAAGACTGGTTGCTTTGTTTGCCCCACTCTTTTTACAAACCACTGGCTTCTAATACATGGGTGGCATGTTGAGTATCAATTCCTTTCCAAATAGGCTCCTTCTGTTAGTTCAAAGGAACAGGAAGTCACTTAGCGCTTCTACATAAATGTATATATTTTAGTTGATGTTAGCAAAACCTACACATTAGGAGAAAAAATTTGTTTGATTGCTTTATGTCAAGCAGAAGGGCTACTACATCAATGCTTACAGCCACAGCTTCACCATTGTCAGATGAGAAGTATTTCAGTTATGCACCAGAACTGTGATCTGTACTCTCTGAAGGGTGTTTATCTGCACCCCTCTGGGGTGACAGGCATGGGGTGGTGTGGCATGACTGACATGCACCTGGCACATGACCCAAACACACCGGTTTCTGCCACGTGTCAGAGGTGACCATTCCATGGCACACTTGCAGGTGCCTCAGTGGAGGAGAAGGAGGTGCAAGGCATCCCTCACAGGGGCTTTCATGCTCTCAAGAGCAGCATTGCTGGAGGTCTGCACTGCACATGGGATGGCTCAAAGGCTCTGAGGCTGCTGCATTTCTATTACCAAACCTGCTCGAACCCCAGTCTCAAAGCTTTGCAATGGACACAAACGGGCCTCCCTTGCCCTCCTGTGTAACAGTACTTTAGCAATGATCTCTCTCATCCAGCTACCCAAGGCAAATGACAGAAACCACACAGGTTGTGACACTGAAGCACAGGATAACCACCACACTATTAAAATACATAGTAGAAACCAACACTTGCATTGGTGAGCATGATGCACTGCAATGTGGGTTCTTTTTTTTCTACTTTCTATCCTGGCTTTGTCTATATTTTCATAGTTTTTCAAGGTGAAGCCAGGTGAACTGTTCTGTTACGCTGTTGCTCAGTAATTTCCTTCCCAAAACCATGTCCATGCCTAGGATAAAAATGTCTATTTTTCTCCTCAATGAAAATAAGCAACTCAAATTTCATTTGTAAGCAAATTACTGTATTGTTCAAGCAACCTTTCATAATCTCACCAAAAGATCACTGACCACTATTGCTCAGAGCTTGAAACCACAGTCAATAAATGCTTTAGTCATATTTACAAGAATGAGGACATCTCTGAGCTATTTGCTCCTTACTAAGTTTATACAATATTGCTTGCAATTGTTCAAAGCAGAATTTTCTGAAGTGTTGGTTGAGTTTAGCCTTCACAGACTTCAAAAATGCAAACAAAGGACAAAGCCAAGCCTTGCTGAAAACCCCAAACCTTTCGCTCACCCTGAATTGCAAAATTACATTCTGAGCACATGCAAAAGCCAAGCACAGGAAAATGCCCAGGTAATAAGAGATGCTGCTGAGACTTGCCCAAAGACTGTAAATCCCTCAAGCCAACTACTCCCTTCATCAGAATCCAAGGTACATGGTTATAAACAACATTAATGCAAACACACCTAAAAAGCCTTTGTTTTAAGAAGGAGTTCATTGCCATTCAGAACAGCAAGTTAAAAAGATTGCTTTGAGAGTGGGGAACCCACCCAAGATGCCTCTGTGAACACAGTCACTTAATGTTTGATTGACAAGTTCACTCATTTCCCAGCATCCTCCAAAGAACACAGCTGATTCTGCAGGTGCATAGAATCCATGTAAAAATAACCAGGAAATTCTCATCCCTTCTGCTGATCTCTTAACTTACACCCATTTCTGCAAAGGTCAGTCCGGTAAGTTGAATCTCCCATGAAGGGCCCATTCAAGCCCAGAGCCTTGCTTTTGAAGGCTGAAGACAAAAATGTTGCACAGTGTTCAGACCCCCAGTCGTACCTCTGATGCACTGGTGTTTCCCATGTCTATCACTTCATGTTATCCCATCCTGCCTTCCACAGATATCTCTCACTGGCTTTCACCCAACAGTCACGCTCAGCAAATGCCCAAAATAGATCATACACTTGATGACCCAAAGCAATTGTCATTGGCACAGCATAAGAGGATAAGCCAACAAAAGATAACCTTCACACACTTAAAATTCATCTGAAATAGAAGTGCCATTCACAAGCATGAATGTTACCCTTCTCAGATATTATACCCTGATCTCAGGAAACTAAGGTGATTTCACTTTCAAAGATTTCTTATACTACAAGGTTTTTGTTGGACTCCATTTTACATTTGCAGAGCACAAGTACATCAAAGCAGGAATGAGAGCCTTAGTATTTTTTTCTCTAGTCAGGTGGTGATTTTTCATGTGGTGGCCAGTGAAGGCAGACAGAATTAGAGATGGACAGACATTCATCTTGGACTCAGACAAAAAAGTTGTTCAGGATCTGAGGAAAGAGCAACAGCCACCTTTTTTTCCTGATACACACCTTATGCTAACACTTCAGGGGCACGTGCCCAAACAATACCACAATCCAGTGAATCAGGCCATTTCCATCACTTAGGATCTGCACCAGAATTCATTAAACCCAGGGCGATGAAGGCATCTGCTTCAGTGAGTTCTGAATCAGATCAGAGCTTAATTGCTCCACAGCAAGCTCAGCAGAGGACATGAGCTTCTGTGTCCTTTCATAGAGCATGCCATGTCTATTCCTCAACCATCCCACACTGGGACCACCTCTCCTCTTGCTCTGGCATTCCTCACAGTGGGCATTTTCATATTACTGTGTTTCCATAATGATACTCCATAGTACAGTATATGTTTAGTATAAGAATGTAATACTTCACCTTCTACTGCTGTATCCAGCTCTCCTTTACACAGGCCCAATACCACAAGGCAGCAAAGCACTGCTTATCCTGTGTGAATGATCTTCCTACAGACATGTAACAAAGCTGCAGCAAACCCAGAAACAGAATACAGGCCTCTGAGATGACAGCTTCAGGCACTAGAAACATGTCCTGCCTCATCTCTTCACATTCCTAAAAACTGCCCTACCATAAAACAGGATCATATTTAGGAAATCACATTTTCCCATTGTGCTCTAAGGCATCCATTTAAACACCTATACTTTACATCAGTACAACTCCTGGATAGAGACATTCTTATTGCAGTACAGAAGCTTTCTAGTGCAGCTTGTGCTGTGTGTAAAGGACATCAATCTACAGAAACCCACTCTTCTGCAGAGAGTGACAGAATCTGCCTCAAGAGGAGCAGAAGAAAGTAAGTTCTATTTCTCCCTCTAAGGAAGTTTTCCCTGCACAGGTAAGTTATTAGCCAGTCATTACCAAATTATGTGACAATCAGTGACTGGTTTGTACATGTCAAACCCATGATAAATGTCCCCCCACCAGTGAACGAGAGCAGAATACAGAAAACAGGTGAGAACAAAACTCTTGGAACATTTCCCTTGCCAACAGCCTTGCATTTCTTTTCCTTAGGCTATCTTCTGTCCTAAGGAAACCAGTTTCAAGTGACTGAGGCAACAGCTGAATAATCTGACTCTCTCAAGTACACCTGACATGAGCTGAATCACTAAACCCTTTACCAAACTCAGAAGCACTCCCTGTGGCATGCTTTTATATTACAAAACATTAGTTACACTAAACCAAAATCCCAAGCCCACTAGAAGAGAACAAAGTAAAAACTTCCCTTATTAACTGTTTTATAATACTGAAAAATTACCAAAACCAATTTAGAATCAAAACCTGACTGTTTTAAATTAATGATTTGGAAAAAAACCCCCAAAAACCCAAACCCACTAAACAAATTAAAGTTATATTGTCTTCTAGTGTTGGTGTTTTATGCTAAAACTAAACAGATTTTTATAAGCATTAAAATATTTTCTTCTTTCACTTTCATTCCTTTTTTCACCTTTCCTTCTCTTTTCTTTTATCCCACAAAAGACGATGCAATTCCAACAGCAAAAAAACCCCAAACAACCCAAGTGGGTTTTACCCTCTGCTTTCAAATAAGCATAGCCCAGTTAAAAGCTCCATTAATTTCAGCAAACCTTATTTTCACTGAAACATTTCCCTGTCAGAAACAACAGTAGCCTAAATTTTTTTCTGCCAGGAAATTGAGGCAGCTATTACTACCTGTGTGTTTATAAAAAACACAAAACACACCCAGCATCTGAGCAATTCAGCCCCATTATAGAATCACTGCTCCTGCCACTAACTCTCAAGGGCTCCCTTTCTGACCTCCCAAATTTACCCTGCGGTAATTACACGTGTGGCGAATGACCCAACACTGTATTTCTAAGCCTCCGCTTCAAGCACACGTACCAACCACACTGGCTCTGCAGCTAATTCCAGCTCCCAGCCAAGGCCAGGGATCCCAAAGCCCGGCGTGCCTGAACGATGAGCTGGGTGGGAACACAGCCTGGACGCTCAGGGCGCAGGGGAAGCCCACAATGCCAGGCACGCTGGCACGGCATGGGACAGAGCCCTGCTCCCCGTCCCTGAGGCGCCTTCAAGGATTACTGCTGCACATAACTCACATCACTTCCCCAAAGTCCAGGGAGATCTCGTTTCTGCGATCTGTGTTTCTTGTGCAAGCAACTGAAAGGCACAGAAAAAAGTCTGAAACCAACTGATGTTTCAGAAAAGGCTCAGAGTTGAGCTTTTCCCTCATGAGTTAGGCAGGCGAGCACTGCGATTTTGGTCCTTTTGCAGCTGGCGAATGATCAGCCAAAGCAGGAGCAATTGCCACACATTTTCACCCTCTAACTTACGCCTTCCTTCTTGACCTCTACAAAGATGCGGGCCAGGCCAAACCAGTCCCCTCTGGCTGTGTTGCTCCCCCGGCTCACTGGCCAGAGGAACAGGTGTAAAGAAACCCAAGGGAAGCTGTTTGAGGGGAAACGCAGGAGAGAATTTAGGGAATAAACACGATGGAAATTGCACAGCATTTGCTGAATGGTTATCAGCAAGTTGAGCGTGAACCCCGGACTAACCGCCCCCGACGGCCTCGGACAGAACAGCGCCAGAGCGAGAGGCGTGCAACACCAACAGGGGCACTTCTGGAAGTGCTGCATTCCCCGGCCCCCGTGGGACCTGCTCGGGGATAAAGGACAGCTGCTCGCGGCGGGGGTGCTGCGGGGAGCTGCCTTTCCCCCCAGCTGGCGGCTGCGGGCACACACAGAGCCAGCTCAGACTCCGTGAAGCGGCCGAGGGTCCGCACCCCCCACACCCCCACCAGCGGGACCCGCCGCCGCCCGGCCAGAGGGGCTGCACAGCAGCGACACCGCAGCCCCTGACCCGCGGCACAGGCGAGACACGGAGCGGGAGCGCCGTGAGGGCGCCTCAGCGTACGGAACGAACCCAGAAGGACATGGAGAGGGGAACCTGCGGAGGCGCCGCCGGCTGAGAGGGAAGCGCCCACTTACCGCGTCCGCCGGGCTCCCCGTGCGCGCAGGGTCGGGCCGGGCAGAGGCTGAGGGGGCGGTGGGGCCGTGCCGGGCGGAGGAACCGCGGGGCCCTGCCCGCCGCCCGCCCCGGGCCCGGAGGGAGGGCTGAGGGAGGGGCCCGGCTCCGCGCTCCGCCCAGGGCAGCCCCGGGGGGAGAGGGCTGTCCGCTGGGACCGGGACGATCGCCCTGACTGCAGCAACGCCGTCTGGATGGGAGTGTGGGGCCGATGCAGCCTCCAGGGCACTCGGCACCACCCTGACTGTGCCAGCCCTGCACTGCCCCGATGAGATGCAGACAGCTCATGCTGGGCCAGTCCAAAGCCTTGCAGACCGACACAGCTCACCCAGGCTGACTGGGGAACAACTCTGCTGTAGAATCCGATTTCCTTGCTTCAGTAGATAGAGGATATGTAAAAGCAATACCAAGAAAATAAGGCTGAGGAGGCAAATCCAATGCAGAGGCACTTAAGTTGTATAAGCCTTGTTCTACATTCTAGACAAGCTGAAACACAAGCCTAGATTGGTTACTGCGTGGTCTGAAACCCATTACCCAGTGAAATTGCCCGTTGTTTCAAGAGACAACTGTGACAAAGAACAGCACAGGTTCCCAGACCACACGGTGCAGCTCAAGTATGCATTACTAGAACAAACCTCTACCATCCTGCTTCCCAAGCTGCCTTAGCCCAAGTGTAGCCCATTCCAACAATGACATCCTTCATCTATTCACTCTCCTATCATGAAGACATCCCCAAAACCTGTAAAACTAGATTTTCTCCCCCTTTATTTGGCAGACAGTAATTGCAGTAAACACTCTTAGGTTTCCTTACATTTCTTCGGGGCAAGTTAATATCCATCATTTACTAACGAGAAATGATGTGGCATTGTTCACACCTTCAAAATAAAATACAAGTGCCAGGTTGCCTTCACTTCCAATCCTCCACGTGATTAAGGTAACACAAAGCTAATGCTAAATGATCACACATAAGCAGGATGTTTTCCTTTGCCATAAGGTGTAAAGAAAGATAAATTTAAGAGTGATTTTGTTCTAGGCAAGTGCCTAAAGGCAGTGCTTTTTATTATCACAGTTAAAAAGAAACTTGGATTGTTCCAAGCCAAGAGGACTGAACTGTGCCCCTGATCGCCTGCCCTGGGAGTGGTGTTCACAGCCCACGAGTTCCACCCAGCTCTCCCAGCTCCGAAAGGAAAGTGGCTGCATCTGATACTACACAGGGTGGAGAACAGGAAGTAGGAGCAAAAGTAAAGGTTTCAAAGGGCAGTGGAAGCATTCAGAACTCTCTCAAAGGGAAATAAAGATATTTAATTTCTCACCTTTAGTTGTACAACGGGATATGATCATGTGGAAGTCACAGCTATCATACTACAAAATTCTCAGAGCAAAGGGCACTTGAGGAAGGCCACTGCTTTTGTGTGCTCCTAGCGGCAAGGAAGGGAACAAAACACCCTGAGAGGCTACAACTGCTTTTCAAATTGGGGCAAGCTCTCCCTAGAACCTGTATAACCTCAATTTGAATGAAGGTTTCCAAGACCAGCGAGGGTAGATTGAACCCCACCTCTGGTGCCATGTCCACAGGGTTTGCAAGCCCAAATACAGATTCTGCCTAAGTAGGATGTTGTTCTTACATGGTTCTGTGGTTGTCCACCCTTAAAACACTAACTCAAGACTTCTTTCCAACACCTTTGCATGAAGGTAAAAGCTTTTATGTGCACACAGGACAAGAACAGAAAGGAAAACTCAAACCTGAGCAGGCAGCACCAGTAAACACTGCAGCCATGCATTTGCTAGCCTCCTTTAGAAGTGACAAATTAGGAAACCCGCACCTTATGTTCCAAAGGGGGAGTTCCAGGATTAAATACCAGAAAAACACCACCTGCATTTCTTAAAACAGGCAAATAGCTTATTCCACAGTTTAATCACCAATCACAGTGCCTGAAGACATCAGTGATTCCATTCATCAGCTCAAACCTGACATCTTAGGGGCAACTCACTGCAAAACCTAACTTGTTTTTTACACACCAAAGGTACATGGCATTTGAGAGACACAGGCAGGATGCAGCTGCTCAGGACTGGGGCAATCTTAGCTGGACAAAGTCATCTTAGTTTACCAGGTATATTCCAGTATTGAATGTTTTAATTAGTGGATATATATATTTTTTATAACCGTGGTTTTTAAAATCACATTCAGTATATAGTCCTGAGTTTTGCTTTCTAGTCTCATGCTCTGAAAGCTGGCATTACAGGTGGGCATCCTTGAACTGTAGACAAGTGTGGCTTATACAGCAGATCATCATGGAAAATACCACTCTGCTAACTTCTGATTGAACCTTTTACCTTCTTTTCCAGGGGGGAAGTTTCCAAGGCAGAGCACACCCTTCCTCTGCATTATCTGAGGGAACATACTTCATGTGTGGGAATTCCTAAAGCTTCAGCACTACATGGATTCTGCTTTCTGTTGAGGTCAAGGAGCTGCAGATAAGGAAGCTATATTTAGTGCTTCTGAAAATCCCAGAAAAGGAACACCTGATACTTTGTAATGCCAGCAGATTCAGTGTTGTTCTCTGCATCTCTGAGGCACCCAGAGCACAGTGAGACTCTGCCAAATATTTGGTCTCGGTCCAGAGTAGGCCAACTGTGTTTATCCTAAGTTATGCATTTCTTAGGAACCAGGTTTTTAACATACATCAGCCACACTCACATCCTTATTGCAATCCCACTGAGAGCAGATGCATCAAGCTTAGTCCTAAGGAGCAAACAGGAGTCTCAGCTGCTCTTTACAGGCCCCAGCAGCTGCTCAGGGCAACACAACCTACTCAAGCTAAACATGCCAAGTATCCAAGTGAGGACATTGCTCCCCATGCACTCTCTTCCCAGAATTTTCTGTTTACTTCTCTGACTTAAAATTTTCAGTATACAGGACGGGAGGTCTTTAGGCCATAGTCATGTTCTGCCTCAGCTGCTGATCTCTATCCTGTTTTGCAACCCCTTTGAACAGATTTCCAGCTGTGCCAGTATCTACTCCTATAACAGCTTGCCATTCTGTAGCAGAGCCAGAGGACAACAACTGTGCACTATTCACCTCTGCTATGAAAGATATGCTTGGATTTGCAATTACAGTCATGTCTGAATTCTTATTTTTTCCTCCCTTACAAATATTTACCCATTAAGTTACATATCTGAAGTAGGTTAGGTACTTCAAGCCTCTTTAAGGGAATCAAGCAATTCCAAAATGCAAAATTCATATCTGAAAGACAGATATCGAGACTTGGTTTCCAAATCAATTGAGTACTTGATTATATTTTAAAAACAGCTGAAATTATTTATTTGACTACAAAAGACTGTGGCAAAACATCAGTACCAAGCCTCCTAAAGAAGCTTTTGGGGTGTCAGGAGATACCATACCAACAAGGTTTCCCAGAAAGTGTGTGAACTCAAAATTCCTCTGAGTGCTCAAGCAAATTTTATCTCTCCTCCCCTCTTCTCCCAAGAAACTTAAGGACACCAATCACAAGTTTACCCAGTCAGCATCACCTGCATGCAACATGTTTATGGTTCACGTCTTCATGCTTCAAAGCCAAATTTACATGTATGTTCTTCTATAGAGATTCTCTCAACATCAATTATTATCAGACAAAAGTACAAGCTCTACCACCGGCTTGTTCTGATGGCACCTGCAGATATTTGCATCTGTTATGGGGGAAAAAAAAAAAGAACCAGAGCAATCTATAAAGTAATAAAGAATTTATTTTTTCTTTACATCAATCCTTATGAAGACAACATCATTTATGTTTGTAATTCAAATTTCTTGTACCGCATATTGCTGATTTTTAACATGGCACTTAAGGGAACAGTCACTTAAACAGCTACACAATTCCATTAAATTAAACAATTTGCCATTTCTCAGTTATGTGATTGAACATACAACTCTGTCAAATTTAAGACCATTCATTCATTTCTGATGTCGTACAAGAAAGAAAAAAAAAATCTTTCCCTTTCTGCTGAAATATCTTACCACGTTTACAAAGACTGAGGGGAAGGGAAGAAGCTCTCACAGAAGACACCTAAGGGGCAACAGAAAAATCCTTTTTATTGATTACATAGCTGGCAAAAAGAACAACACCAAACAATGTGATAATACTGGATGATAACACTACCTGGACAAATGTACAGGTCAAGCAGAAATACTGTGCAGTTCTAATAACTAGAGGTGTAGTGCACCAATCTTTTGCCTATTTAACAGAAAATAATAGACCCTTTTAAACAACGAATGAAAAGTTTCACTGGGAAGCCATGCACACACGTATGAAGATGGAGGAATATTCTGCAAGATGCAACTTAGTGGTCTGGGTTACATCACATGTTCTAGGAACCATGCATGAGGAACTCTCTGCACGCTATGTGCAAGGCCTTGAAGTTAAAATACCATCTTGGCAGTCGTTATTTGCATGAACAGGTCAGTTGCCCACTACCTGGCTGGCATGAATGGTTAACCTCATGCACCACTTCAGAAGTTTGCACACAAACTCTTGGGCTCCATGCAGTTCAGCTTTGGCAGGCCACTGAGGCACACTGTATTTTGGCCTGGTTTTATCAGGTTTAAATACTGCCTGTGTTTCCTGCATGTCCCTAATGAGTTACTACTTTCCAAGGTTACCAGATTAAGCACCACTAGAAAACCAGGTCACCCAAAGACATTTGCAACAGCAAGCAAGGCAAGCTTCCCTGATGTTACTTCCTGCTATATGCATCTTATTTTTGTTCCATGGAGACTTCTAGTGGCCAGAGGTGAGAATCCTCTGCAATTTTTTGACCTTTTAACTCATCACTAAATCAGTAACAAGGCTTAACAAAATGAAGCCAACAGCTTGTTGGGAACTTGAGCATAACAGCATCAACTTGTTTCATATTTGCAAGCTGACAAAATATCCAAAGACAACACAACTTCCGAGGCTTCCTAACATTCATGGATTACAGTCACACCGAGGCAGAGGAAACAGAGCTGCTTAGTTTTACTGTACAACTGGTAACAACTGAATAGAATGAAACACAGCGACATATGCACACACAAACTTAACTGTCAGCACAACTCTGACAAAAATGGTCCTGTAATATTGCAGGTCGTATTTTGTCAGCTAAAGAACTTCCTGAACAGTTGCCTTAAAGTTAGTTTTATCTTCACAACCCAAAGACTTGAATGGAATCAGTCTGAAAACATCTGAAGTCATACGACTAGTTAATAGTAAAGACTCAAAGCCAAAGAATAACAGATTGTAGGACTAGGGTAGGTATAAGCATCTGAATTCTTCACCTTACTATTTCAACTGTGGTCACTGAAGGGAAGATCTTCACCTTAAAAAAAAATCATTTAACACTTGAAAAAAACATTAAAACAAACATACAAACAAAAAGCCTACATTACAGATTGATTTAGAGACCAGCTCTTTCAAAACCAAGACAGCATAACTCGAAAATTAAAAAACCTGGTCCCACTTTTGTATTCAAATACTGATTGTAAGTAGAAAAAGAATACAGTACATGCAATAATATCAAAACCCTGCCCTCCAGTACACAACCAAGAGTAACTAGGGAATTAGGAAAAAACCCCCAACTACTGCTTACAACAGACAAGGTAGGGGACATTTTAGAAGACTAATAACATAAATCAAGATGATCACACCATCAGTCACTCAATGGCAAGGATTTGCTGGCGACGTAAAAATTATTTGTCATACAGGAAGCATAGATTTTTTATCAAAAGTAGTCCTCTAAGTTACAACCTCACGTCTGATTAAATAGTTCCCTTCCATATAAACTAACTTATAATATGCTTACTTGGAGAAGGCTACAGCTACATTATCTAAAATATATTTTTTTAAAAGTGCTGTGAAACAGAAGCAGGATTTCTCTCTATGTACACTTATATTGACTAAAATGATTACATGATTATACCCAATAAAGTACTACTACTTCTAAGAAACCAAAACAAAACACATAAAATACAAGCTTGATGAACTTGATTCTTCCCAATGACTAGTTTTGGTTTTTTGCCAATTAACTACTTCCCCAGAGCTCAGTGATTTGCTGCCTAGATTTGAATACTAGTTTTATCATGACACATTAGTCAATCCAACATTCTGAAGATCCAACAGTTCAAGAAAAAACATTGCAAGAGTCTGGAGAATAGCCATCAAAAAAGACGCCCTCCTTCTCCCCAGAACCATTTATGAACACTGCTGGTCACCAAATGACAGAGAATGGCCCCCAGTCACACTTCCATAGCAGAAACACTACAGCTCAACAGTCCAGATGTTGTTCCTTACCCCTGTCTTGCAGGATGTGCATCCAACACTCACAGTAAAGCTGAGCACATTGAGAGAATATTGCTTTTTTCTACTGGAAAAGGATCTTCCGTTCCCATGTGCATGTTGTGACCTTCGATTGATTGGTAAATATTTGTTTTATGAACCCTGTCACTACCACTATTGTACAATAGTTCTACAATCATGAAGAAAGAACGCTGTGTTTCTTCTTAAAGAACAAGACTTCACCTTAGGTCCTAAAGAAGAAGAAGGATTAAAAGAAAAGAAAAAAACAAAAAAAACCCCAACCACCCAAAAAACCCCCCCACAGAAACAAAAAACCGTAACAAAACAAACCTTCAACAGATATGCAAAAAATTAGCTACTAAAGCATGGTACTCCTGTGACAAGCTCCATTCTTCCATAGTATCTGGAGTTTGGTTGTGACCTTTTTGAACTATTGCAATCAAAAAAGTGAATACAAATAAAACGACTAAACAGAGTTCGATTCATAAAGCTGTTTGCACTAATGAGCATCTTTATCAACACAGCTGCCCTGAAAAGTAGAAATGCTGTTTGCTATCACTGTTTCAGTACACACTCAACAGTCAGAGACAAAAACAGGTACTTATTTTACCTTTACTCCAGAGTACATATATTCAAGTGTTCTGTTTGGTGATCCATTGCATGAGACTTCAGGGAAAGACAAAGGAATGTGAAAGTTCTTCCTGTGCTTCATCCCATGCTTTTCTGGTTAGTGACCTCAAGAATGGCTAGATTGAACCAACCTGAATCCAAAAAATACTATGTCCTCTCACATTGAGCCTGCACTACAAAAAACATGATTACATCAAAAAAACCCTAAACTCAGAATGGCAATGAATGTAACAGAGCATGGACTTCTCTTATTGTTTCACCTCCAGGCATTAATGGTGCACTGTGGGAAAACACCTGTCAATTCAGCTAATTGACTAAACTGAGACAGATATTAAGTGCTCTACAAATGATTCCATGAACATAAATGTAAACAGAAGTGTTTGGCCTCCATACAAAGTGGTATTTCTGAAAGTGCTGGGATTTGGAAATCTGTCCTGCATATTTCCAAAAGCAACTAGTTTACATTCTGTTTGACAGGATTAATAAAGTGTTTTGGAGGTTAACTCACTTTGGTCATGATCCCAAAGAACAGTTTATATTAACCAGTTTCAGCTATCCTCCTCATCATCACTAATAAGGTCTCTTTTTTCCACACAGGTCTCTCGCTCGCGCAGGAAGTCCTCGCGAATGGCTTCCAGCTCCGTCAGTTCCAGGCGCACTTTCTCCAGGTGATAGGTCCTGCGGTTCCTGATCTGGCGTAAGGGAAAAGGGTTCAGGTCTCCAAAAGCAATAGCAGTCAGTTTCCTGCAAGATTACACAATGTTAGAATACAATCATTCACATTTGGTGGGGTTTTACATCAGTTTTAAACTTCATCCATATTGCCTTTTATTGTATGTCAGATGTCTCTGGTCTCTTTCACACATAACAGGTCTCAGATGTTATCAATATTGCAAGAAATTTCTATAAAGCACTCAGGCTTAAGGTTACTTCAAGTGATAAAGTGTTATCAAATGCTCAAGAGTTCCCCAAGCCACCTGTAAACTCTGCTATAGAGATCACAGTCTTGACATCACTGAGCAGAAGACATAAGCTTGGGTAATCAGACCTTCCTTGGCTCCACTGAACACTTGGTATGACCAGTTACCCATTACAGACTGGACAACTTCCTCCACAGAACCCACTGAAGCTCCTTCAATCCCATACCAGTCAGCTCTCCAGTTAACCAAGATAACCTGACCATTAAGAGACCAGATTAAGCCTGGGACAACACAAATGCAGACAAGGATAATACAGAACATGGACAAGCCAAAGCTTCCAACACAGTGAGAACACTCTGGGATTCTGCTGGCTGGAGCACAGAGATCTCTGGGCCAGTGTTAAGCCAAACCTGTCAGGGCACACAGCAAAGCAACACAGAGGATGCAGCCCCCTTCCAGAGCCACGCTGCATCACACCATCCTGCAGTCCCAGCAAACCCACTAACTGGTCAGTCTAATCAGTCCAAAAAGAGTTAACTACATCATTATTGCTCATCTACACCCAAAAATATCATTGTTTACTAAGGAAAAAAGGGGAACTGGAACATTTAATTTATTCTATTTGCATTATCAGAAATAAATATTAAGAAAACTTATTTGGACAGTTTATTTAAGGCTAGGTTTGTATTTTTGAGTGATCTAGGAATGATTTCCTGCTATTTCCACACAGAACATATTCCAACAGCTTCTCTACCTGTGCACAACATGCTGTGGATCTGTAGAAAAACCCAACTATGACATCCTGGAACTAGAATATAATTATGCACGTCTGTAGAGACCTTCCCTTACTACAGATTTTGAACTTAGAAACTCTGTGCAGAATGATTTTTAACCCGTTCAGAACATCCCTGAATTATATACAAATAAGTATTTCTGAATTTTTCCTCCAGAACAGGATGATTTTTTGTCTGTATCAGGAAAGATCTAATTTTACCTGCTTTTGTACTGTTCAAATGCTGAGTTTTACAGCATAAAACTTGTACAAGCATGGCAGAATAAGAAACCAGGCAGCTTGAATCCTGTCTTGTCAGTCCTAGCAGGCAAATCCATATTCCCTAAGTGGCCCTACACCACTACTTCCACTCTTAAAACCCCAAAAGGCAGAGACTTACAGATCAGCATAGAGCATATTTGTATTGCAAATATCTTTGATGTACTGAATTCTGTCCTCATTTGAACTCCCCATCTCCCAGTGGTCCCTAATTAGTTCATTTTGTTAACACCAAAATGAGATCTCTTACAGCAATATGAAAAGTCTTTAAAATAGGTTATTTCAGCACCAGAAAGTTTAGACAGGAGAATCAAGACATCTCCGTAAGTGGAAAAGGAATGGAAAGCCAAATAATCACCTCTGACTAAATATCAACATTTTTTTCAAATTAAGTAAGAACAAATAAAATTAATTTTTTTTCTGTCTGCATCAATCCCAGCAATCCCTTTTCAGCACAGGATTACTCAGTTTTAACTTCTCTCCAGTCAAAACTGAAACACAAGAAGTAAAAATAATAAAGCTCTTGAAGCAGGAGTCAAAGTATATGCCTAAACTTATGTGGAATTTATTACATTAAAAACAAACATCTCAAATTTCAATATACAACTTTGCTCTCAATTGAAAATTAGTGAGCTTCAAAAGATAGGCAAAACATTTTCAGACATTAAACCAACCCCAATGTGACCCTTCTTTTTAAGATTAACCTGCTGCTCTACAGTCTTGAAGCCAGGAACCTAAAAACACGAGACCCTAATTTACAAACTGTAAGTCCTATGCAAGGACTGAAGACCAGAAGAGTATCTAAATTGTATTTATTCCCTGCTTCCAAGTCTATCTTAAAACCAGCTGGAGCTACGTGGCAGTAGCCTGTACATTAACCATGCATAAGCAATCTAAGGCTTGGGGGACACGGCTCACATTTTTAATGCTTGAGCCAGGACATGTTTTTATTTATCATAAAACATTTTACTAACAAGTTACATCTGCAATGCAGAGAGAAACTTCACCTATAGTTGAAGTTCTGACGTGTTGTTACCATGACACAACAGCTAAACAACGTTCTCTCCTTCACACCTAAAAATTACTATTTAAGCCTTCATCACTTCTGGTTTGTCTCTGCTAGATGAAAGTGCTCATGACAAATCCTAGCAGTTGGTTGCATCTCTAATTGCTTTATATCTGAATTAGGATCTAGATGAAAACAACACCAAAGCCACAAGATAGACCTCTCCCTCCACCCACAAGTCCTTCAATGCCACCCCAGTCTGAGTTACCCACCTGGCATCAAGGATGGTGCGTGTGAAATAGCGAAGGTACTTGAAAATGGACATCGAATCTTGCAGCTTCAAGATTTCCTCTTCTTTGTATTTAAAAAGTGCCAGGGCAAATCGAAATATTACCTGATAAAAATACATACAATATTTGGTTCTTTGTAAGTATGGAATGCACTGAGTCTCATGGTCATCTTTAATAAACTCCAAACAGGAGTTCCTCTTGCACAGGCTGCACTTGAGCCCTCGAATCACGTCTCCCTTTTACCTCCCTTCCCTGCACCAGCCTCTATTTCCAAATGCTGGAAAATGTTTCGAATGGTTTTTTATGCACAGTTCCTCCCTTGTTTTTTTCCTACCAGTCATTTTAACTGACAGGAGTTTTGCAAAACAACCTTCCTCCAACCCCGCACTCAGTAACACCACAGTACTTCATTATCCAGTAGGAAGCAAACAAACTTAGCCCATTCAGATCACCTTTGGTCCCTCATAGAGGAAGGAGTCCCAGATTTTGAAAAGAATGTCGCTAACCACGCTGTCCACAAACACCACAAGAAACCAGTTGAAAGTGATAAGAGTATAATCAACTTTATATTGTTCAAAATGAGCATGCAGTCGGGGAAGCTTCTCGCTCATTAAATCCTTGAACACTCGCTGATCAACCTGAAGAGATGACAAATAGGGTGTTACTGTTCCAATTTTCCAGCACATCATTCAAAGCAGGGCTGTTACCAGTCTGTAAGTGCAAGATCTTCCGGAGGTAACCAGGAAACCCAGCACTGTCTAGCTAACACTTCCAAGCTAGATCCACCCAAAGCACACACAGCTACCCCACTGCACACTGCCCTTGTCTGCTTCTCAACCCAGCCCCAGTCTCACAGGGCTCCTCATGCACAGGTGGAGTGTTTCTAGTACAAGCTACCAGTGCTGCACTGGTGCAGGAGCACGGGAGCAGAGAACATGCTGGGCAAACACTTGGCTGGAGGAGGCAGCCTGTACCAGAGCATCACCAGGAAGCAGGAATGCTACAGTGCCTACTGCCCACAGCACTGCAAATGCATTCTCACCCCGGCCCTCCCACAGACACAAATGCATTCTCACCAGGCCCTCCCAGCACCACCATGCCCCCAAATGTGAGGAAAGGAATGATAACACAGCTCAGTGTTGTGAAGCTATCGATGAGAAGGGGGGTTAAGGACTGCAGCTTCAAGCAGGACACTGAACAACCATCTCAGAGTTAGAGTCCTTGTCTAAATAAGGGCCCTGGTGCCTGGAACCCAGCCCTGTCAACCCCACTCCTGTCCCTCTCCCAAAGAGGCCTATCAGACAGCTGCAGAGGAAAGCTTTTGACTGGCTGCAGTTTACAGGACCAGGCTCTATCCTGGCAGAGCACATACCTGTGATCCCAGCAGTGTCTTAGTATAATAATCACGAGGCATGAAAACTTCCACTATTGTTACTAGACACCAGAAAGCATCTTCCTGTTCCAAGTATAGAAGTGCAATTGCTACCAACCTGAAAATGGGTTTATTTGGAGAAAAAGATTATTATAGTATCACAAACTGTATTAAGAACCATTACAGCAAAGCATTTGTTTCTGTTCAGCAGAGATATATGTATTAACAGCAGAGCACTGAACTGCAAAACTTAATGAAGTTTAAGATGGGGCAAAGACATGCCTTCTCAGCCACACCAAGTATTTGTATTCAGCTAAATAAGGAAAAAAAAAAAGGAAACAGAAAAAGGCAAAACTTACTTTGCCCTAAGAATTTCTTGAAGTGTTGGTGTTGCCAATTTTAAGAGCTCTCTAAACACAGAGTCTACTTGAGAAAGGAGATGTTTATTCTAAGGGTGTTAAGTGGAGGTTTCCATATTACTACTACTGCTACCACCACCGCCTCACCACCTCTACTACGTTACTCATTGCCTCTATTTTTCTACTTCTTCAGTGCAATTTCAAATGACAAAGCTGCTCTAAGTCCAAAAGCCTATTCTAGTACATAAAATAGTGCACAAATGGACATCTATAGTATTACATCACAGGGATGAGACAGGGTGTTAGTCTAACACACCTGCTTCAAGTAGCACCTTCTTTTACTACAGATCTCCAAGCAGCACAGCTATTCTGACAAAGGCCAACTGCAATGAATCAGAATTTTTCTTAGCATTGTAACACAAGAATCTCCTTTAAATTCTGCAATTCTGATTGAAGACATCAGTGGAAAATGCTGAAATTTGTTGCCCTAACAATACATAAAAACTTTCAAGCATTTTTTCTGCTTGCTTTAAAAGAAGAAAAAAACCTAACAAATTCTTGCACGAAAAAGCAACACAATGCCCTACAGCTGACATGAAATCAATGCAATACTACATTTAAGTAGCTCATTTCTTATGAGTTAATTCCAGTTCCAGTTTTGATGCCAAGTTTATTTTACAAAATTTTTTATCCAGGTCAACTGCTTTTTTCATTGGCTTAAAAAATGTGATAGTTATTTGCTTATTATAAACTATGAGCATACAACCCATAAGGGAAAATGCTGTTTGAAACCATGTTGCTATACATGTGATTTGAAAGGCTCACTAAGTGTTTCACTGCATAGTTATTACCCAAGATTAGCAAAATCTTACCTGTTGAGCCCTTGGCAATATCCTATATCAGGATTTCTCCAGGAAAATGCCAGCAGCACATTTCGCAGCTTCTGGATCCCTTCAGATGTTGGGGAGGAGTAATGTTTGTTGTTTGGCAAAGTCCTCAAGAGATCCAACTCAATCTGTTTAGATGCAGGATTTGGTTTCTCCAGAGCTTTTTGAAGCAAGGTTTGGAAGTAGCCAGGAACAGCACTGTCCTTGAATTTTTTAACATGGAGATTGACACACCATTTCCACATCTTGGAACGATGTTCATGTGGAATTCCAGACCGAATAAGGTTCTTCAGTTCCACACAGCGCATCATCTCTCTATTCATTGTGCTTGCAAGATAGTTTTCCCACTTCACTCCTGTGGAGATCTCTCGATTTTCAGTGAGTGAAAGTGATCTCAAGTCCAAAGCTCGTGATTTTGCTACTAGTTTCTCCTCATCATCATCCTCTGGGACTGTCTGAAAACCATATATATCATATTCACTGAAATGGAGAGAAAGAAAAAAGGTTTTTAAAATATGTTCAGCAGCTCTGAAGCTTCACGTTCCCACCATAGAGTTACTTCAAAGCCACTCTCCATAGCTCTTAAGTTTTAACTATTATCAAACATTTTTCTGAAGTATATTCTTCATTTAACAATTACTTGTACAATTCCATATACAAAAGACTTGGTGCCCATGTTCCTGTATATATTACTACACAAATTAAGCAATTTATTTAAGAACATGGTCGAGTTTAAATGTACCCATCTCCTCAGCAGCTCACTTTCAGCAGCCGTAGGGCAATACCTTCTTCTAAGTTTGATACTGTATCTCAATTAACGAATAAATGTGTCAGTGAAACTTCCCAGTGTGACCATTCCCGAGACTCCCTGGCAGCCACGCTCCCAACACAGACTGTCACTGCTGGGGCCGGAGCCCCCCGACAGTCCCCACTCGACTCCTGCACACCCCACAGCCACAGCCCGGCCAGGCTGCCTCACCGGTTCCACCCGAGGCTTCCCTCGGCAGAGCCTCAGACGTCTCTTTCCATAGAACAATTCATTCAAGGCGCAGAAACACAGGCACAGCCCGAGCTGGTGCCACGAAGCGCCCTCAGCAAAGGAATGCGGGGCTTTTATCCCCTCAAAGTCCAAGCTCTCAGGTCTCGCTCCTCCTCCTGGGCTCCTGCTGTCTCCCAGTGTCCCTGCCCTGGCTGGTGCCACCAGGCCTCGTGCCCTTTGCTATGTAAAGAATCGGCAGTTCATGGCCCCTGATCTCCCAGATAAGGCCACCCAGAGCTCAATCTGCATCTCCACCTGCACCAGATGTATTCCCCAACAAAATGTATTTATACAGCTAAAAGGATTTCATGACCATTCCGTCATTCATGAGGGGAAATACAATAAATAACCCAAACATGCAAATACATCCTCACTTTTTTCCAGTGTTAGAATAGAGCCCACTGGCCAAGACACACATACATTTAATTTATTAGGACCAAATTACCTGACCAGGTGTGGTTTGAAAAATGCTTGTTCTGCTTGTTCACTAGGTTCTGCTTTCAAGGCATCTTCCAGTAACTGTGTGATGACCTCACGAGCAGGACTTTGATCCTCAGAACAAACAGGAGTTTTCATTTCTTGAAGCAAGATCAAGTACTTACTTTCAATCTGGCAGAGTTTGGCTTCCAAGCTGGTATACTGCAGAAAACAATATATACATATATATATATATAAAATATAACTCTTCAGACACTTACGTTGTACTACACTTATTTTAAAATCTGACTCAATGCCATTCTATTGGTTTATGCTACTTAGAAACCTCTAAGTCAAAAACAGTCAGCTTAACTTTCCCATTTCTGTAACACCAGGAAACATAAGGCAGCATAGTAGACCAGATGTTTTCCACCACTTGTATTTTTGCATACGGAAAATCTGAGCAAACCTTAACTATCACTACATTGTGTGAAACACCTTAAAAGAACAAAATGGTTGAGTTGTAGCAGCTTTAGTCTGTGCATGTTTGAACAAGAAAAACTTAAGTGGCATATGAGTTAGGTAATAGCACGTAGGAATTGTAAACACACACCTCCGTGCCAAAAAATACAGCATTTAAGCCTGGCCACTGAGTGCATGGCTTCTAAAAAAACAAAAGCAAATCCTACCAAATCTACAGCTACAGGTATCTAGCCTTACTTAAGAGATGTGTGCATTTTCCCTAGCCCCAAGCACTGGAAATTTTCATTATTTATCTGCAACAGCTCTACACTCAAATTCATCTAGACAGAAACTCCCGAACTACATTCACCATGCCACGGTCATCCTGCATGCTCAGGAGAAAGCTCTACTCAGTGACCTATCAAATCCTCACACATCCTGTCACTGACACTTTAAAAAAAATCATTACAGCCTTAATTCTGAGGAAACAATGTTTTCAGACATATACATGCCTTTGTTCATAAGTTATCAAAACATTCCACTGGGTCATACAATTTTAAAAGCAATTATTTCTTTTAAGAATCCATTCAGAAAGATTGGTCTGTAAGGACTGAGAGGGCGTTTTTTTTAAGCTATCACACTTAACACACTTAAGTTGTTCCAGTTCCTAGGTAGATTTACAGCTAAAATATGGAAAACTGCTTTAGACATTGCCAAGCGAGAACATGCTGACCTTTGCCTGCCATTCTCTCTCTCTTGCTTCTGCATTTCTTCGTAGAGCAGAAAGTTCCAAAATCTCCTTATTTAAAAATTTATTCTGGGTCTTATAACCCTGAAGATTGTCCTGTTGATAAAAAAAAAAACAAAGTGGATTATGCCTGTCAGACAAAGATCACATTAAATCATAGAAACTAATAGGACTTATAATTAAAAGTATCAGGCTCAAATCAAATATTTTTAGACTTCATGAATGAATGTTTCATAAATGAAACACACACGCCAAATATGAGCACAGGGTGGTGCTGTGCCTCACCTGCATCTCTCCCAGTGCTCCACTGCCTGCAGAAGGCAGCTGGCTGCTGTCAGGGGACAGGCACGTGCAGGCTCAGCACACCACAGAGGCCACAGGAACACAAAAAAGGGGGGACAAATGCCCCTTGGGTTTTCACTACCTTCACCAGTCCTCATTAGAAGTACAAGTTTCATGTTTGCCTCCATAGAGAAATATAAATCCTTGGCAATGAGCTTCCCTGCCTAAATCCACTCAGATCCTGGCTGCAAATACTGCCTCTGACACCTGAGCTTGCGGGACGAGGTCGGTACCCTCCCAGCAGCCACAGCACTCTCACACTCCACAGCATCTACAAGCTCTGTCTGCTTTCTGCCAAGACCACTGATTTCTAGTTTCAACTTCATTTTTCAAAACTTACCAGGCTCACATATAGGAAAGAAAAGTATGTATGTTTATGCATATTTTAAACTACTTATTTATATTCCAAATTCTTTGGAATGTTAATAAATTTGAAATACAGCATTTGCCCAAAGGCAAGAAAGCCTGTTTAGAGCAAAGTGGATAAGTTCAGTGACTCCCTTAAGAACTTGTAACACATTCACAGAGGTATGTAAAGAATAAAAATAAAGCATTAGTAAGAGCTGTAGCAGCTTTAGCAAAAAAGGTTCTTATACTCCTCCCTCCTTTTTTGTCTCCTCAGAGCTTCCCTTTGCTTTTCCACATGCGCTTTGTTGCCTCACTTTTGATATTTAAAATCAGAAAAAACAAAGCAAGCTTTCTGTTTGTTTTCCTCCATGCTTCTATTTTCCTCTTACCTTTAATCCTTCCTGCTCCTTTGATTATTTCTCACATCCCATCTGCTCCACATCAATGATTAATTTACTGAAAGTACAGGACCCTGCACTAGAGATGGCCCCAAGGAAGGAAGTTCTGGTTAGACTGTCACGTAACAGCTCAAAGTGGAGGTTCCAAGCTGAGAAAGCCTCCATTGATGAATGTCCTGGAGAACTGCTGCAGTGACCTCAAACAGTACAGCAGACTAAAAAGTATTTTACAGGGAGAAGAGATTCCCAATGCATTAAGACAGAGACAATGTTCTTACCCTTAGTCGGTCCAGTTCCTGTAGCTCCTTATTAGTACAGGTGGCCGTGGGGGAATTTATTGCTCCACTTTGAGAGGATGTGCTGTCCTCACATTCACTGAGTTGACGAGAAAGTTTCATGATGACTTCATCTTTAGCTTGAATAGTTTCCATCAACATTCCCAGCCGTTCATTGAGCTCTCCAACTTTACACTTCAGATTCTTGACTTCCTGCTGGAGACTATCTTTTTCCAGATTTAACTTTTCAAGCTGATTGTTGAGGCCTAAAATCTGGTCATCTTTTTGGTGCAACAGCTCTAATGTATCTTTGGGAACCCCCTCACAAAGGTGGCTTGCAAAATATTTATCATATTGGGAAGATCGGACTGTTTGCTGCAGAAGTCGAACAAGTTCCTGAGAATTAAAAAACAGCAAAAAACCCCAATGAAATTTTAAGTTTCTAAATTTTACAGCTTAGAAATCTAACATCAAGCAAAACAAAGTTTTTGGAATGGGTTGAGACCTCACACTAGTGTCTTAAAGAAAAAAGGGAACACTTTATAACATGATTTCTAGCAGGCTAACACAATGACTGGCCTACATAGACGGCTTCAGTGTCTTTCACTGAGCTAAGGATCCTGCCTAGAAAGGCTACAACAGGTTAATGAAAAGTAGTGGACAGCTGAGACCCAGCAGTTACTTGGAAGCTGAAAAAAGCCTTGCGTGCAAGCAGCCATGTTGCAAGATGAACAGAAAGAGGCTTAAGCCCAAAACGTTCACAGGAAAGCGTTGCAGAATGGAAAAAGCAAAGGTAACTAAGAGCTCTCTTCTCTAACAGATGCAGAGAAGATAAAAGGAGGGAAAAAACAAATGCTGCTTTGCCAAAAAGGCAGTCTTTGAAGGGCTGTTTAGAAAATCTTGCCACAGAAATGACTACCTAAGACACCGTTGTTCTTTTTCTTATTATTAAAACAGAAGCAGCTGTGAATACAGCGTAGACCAATGAGATTTCTCACAGCAGCAGGCTCAGAAGCTCAAATGTACTCCTAGGAAAGATAACGCCTAAAATGAGTATAAATATGGGCCTCAGATATTCCTTCTTTGGTTTCCCTTTGATCACCCCACACAAAGGAAAATACAAATAGCAGAAGCAGCAGCTCCATACAGGACCTAAAACATTTCTCTGCTTAAAATGAGTAGAAATTCTTTTAGGTAAAACCAAGGTATTGAATAAATTGGAGTTATGAGGGCACACAGACATGAACACTATGTGAGTGCAGTCTATATACACACATTATGGTTAGGCCTGTATTTTAGGCCATGCCTGATGAGTGAAAGAAGCCAGGTCTATTCCCCACCCACTGCACTAGCACTGAAAGAACCAAAAGACAAACAAAGAGAACCTGAAAGGAGAAGTTCCTCAGGTATTTTATGTACATATGGAAAAAGAAGCTGTGACTATCAGCCAGGATCCTGGCAGACACCAAACAAGCTAACCTCAGAGAATAAGGAAGAGAGTAAACCAATTTAATGATCACTGTGCAAATGGAAGTTTTATTCAGCAATCTAATCTTCAACAAATGTAAAAGATGGTCCTTCTTGTTTCAAGACCTTTTGTACACAAAGGTTTGTTTAGAACCATCATTTTATAACAGCCAACCAGGTCTTAAGGCAATGAGATGGCCAGAAAGGTTAAACTCACAATCACCTGCCAGACTCATTTGCTTTTGTGCACTATGCCTGAAGGCTTAATTACCTTTTGGCTCAAAAGATCTTTCTTTAACTTCTCCAGCTCTTCCTGCTGGCTTTGATACTTCAGTTGCAGTTCAGAGACCAGTCTGTTGCCATTACCAGAACACCACTCTGTTGGAGAAGAGTCGCTGCTGGTGCGGTTTTTGCTTGATCCAATCATATCTTTCAAGGGGCGCCTTGCTTTGTGTGGAATGCGGCCAAAATCAAATGGAAAAGCTGAACTAGTCAGTCCTGCATAAAACAATTTCTTCTAGTTCGGTTCACTTAGTAAAAAGGCATTTCAAAGCATTCAGATTTCCTTAAAAAATATACTCATTAACATTAGACTTTGAGCAGCTTTCAAACCACTCAATACAATAGTGTTAAACGGGCCTCATTTTCCAAGTTGCTTCCTTTGGTGGGGAAAAAAAAAGCTCAGAATCTTCTCCCCTCCCAGATAAAAGAGTTGGCTCATAAATTACCACTTTTCATATAAGACATGAAGAGAATTTAACAATTCATTACAGAAAATAAAAAGTATCCCTAACTACGGCAAAATAAGCTTTGCTTCAAAACTATCTCTGATATCACAGCCTACTGCTCCTGTAAGAGGCATTCAGTGTAAGCTTTCACCTCCATGTACAGGATATTTTCTAACAGATTAAATCACTTAAGGGCTCTTAAAGAGATGTAAAAACATCTCGACAAGGTTATTGCAGGCACTGGTCAAATCTGAGAACCAGTTACAATACACAGATGAGCTATTGCTTCAAGTCCATCCCTGCTTCTTCCCCATTTCAGAAGCAAACCAAAGTAACAGGTACATGCACAGAGTCTAAAGGCAATTCCACTTCCGTGGGTGACACCCAAGTGAGTAATTACAAACCTCAGTATTTGCCCTCACCTTGTTACCCTGCAACGCAAGTGACAAAACTAGAATTAGTAACACGCTCAGGAAATCAGAAACAGACAAGGCTTTGTCTTTATTCTCTTGGATTTGAATACCAGGGGACCCCAAACACATCATAAGGAATTAATTTTTAAAAAATAATTTCCAGAGCTGTGGATGTGGTTTGTGAAGAAAAGATAAGCTTCCACTCATTTCCTAGAGACAGACATAACATGGTACTCTATACTAAACAAGGTAAGGCATATGCTCCACTTCCTTCCTCCACTTCTACCTTTATTTCCTTCTGCCAGGTGTTTCCTCTTTTCTTCCAGAGCCATTGAGTCCTCTAAGTCTTTTGGGGTTGGATCCAGCAGTTCCCACTCCTCAGTGGTGTAAAATACGCTCTTGCGATTTTCATTATTTCCTTTTCTTAAGGAGGACATGGAATTTCTGTGGAAAAGGCAGAAGGAAAAAGGGACAAAGATTTCTCCATTTTGCATTCTTTTTATAAGGGGCTTTTCACAGTTCTAACAGTGCAGACTAAAAATAAGCTAAAAACACAGACAAAACCAATACCAAATAAAAGCTCAAACAAAATAAAGCATACACTACCAAATGGCACTTGCAATCAACAGTGCTAAATTCCAAGAACAGAACAATTATTTTGCTTTAATGCCATTGTCTTTTGCAACCCCTGTTTTAGCCTTGTTTTTGCAGCAGGCAAGTACAAAACAAAGTTAGGATTTACAAGCAACATCTCTTTATTGATCAGCTGTAGTTTAGAATTTTAGGGTAACTGCCAAGCATTAAACTGAACAGCATGCAGTCAAAACACATGTATGTTATAGTTCCATATTGGGGATTAATGGAAAACTTGGGATCATCCAAGAGACCTGCTGCAGCTGAAACGCTGGTGACAAGACTCCTTAGCAGTTTTTCTTTTCTACGGTGGAACATGGCCAACTATCTGCAAGAACATTTCAGGGGCATCCTCTGAATTCCAGCCAGATAATTCTATAGAAGAACAACACATTTCCCAGCAGTCTGAGATTACCTTACCCAGCTTCCCCCACAACCAGCACGTACTCAGGAATGACCACTCTTACGTCCATGAGTATTCACATGGCTCAGTATTGCAAAACCTTTGTTCAACTACACAAGGAGATTCTAAATCAATCCATATGAACAAGTTTAATATTTTAGGTGTATAACTGGAAATATATTTATGACTTATATTTATTACTAGTATTTCAGCATTTTCCACACAGTCTGTGCAAGCTCACAAAGATGCTTTCATTCAATCATCCACCTTCTCCCTTCAAAACTTGAGCAGAAAATAACCCATATTACACTTTCAAGATCATTTGATGATCCAAGCCAGTCTTTCAGCTTCGCCAGAGATTTAACATCTGATCAACATGAACTCTAAGCTAATCATTAAGAAGTGCACTACTTTTATAATCTCATGAACTGATAATATTTACAATTTAAAAACAATCCTTATGGTTATTAATAAAACTATTTCAGCAATCAATTCACAAGCTTGGCAAAGACTCATTTATGGTACATATTTAATTTTCTTCCAGAAAGAATCACGATTCCTGTTGGGGGCAAGAAGCCTCATTTCTTTGTTTCGACCTTCTACACAAATTAAATAGATTAAATTGGGCGATGATGGATTTATTTCCTAGGGCACCCAATATCAGTGAGTGTCTCAGTAAGTGTCCCCTGTAGATCTCTACATCTCTTCTCCAAATGGTGGCTGATCTCTTACCATGCAACTCCACAACTGCCTGTTCTGCAATATAGTCATATAAATAATAGTCAGCCTTGGCATTTACAGCCTGTCTGAACACCAACTTCTAAAGCTTGAAAAAACCACAAAGAACAAGTCAAGTGACTTCCTGAAAAGGTTCTTTAAAGAACTGCTGTTAGGCCCAGGAAAAATCATAGCTGATGCTGAGTTTTGTAAAGCTTTTGCACAGGTTTTGTTCAGGGCACTCAAGCAGCACTCCTTCATTGCTTTCTATTAGATTGAACTAAGATGAAAAGATTAAATAGATAAATTTGAAAACACTGTTTATTTTCTTAAGTACAATCAGACAACCTACGCAAGAGCCAATCATATCATCTAATGAGTCTCTATTTGTAAATGTTTGGGGTTTAAGGCTTATTTTATGATTATATAACTGAAGGTTACTATAATTCAGTATGTTTCCAAGTCTATATTCTGCATAAATAAGTAGCTGAAAGCATGAAAATTAAAAAAATTCAAGCCTAAATGTCTGTATATAACAAATAGTATTTGAAAATGTATTTTAAAAAGTAGAAAAGCGTATTTCAACTTTAATTACCGTAACAATTAATTACGGTAAATATATACATTGCTTAACTCCAAGACATACTTTTCCTTTTTTTCCCCCCATTATTACATCACAACTGCTACCTAGGATGTAAATATAGCTATTACAGCAATATCTTCTGTCAGACACCCTGTAAATGTGTTCAGGAGGGCTTTGACTGACAAGGCTTTGACTGAGACATCTACACACCTTAATACAAATTAATAAATATAAGACAAAAATGTGCTTGCAGCAAGAGAGGAGACTCTCTGCAGTTTTAGACACACTTTGATCCATCCTCTAACACTGGGGCTGTAACTAGTTGCAATCCAGTAAGACACTGGGTTGGGCATACATATTCCAAAGACTGTCAGATCAACCCCCTGTCCCAAATAACACAGAACTGCTGGAGAAGGGAGGAAAACAATCAACCAGAACACAAGGAAAAAAAAAAAAACCAGAGCCAGAAAGAGTCAAAACCAACACCACCTGGTAACCTCTCAGAGCTCTGTGCTAAACAAGAAAGCTTTAAAAGGCATCTCTTCAACTTGGCACCGCTGATAAGAATGAACGTTTTCCTCCCAGCTCAAGAAGGAAGTGGTCTGGTTAACCAAAGCTACAGCTCTGCTTTGTGAACTGCTCTGTACTAGCATGTAACATGCTTTAAGTAGAAGTGGAAAATCCATCTACGTGGGCAAAGCAAAGCGCAAAATCATTTAGAGTGAAACCCAACAGGAGAGATGAAAACCAATGGGACTGCTTTCCTTAAAGCAATTAACACTAAAGAGTAAATTCATTATGAGTGAGGGGTTTTGATGTTGTTCAGAAGGGGTCTGCCACATTTTTGCTTGGGAGTTCAAACTACATCTACTTCAAATCTGTGCCATGTGCTTTCATTCCTTTTAAGAAGAAAACAACCAAGTAAGGATTTATCTTGGTTTGATGTTCATCACTAAAAATAGTTCCTATGCACTGAGTACTATGACTACTCCAATGCTGGCAATTGGCAGCTCCATGACAAAGCAGCAGTGGCTGAGAATACAACTCCCTGCTGGGGTTCAGAGAGCAAAGCCATCTCTGGAAGTGCTGTACAACACTTGGAGTCTCCCTTTCAGGTACCAGTGATGCTACACAACAATGTTCCCTTACACCCTTCAAACAGCAAACAGAATAAAGAAACAGTTTACTTGAAGAGATACAAGACAACATACAGATCCACCCCATCACCTCCCATCATTCTAAGGAGCTACCCCGACCATATACTGATGTAGGAAATAGTCTTGGCCAGCAACTAACAATCTCATATTGACTCTTTCTCCCAGGTTCCCAACTTACTTGATCTCAGTACTCCATTGTTTAAGTGAGAAATTGATGGCACTTGCTTGGACTGGTGCAGGCTGCGAAGCTGCTTGTTCCCCTACCAGGTCTGTAGGAGAAGTCTCCACAGCTAGAATATTTCTAGCTCTCTCTGCTGAAGCATTTTGACTTAGGATACTCAAATCTATATTAAGAGGAAAAAAACCAAAAAAGAGTGAGAGAAAAAGAGAAAAAAAATAAGCATAATCTTCAACAAGTAAAAGAATAGTGGCTATGTAAAGTCATATACTGCTAAGTCTGCTAGTGACGTTCAGGTTTTATTTTCAATTGCAGCTTAACTTCATAAAACATCCTGTTCAAATGAACCTTAAAAATAGCAAACTTCTCAGTGATATCTCACTGCAGCCACATACTTTTGATAACAGACAGGACCTGTGTGATGCTCACAAAGCATTATTTCATGAGTGATTCACAAATTAGCTGATCAGAACTAAGTCCAGAACAGTCACAAAAACACTGACCCAGCTTTCAGGGTGTGCTTCAGCCTGTAAGTTGTCCTAAAAGTGACTCTGCTGCTGCAAGTCAGTGAGCTTTACAGACCTGAGGCAAGTCCTGTGCCCACCCAGGCTGGGCGTTGCCAGAGCCAAGAACGCTGGCACAGCTCTGCACACATCGGACACCACCTGCATCAGTGAGGATTCACGAGCTCTGGCTGAGCTGAATGTAGCCCCTCCTCAACCCATCCCACCCAACTCTCCTGTGCACTTGAGCACGTGTGGGGCCCACGGCCAGGCCATGCAGAGCTGCAGCAGAGCCCTGCACTCCCCAGCAAATGCCCACAGGCTCCAAACGGCTCTGCAGGAACCGGCCAAGAACTGGGCCCAGCCCTGAGCCACAGCTAACAACGGCCAGAGGGTCCAGGCTGATCCAACCAGCCAGCCAGGGCTCCAACACACCACACTGGCAAACACAGACTGCACAAGCTGCAGTGTCTGTGCTACCTCGGTGTTTCCATTAGCCTGGAGAGATGCCTTCTCCCTCCAGCAGGCAGAGGGAGTAAAAAATCCAGATTATAGAATATACTATGAATAGCAAAACCACTAGAGAGAAGTAAAAAGTTGTTTACAGCCTTCTACAAACCCTCTGAAAAGGCAAGTTAAAAAGCCCAAATGCAATTTTCAGATTCTTCTTGATATAATTCATGAAGTACTGAAGTGGATTAAAGATTTTTTGACAACACTCTCAGACTTGATTCAACATTTATATTAGAAAGTAACATACATATTCGATGGGCTTTGACTTAAATAAAACCCTAGGAAGTTATGATGCCCTCTTTCATCACTGGTCTTTCAGCCTTCTCTCTGACAACTGCTTGGCACTGACAGAAGACCATCTTTAAGCAAGCTGTACCCTCCAATTACTCAGCAGAGGGTTACTTTTATCAAGCATCAAAGACGAGAAGTACAAAGAACATTCTGTGATAAAGAATATGAAGTATAACAGACCACTAACACTAGGAATCTCCCAAACCCTTGAAAAATGGTATCTGACACAAATGTATCATGTCATGTTCCAAATAGAGGTACAAGTTACACTGCCTTGATTTTTATGAACAGATGTTTCAGGGCATTATCAGCCAAAGGGAATTCCAAGTTCTTTCGGACTGTGGCTGTTTGAACTGAACACAGTTCAGCTAAAATAGCTTAGATAAAAACAAACATGGGATCATATTTACTGTCTAATGAAGAAGATAGATAATAATTAGGTTTTAACTATAATAATTGAAAACAAAACCAAACCCAACCTCCCCCCACCCTGGAAAACCCAAACACCCCAAAAGAAAAAAAAAAACCAACCCACAACACACAGATCAAAAACTTACGGATACTCAAAGCCAGGGTGGAATACTAACATTCTGCCTTTACACTTACAGCTTGTTTCATGTTCTACCTGTCTGATTCTGCAAAACCCCTTTAGAGGATGGCCCAGGTAAAGGAACTGCTCAAGAGCTGAATTTCCAGCAAATGCATTTCCCTCACAGACATGCCAGCTGTCCGAATGTGGCACCCTGAGGTTGCTCACTGTACATCCAGGCAGCAGCTTGGTCAGAGGTGTGAACTGCACAGCACACACGGCACAACAAATGAGCGTGGTTGCTCATGCAACCTCCAAGTAAAAAAATATAAATCTTGTTTTGGAACTTATCTCAAAACACAACAATCTTATAAATGCATGGCCATTGCATGTTTTATTAAGGCAAATTAAGAACTGAAATTATAGAAACTACATTAACATTCAATTGATTTCAAGAAAAAAATAATAATCCCATATCCTATAAAGAACAAACGACTTATTTGATTTCCATGGTTGTAAGGTACCTCCACAACAAATCCTACAGTGTAGTTTTCATTAATATCAACTTTCCCACATCCCACTCTGAAAAATACTTTGAAGTATTTTTCACACCATTGAATGTTCTTAAAAACCTTTCAAGGCTGATCCACAAAGCAGTATGTAGCTTCATGTATGTTCCAGTTAGTCCAGATTTCTGAACTGGGAGGGGAGAGGACGGGGAGGACAAACAGGCAAGGCTGCAGTAAGCAGTTCTGGGTTTGGACTGAAGACAGACTACTTCCCCATTTAAAACATTAATGATAGCATATGTACTCAAGCACTAGCAAAATAATCCAATTTCTGTGCTCTGGTATAAAGCACATCACTGCATGCACATTCCCTTCTTCAAAAAAAAGAGGGAAAAAAAGCCACAAGACACATATCTTAGTCATCAACATGAAACCAGAGCCTTACAGAATCCCATAATTCTAGAGGAAACTTTTAGAGTACTTGATTAAAAAGAACAAACAGCCATCAATCATTCTGGCTATTTGCATTTTCCCCAAAAGAAATCCCTACTTAAATACTTCAGTTGATGATAAGAGTCATCACTGTGATTTGTCCTAGAAAATGAGATACTCTAGATGCAGCTCCAAATTCTACATAATGCAGTTTAACTGCAGGCTGCCCCTGAAAGGGATGGGCCTACTCAGCCCACGCATTTCATGCTGACATTCCCTGTCCTGGATATAACAACAATAATAATTTAAATTAAAAAAGCCCCAAACAACAACAACACAAACAAAAAACCAACCAAAACCAAAAAACCAAACAACAACAAAAAAACAAAACCAAAAAATCCCCCACAAAACAAACCAAAAAACACAGGAGGAGGTTCAGCTTGCTCATCCAGAAAGCCCCCAATGACTTACAGAAAAGGAAAACAGCAGATCAGTGATTAAATGACTGGATGTGATGCAAAACAGGCATGAGGGAACAGTACCTGCACACGCTGCAGTGACAGCAGGCTCATTTCACATTGTACCCAAGCTCTGAGGGAAGCAGCACAAACAAGAATGAACAGATTCTGTGGCCAAGTTACACACTAGAGTTGATGTGATCCAACACTCTGCTGCCAAGAGGCCAGGCCTGTCTGCTGCTTTACTCTGCCTTCCTGTATTTAGCCACTGTGCCTTGTTCCCTCCTGTCTACCATCTGTGCAAGTCACCTGATTTGCACACTGAACATATTCCACTCATTAGTATAGCAGAAATGAAAAAAAAGTCCTCCTTTCTGGCTAACATTTGAACTCAACCTACTCAGCACAGGGTCAGTTAAACACAGCACAAAAAGGAAGCCTGTGCAGCAGAAAACAAGAGGCTGAAGGCAGAAAGAGAAAGGGTTGAAAGAGCCAAAGCCTGCTCCCTTTTGCAACACTTAGATTTTTGCCCACTGACATCTGTGCTCTGGAGCATATGGTTTGACAAGCTGCTACCCAGACTGGCTGCTGCCATAAAGGTGGTCTCACACCATCCCACTTGGCATTCCCAACAATTCTCTTGTGCTAATCCTGGCACCCACCTGTCCCTACAGTGAACCACTCCCGGAAACTACACTGGCCAAAAACTAAGCTGGAGAAAAGGCTGATTGCTGCTGCCTGCAGACCCTGCATTAGCACATGGCAGGGCCAGCCCTGCACCAGCTCAGGGGAAGAGCTGGCCTCTGCTTTCAGCAGGGACTGCCTGCAGTGGCTGAACAGCCCAGCTGAGCCCCCAGCAACCACATGTGAGGCCATGTGTGGAGCAAGCAGCCACAAGCAGCACATTCTCTCGAAGGAGAGCAGCAAACTGGGTTAGAGGGCAACACTGCAGCAGGACCCAAACCTGGGGAGGGGACAAGGTGTGACAACAACAGCTCAACATTGCTGGGTTTACAGCAGGAACAAAATTACATCAACTAAATGTGACATCTGTTGATGAAATATGTCTGACCTCAAGACTGCCTAAACCCAAGAAAGCCTTACTAATGCCTAACTTGGCACAGAACTGGATTTTACTCAGTCTTATTTATGGATAAGAGAAATCAGCAAGGAATCCATTTCGGTAAGGACTCAGGAATAAACAATTCACAAGTGCCTGCCCAACGCAGTAAAAAATGCAGAATAACTTTGAATAATGCACAGACATTTTTATGACTCTGACAGTAGTCTAGAATTATGTCTTCCTTGCCTAAAGGGATTTTGGAGACTGAATTTCACCTGTGTAATATCAGTGCAAACTGTCTCCCAGTTTTGAAAGGCAGGACATTTTTATCACAGTCAGATAGATCCACCACACCATACCTTTTCAGGAACAAAGTATGGTCATTCAGAATGCAAAATATACCTGTTCCCATTAAAAACTGGAGTTTACATCTCAGGATATTCACCATACTAAGTTTTTAAGATACTGCAACCACCAAAAGACAAGTTACCTAATCTAAGCTGTACTTAATGAAACCCAGTCATAAGACTACTCCATTTTACTTCATTTCTAAAAATCTGGTTTTAAGAAATCAAAAGATTTTGTAAAGGATATGAAATCACATATGAAATTACATCTGTGGTTAATAATTGTAGCATATACAAAGTTCACATAGAGTTACTTGATAAAGAGATGTGAAAAAAGCTCTCTTAAGGCTGTTCTCTATCCCTGTGCAACACGTTGTACTGAGGAACTGACACTGTGAGAGCCATGCCTCCTGTTCTCACTCAAATTTCCAACGTACCAGGGTTGTCTTTGGCAACAAGACCTTTGGAAAAGTCACTTGGTGTGGGGGAAGTCCGGCTATCCCTTTTTGCTGCGTCGAGGTTGTTGCAATATTCCCACCTCTTCTGCTGCAGCTCCTGAAGCCAATAGGTCATGTCCTGCCGAGTTGCAGCCTACAGGACACAGAAGCAGAGCACTGATGAGATCTCTGCACGCCCTCGGTACATGAGCACAGTAATTCCAAGTGCAATAATAAAGCCAGCACAGATAACCAGCAGATCACCAAGGTATCATCATCACTCAAAATCAGTATGGTTTAAAGGAAATAACCACACTGCACCAGGTGCACCTTTACGCTCACATGCACCTCCATGATTCTCGTGCCAGAATTTTCCATTAGAAGTAGTCTCACTCATTCCTTTTCTTCAGTTTTACACTCAAGCATTAGAAAATGCAGCAGCATCTTATATTTTACATACAAACCACTGTTTGAACATATAACTACAAATCTATATTATGGGGAAAAATCTCATACATATTCAGGAAGATTCCCATTTTCTTCTAACTTGCTCTCTTAGCAGCAGAAACCAACAAAAGAATAATGCACTGCAATGCCTCTTACTTTAATGACTAAATCTACATACTGAATTTCCTGATCCCATGAGCTAACTAGATGCTATAGAAAAACTGTATTTAAAACAAAAAAAAAAAACCAACCAAAAAATCCAACATTAATCCCTAACCTACAAAACTACAGTCAAAAATGTGAATGGGCAGTAAGTGAGGAAGGATTCAAAAACATCTTCAATCACAGCTCTAAGTCATTTCAAAGCATGTCAAATGACAATATACAAACACCAACAAGAGACAAGTGATCGTATCTGACACTGCAGGTACTCTCATGGAAAAGTTACTGTTATTGCACCATACATCCTCAGCTGCCAGTCTAGGACAAGCCCCTGACCTGGTTAGATGGACGGCTCAGGAGCAAAAAGTTCAGCACTGGAGAGAGAACACTCCTCTAACTCCTTTGGCTTGTAAGTACATCGAGTGCTTATCTTTTAGCCAGACTTTCTCCTACCTTCTCCCAAGTGTTTGGTGGCATTATCCATGAAAAAATGACTATGTTTACTCTTTAGAGGTAATTTTAAATAGCTTCCTGTTCTGTTTATCACAACTTAAGAGGGTACCTGTGCAAGGCACAGCTGCAAAAGAATAAAAAACCAACAAACAACACACATTCCCGTACAAAAGAAATACAGTAAGTGCTATATAAAGCACAGCAACGGCACAGAACTGTCTTCATTTTTCACATGAGAACACTTCTGGTGTAGTAAAATTGAAGATCCATTGGCCATTATGTTTTGGCCCTGACAGCAGTTAATGACAAGATAAAGCACAAACAGACAAGCAAACAAGAACTGATGCTTCCCCAGGGTACTCTGTCTGGCTCAGCAATTTGCCATCTCAGCTTAGCAATGAGAGAGATTTTTATTTTGCCATTTGACTCTTCGTACCTCTACGAGCTTTAACATCCACGACATCCTACAGCAAATGGCTCCGAAGCACCATTCAAGGGGATTAAGCAGAAAACCTCAGTTATTCCTGGAGCTGCTGCTCCAGCTCCTCTCAGTACATCATGCACAGGGTAGGATACAAGATACATAAATCAAATAAACATTCCTAAATGAAGTAGTGAAACAAACCAGTGATACATAAGAATACTGCAGTTTCAGTTGGTAAGAAAGATATGTAACCATGATACTTCTAATCTGAAATGGAAATCAGCTTCATATATTCTTTCTTGCTTGCTCACAGGAAATCAGAGAAAACCATTTCCCTCAAAAAAAAAAAATACATAGGGTAAAGAATAGTTTAAAAGTGTCAAAGAACTGGACTCTGGGAAATGCCAATCCCCACAGCCACCTCTGGCAGTTTGGGAACAACCACCACAGCAGCAGTTTTCATGTCTACAGACTACAGTCACTTCTTGCCAGGAGTAAACACCTCCCCTTCTATTCCTAGCACTAAAGTATTTCCTTTGGAGCTTTAGCCAGTGGCAAGTCTTCACTTCTGGTAAGTTTGAGAGCTTATACTTCCTTTAGATCCACTTGCACACAGGCCATGTAAAGCAATGTTTTACTGTGCTCCAGCAGAAAACCACCAAGAATTCAAAGAGCTTCCACTAACACAGGATGCAGTACTTAAGTGGTTCTCTTTGCTACCACAACACAGCTAATGAGGCAATCCACGCGCAGTCAATCTAAGTTATACCTACAATTAACTTCTGCCCATGACTTCTTGAACTTAATGAACCTCTCTCACAATTTGTCCCGTTATTCTCTTGCCAGTCACCTTCAGAGAACCATGAAACGATTTTATTGAAGTCGCTCCTTGTTTCTTTTCAATTCCCAACTGCACTTGTTCTCTACTGAGCTGCACAGATGCACTCTCAGCTCACAGGGGATGTTGTTGTTACACACAGGGCCAGGCAGCAGTTCCCACCCTTCAGTAGAAAGTGGCAAGGCAAAGCACTACAAAGATCTCACCCTCCTGCTTTAAGTAATTTCCCCAAGAGTCACTCAGTACCCTCCTGCTGCTCCCTGCCTGTTACCTTGCCTTCCTTTCCTCCCATACACGGTCCTCCTCTTCTGGAGTCTTCCTCTCCCTTTGAACAGTTTTTGCTGAGTTTATTACAGGCATCTTAGTTATTTACAATTAAAAGAGCATCCTAAAAATCTCTGTTAAAATTAGTTTTGTTTAAACAAAATTAAGCTTTGAAGCTGTTGTTCGAAATAGACTGTTAAAAACAAAACAAAACCAAGAACCACACATAGAATATTTAAATCTTCCTCTTCTCCTAATCATAAAGAGCACAAATTTGGAAATATATTTTTTAATTCACTTTATGTGTCAAAGAAAGGAACACTTCCATGCTTGCCCCATTTCTCATGACTTTTCTGAGTATTTGGCTACTGCCCACCATGAGAGTCAGAATATTTAATTAGGCAGAGCACCAATCAATCTCACAAAAAATCCTTATTGCTACTAAAGTATTGCTAAGGTGCTTTCTTGCTGCAGAGCCATGCAGTCACATTTTAATGGATGCATTTCTGTGAGAAGAAAAACTGCCATGCATGTCACCCAAACTGGTGTGAAATAAGGCACTGCTGTAAGTGTACTGCTGCAAACTTCCAGGCAACAGTAGGAGTAAAAGGTGCTCTTAAGTGAAGAGTCACACAGTACCATGTAGTTTTCAACTTAAACAATGGAAAATTACTATAATTTGATTAAAAATATTTCCCTATATTCTCCCACTAAGAATGATGTAGAACTGTCACTTTCTGATGCAGACATGACACAAACAGAAAAATTGAGGAAACCATCCATGCACTGGCATTCCCTACCTGGACCCACTGGTGGAACATGTATGCCAACGTTAAACACTTTAAAGGAAGAGTCCAAAGAAACTCAACAAGCAGACCTCACGTTTTGAGAAATCTCATGAAAACTCTTGCTACGTTTCTGAACACAGGCAAACTCTTCCTCAAGCTACTTTGTAAAAACGGAACATCACCAGAAAGTTTGCATTTCTTAAGATTTACTATTCCTGCTATGCTCAAACAGAAAATCTGGAGCCAGATGGCTTTTTCTGGAGGGCAGCCCAACTTTTAATTAAAGCACTGCAACCACTAACCAGCAAAGTTTAGAGCAAAAAGCATCAGCTCAGACAACAAACCACCCTCACTGCTGAGCTCCCTCCTGTGCTGTGCCAAGCCCCAGTGGTGTCAGGACCTGCAGCAAAACTGTTCAAGCTCAACATCACTGATCACTGCTGCATCCTTCGAGATGACTGACAAATTACAGTGAACGCTCCTGAGCCACTCTCCGTTCAGCAAGTTTGGTGTCCAATACTTTTAAGCATCTGGGCTCTGAAATCTGCAGTGTCTGGAATGTTTACACTTGGCCAATAGCCCAGAAAGTTTTTTTTTCTTTCACAACTCTGCGCAATTTCTGTTCCGCTCCCAATTCACCACTGTTCACAGAGAAGTTACCCACATAACTCACCAGACACACAGTCCAGCATCACTGGCCAGAGTTCCTTTGTTTCTGAAGAAAATGTGTCACTACAAGACACTGCTTTAAAAATAAATGAGAAATGATGCCTTTGTTCATTTATATATATATTAATCACGTTAATTATTTCCCCCCTTAATGAGAGGCCTTGCTGTGCAAACACAACCAGATGTTCATTTGATTGTATTAGCAGCATTCTGTGTTACAGCAAGTATTTGCAGGATCAGTATTTGCATGCCTTTCCATGAAAATATTCTCAAACAATTTATCCATAATTCATAAAGTACACAATTTTCTGTGCTCCTTTACCTAAAGGTAGCCATTAGACATATTTAAATGGAAAAGATTTTTACACACACTTAGCTTCTTCTGCTGTATTCTACCTGTTGGAAACGTGCAGAAAAACTCCAATCACACAAGTGGCAGGTTGGATATCTACAGCTCTAAAATATGAACAATTTGCTTTATTTGCTGTAAAGGCCGCAGTGTATTTTTTCCAAAACTCTTGTCTGAGAAACAACGCTTGAGTACGTCACAGAGTTCTCAGCTCCCATTACCTGACAAAAGGCTGAGCAGTCTAGATGATGGAATCATTACATTAACAGGAAACTGAGGCATTATAAGAAATAACGCATTCCTCAATAGCACCATCATTTCAATCTGGAATTCCATTAGCTTACTTTTTATTTCTCTTCTCAGTCTGTAACACTGAATGGGTAAGGCCAGATCACAAGATGTGGAAATTTTGAACAAGCAGCAAATTGAGGAAAACAAAGCATGTGAGTTATAGGCTGAAGAATACATTTGACTTGACTTTATTCCTCGTGCTCTGTGTGTAATGGTTTCTTGACAGATTAAATCACATCTGTTTTCAACTGGGGCTGGATGGCGGGGGAGGGAGAGGGGTTGGGTTGTTTGGGTTTTTTGCATTTACCATCTTGAATTAATTTCTAATTCTACATATACCTAAGTTAGCTGAAGGATGTTTTCAAAGGCCTTAAAGAACTATCATGCTGTACAGAAGAAAATGAATTTCAGCTGCAAAAACCTTATTCCTTGGTGAATGACATAGCCACACAAGGCCAGTTGGTCCTGCAATATCCCTTAAGATTTTCATTAACTCCTTCCTTACTATATAAACACCTACAACATAATAGCACTTTTATGGACAATCACTTGGCTGCTTTAGGGCATCACAATGCATGAGGTACACAATACAAAATGATCTTTTTCTGCTAATTGGAGAAATTAATTTGACTTTCTTAACCAGCACTATTTCTCAATCCACATAAGGGAAACGCAAAGTTCCAGTCTATGCAGGTTCTTTCCTAGAGAGCATTGGAAAACAAATAATACATAAAATACAGTTGGAGTAGTAACATCACTGACTAAAAGACACCAACAAAAATATAAAAAAGAACCCCCCCATTTCTTACATTTCTGTATCAGTGTTGAGTATGATTTGTGTCTTCACGACTGCAGAAGATACCCAAGGCTGCTGCCAGGTACTGACAGACTAAGTATTTATTACACAAGTGACAGATAGTATTTCACACTCCAATCCTAATCACAAAGCCCGTGTTTCACAATAAAAGCCCTTCTATTCAAAAAGCATCCTCAAAACAAATCTTTTCTGAAGACTTCCACATAAAAATCACTAGACGTTACTTTAAACAAACAACAAAACGCCCTCAAACGATCAAAAATCAAAGCTTACATCACGGCTGCAGTTTTAATGACTGTAACACAAACACTTGGGCTATAAAGGCAGATTCATTGAATGCAGTAAAATATTTTACAGCTATACAAAGGTAGTTTTTGTATGGGGTTGCATGCAACTCATTACACGGCTTTTACTTAAGAAAATGTAGTTAAAATTATTATTGTAATCGTTTTCTAGTTAAATACATTTCTTATTCTCTAGTAAAGCATGTTAATGAATCTGTATTTTGACATTTACCCTTATAAAAGCAGAATGCTGAAGAGATTGATATAATCATGCTCCACAATCAGCAGGTATTATGACTGCTCAAATCTCTGTTAAGTAAGTGTGTAAGAGGTATTTTCCAGTATTCAGTAGGAAGTTCTACTGTTTAACGCTTAATGGATTATGTTCTAATACAAAGGATGCTGCTCAGAAAGTACATAGTTCACATGAAAAGTTACATTCTATGCAGAAGAACGTTCCTTGAAGGACACATATGCCGTAACAGAAATCAAAAATAATGGATACTCAGAAGAATTTACTTCTTCTTTACTGAGTAAAAATTGTTTCCTTGTTGGGTTGTTTTGTTTTTTTTTCCCTAGGCATAACAACAGAGAAAAGATATGTAAAATAATCCAAACATTTACCTCTCGTCCTACGAAAATCTGAGTCCTTGAACAGACAACGCGATAAGCAGCCTCTGTTACTATCAGGAAACAATTCTCCCTCCTCTTCCTTCCTCCCAAAGCAGCCTAGACGCAGACTCCTGCCACGCATCATCTTTTCAAAATAAACACCCCAAAACTGAAACCCGACCACTCCCTCCAAACTTCCAAAACCCCAACACACCAGATTTCTTCGGAAATCTTGCTTCTGCCCAGACGATTCCACAGAACCCGCTCAGCCCGTGCTCAGTAGAAGCATTTCCTCCCCCTCAGAGGAGCACTTGCAACACGAAGTCGTAAAGGAGAAAGACACAACTAACAGAGAGCTGGGGACAGCCCGGTACTGCCGATCTCCGCGGCGTTTGCGAAACAGCACCTTCCTTCTTGCACAAGCCCGCACGGACGCGGCGGAGGAGCCCCGCTGGCCGGGGAGGTACCACGGGCTGCGCCCGGCGCGGGGGGTACGGACGGCACGGGGGAGGGGGACGGGTCCCGGACAGGAGCGGGGACGGGTCCCGCCCGCCCCGGGCCTACCTTGAGCACGGTGACGGCGCCGCCGGGGCTATGCACCTCGAAGGCGGCGGGCTCGTCCCCCGCAGCGGCCGCGCCGGCCTCGGGCTGGTGGTAGCTGAAGCAGGCGGAGGCGATATCCAGGTGCCCGAGGGGCAGCGGCTCCTGCGGCCCCTTGAAGTAGTAGAGGTAGCAGCGGCGGGGGTCGAACACGAACCAGCGGCTGCGGAAGCCGCGCAGGGGCCCCTTGCCCGACAGCTTCTGCAAGTACCCGCAGAGCTTGGGGGTGCCGGGGCCGGGCTGCTCCCCGGCTGGACCCTCCTCCCCCTCCGAGCCCGCCGCCGGCATCGCCTCGCCCGCCGCNCCCGGCCGAGCACGGCCCCTGAGCGCGGCCCCGCCGCCGCCCGCACCCGGGCACCGAGCCCCCAGCGCGCCCCGGCCTCAGCGCGGCCCTGCCCCCAAAATCGGCCGCTGCTGACGTGGGAAGGCGCTGCCTCGCTCCGCACGCACCGTCCCTGCTCTCGTGCTGCCGGGCTCCAGCACTTTTCTGACCGCATCAAATAAAATTTTCCAATTCATACGTTGGCCTATGATCAGATTAAAACCCTTCTCTTGTAGTCTCATGTCGTCTCCCGGTCCGAAGCCTATCCCTGCCAGGCATCGCAGCAGCAGCCGAAGGAGCGGGAAAACTACATGGAAAATGCGGGCGCATCAGTGGGTAAAAAGCAGTATTTTACAGGGATTAGGCTCGTGAATGACTATAGACCGAACTCTGTTTTTCTTTTACTGAAACGTCTAGCATGTTTTGGTCTCTAGGGAACTTCTGGTGTTAATAATAAAGAACTTCTGTAGTAAGAAACTTGACTGTGACATCAGGCTGCCACAGGGAGGTACACATAATTTCATTTCTCCGTGTGTTTGGAACACAGTATATGCCTGTTTCCTTTAAACATGCCTAACACTCTGGTACTAGTACAGAAAACAGTCTGGTGTGGCATATTCATCCAAAAATGGGAGGAGACTGTTCCATGTTTAATGATACACAGATTTTCATTCTCATCCTTAAAAACAGCAAGAAAGGTTTGCTGTCAAAATAGTTGTTGAAGCTGATGTGTGCTATTGTGTCTTTATTAGTATAATGCTATTTATGAAGTAGGTTCATCTGAGTGAATTTTGACAGTTTGGAAGTTCTAGTTACCCAGAAAGCCTAAATTCTCCACAGCTTCTCACTGTGTCCTCATTTCTAAATGCCTTGATGAATTTCTCATTAAAAAGTAACTGTCTCATCAGCCAGAAAATGTTTTCATTCTATGGTAAAGCATATAAAGGATATAAGGCACCTGAATATTTGGTATGATTGTCCATGGGTTCTACTTGGATGTTGACACAAGGGACTGCAGCCTTCCTCAAGTCCTCCCCTCCGGGTGTCACCTCCTGATAAGAAATGTGCCGAGTGGGGAGATAGCCAGGTTTCTGCTAGCAGAAAAACATGTGTGATTTGTCTTAGAAAATGAGGCGTGAAGTTACCTCCCCGATCAACTCACATGACATAAGTGGGATCCATTGAAAGATTACACATTGCAAATTAAGGCTAGATATCCTTCTTTTTTCTTTGAAGATTCTCTTACTAAATGTGGACAGTAAGAAGGCTTGATCCTTCTTTAGGAACAGGTCAGTAATGTTTCTTCCATATATACTGCTCAGTCTCTTCTTCCCCAAATACAAAGTATTCATCGTGCTCTTTGTTGGCAAGTGTCATTTGCCAGAACACAGTTACACAGGGGAAACACTGACTCTCTTAAGAAGCTGCCGATTTCTTATCTCAGTCATTTAGACAACTTGAAGTGTCCCAGCACTTATCCCTGATCGGTTACATTATCTCATCAGTGTAGTGAAGCGTGGCCTTGTTCTGTGTGCTGAGCACCCATGACTCCTGCTGGCTATCAATGATTACGTCCTGCAGCAAGTCAAAGAATCACAGGATCCCAAACCCTCAAAACTTTTGCTGTCAGTACTTCTCTTTTTGAATTTTCTGTTTAGCTTCCTTACTACACTCGTAGCAGGAGAATCCCCTAATTTCACAGCTGATTCATGTAAGCAGAAAGTTCCCCTTCCTGGGGAATAAGTTCCTTATTTCATGTATGCCCTTTTTTTCACAAAGAGATCCAGATGTGGCCTGGCAAATAACAGCAACTTATTTTTAAGTTGTTGTGAAGAATATAAATGAAAACAATACTTTTACCTGCTTCTTCCTTTCATGTTTTCATGTCCAGGATGCATAGATGACATAGATAGCATTCTGTTCCTAACAAATATCTAGAAAACAAATAAAAATAGCATATCACAAGACAAGACTTCCCTCCTGCCCAGAAGCCAGGGCCAGTGAAGCTTTTGGTGTGCACGTAACTCCTAAGCATAATGCAACAGGCAAGCCAATGTTACACACAGTGAAACAGTGGTTATACTTCTAAAATGACCACAAAGCTTGTCAAACATGAAAATGCTTGAAATTCCCTTTTATTCTGGTGTGGTCTTCTCTCCTAAAATAAATACTATTTTAGCTATAGCACTTTTGGCTGACAAGGCCAGTAACTCCACATTAAAAAAAATGTATTTATTCTCAAAAATGAGAGACTGGTCTAACTCATTGTAATTGTAGTGACTTTATCTTATAATGAATATGAGTATTCATGGTTCCTGAAGAAGTTCACATTTATTCTGAAAAAAGGTAAATATGCAAGTAAAAGAAAGTCTACCATCAATATGGAGGCAGAGAATACAGCTGGTGTCTGTGCCAGGCTCATGCTGTCATGTTTACAGAAGTGCAGGAAACATCGATAAATCACAAGCAGCACATCTGTACCGTGCTTTTGATTAAAGTGAGATCATAGCTTCAAAATTAGAGTGGCTGAGAGCATACACTGCTTCTTTTCACAAAACAGAAAGCAAAAATGACTTTGTCTCTTGTCTGATATCTTCTGACATATAGGGATTCCATTAGAGATGAACCCCAGAGTTTTTCAGAGCTCACACAGAACATCCTTTGGTTTTTTCTTTCCAGAACAATGGAACTACAGACAACTGTCCCTTTCCATTCCTCTCCCACAGAGTGTCAGTCCAAACCTGCCTGCTGAGATGTAGGCTAAACTGTTACTTTTACTCCATTTTAACAAACATTTTGAAGGTTCCTGCAAAATGTTATCCATGACTGTTACTGCTAAGGTAAATACTGTCACCCTGCTATAGCCTGATTATGTACAGTACTTGCATATTGTATCACACCTTATTTCGAAGGCTGAGTGGTTTTGGCTTACTATTATTTATTTGTAGGTGGAGAACAACAAAAACTTTCCTAAGCTTTTTCTTTAACCAAAAACCAGGCAAAATATTTTTCCAAATGACTGTTCCTGATGCAGTCTGACATGTCATTCAACATCCCCCTGCCTCTCAGTCACCACAAGGTCCGTGAAGAACATCATGGCATTACATTTCCAGAATATACTCTTTTACTCTGCAAACAAGTCAGCCAAAAAATTACATGGTCTGTTTTAACTGCTAGCAATATTTCATTCTCCAGCATTATTCTTTAAACACTAGATGGTGCTCCTTTCCTCTTGCATATTCACCATTTGTGTTCCCCTCTCAAAATGGAAAAAAGATATAAGCTGTGAATAAGCAGGGAAGTTTAGCTGCAGTGTCTGATTCAATAGGAAAGATCTTACTTAACTTCAGTTAACTGTCTCATCTAACACCAACTGAGTATATGACAACATTAATACATTGGCTTTACTTTTTTTTGCTGTTGTTGCACTGCATTTTATCAAGAACTCTTCACTATGAAAAGCAACAGTTATACAGTTCAGTGAATGGCAGCATTGATTTCTAGTTGGACGTCTGTGATTTGACTTGTGAGGATATCCAGGCAAGTTGGTAGTCATGTAGAAGAGAAAGAGTCTAACTAGACCCCTTATGAATAGAAAAGCAGGAATTACTTAACTGCGGCAAGGAGCTGAGGAATCCATATGCACATTATCACTGGCCAGACAGCATTCATGTGCATCCCCACTGGCTGGAGAACTGCTACAGGGCTTGGCAGGAATGCTGAAGAGGAAAAGCAGAATTTCGAGTACTGTTGTAGAGATTAAATAATTAATGGTTAAGAGATATAACCAAAGATAATGAGGCAATTAATAAAACACAATTATTTCAACTGCTTACAGTGTAAATTACTTCCATCTATATAGACTTTTTTTGTATTATTAAATAAATGGATATACTTCCATGTCATACTTCATTCCTTTGGAGAAGGAAAATATACATACAATGGGGACTAACAGAAGTGTTCAGTAAGAAGAAAAATTCTGTGATCACCTAGATTTACATCTGATTACAACTGCTAAATAGCAGTTATACAGCCTATTAGTATCTTAAGTTGTGCTTACCTTCAGCACTTTTCAGAGGCCCAGCCAGTTTTCTCACCTGTCAATCACACTGTGGCCTTTTCCCTGACTTTCTAACTTATTTCTTGGTGCACTGTAGCCTGGCTGACACCTTTCCATTGTATTAACTGCAACAGTGAAACTGCATTTCTTCAGTAGCTCCCGAGCTTCCTTCTTTGCATGTACAGTAGCTGATGATCACTTTCCTCCCTTCATTTAAACTGTAATAGAAACCTCTTCAAAGACAGAACAGCTCATAGCTGAGGCTTAATGCTGATGTCAGGTAATTGCAGTCATGGGCATATTGAGAAACATTCATTGTCTTGTTCCAGTTGTTTTCCCAGGAACTGCAGGTAGTTACAAGCCCAGACAATATGTGTGCCTCAGTGGATGGTTCTGTATTATCTTATAGCTACAGTTTACACACAACCCCCAGTGCCACCAGTACCCACAGCTGTAATTCTTATCCACACATGCTCTTCTTATTTCTTACCATTTTATCTTCACTTTCAATGTCCATCGCACAGAAAGCTCAGATTCCTCTCCCCAGTCTTTAGATATTTAACTGAGGCTTAAAGCTGCAGTGGCAAGTTCAGTATAATCCACAGATGGAAGGTATGTTGAGAGTGAGAAATCCATTCCCTCTAGGTTCCATCTAGCATCAATGGGAAAGCAGCAGATAATGATGGAGAGCAAATCATTGCAGTGTTTGAACTGCAGCAGGATGAATTCCAGCCTAAATGCTTTGGACAGGAATGTTTCTTTTTGTGTGGACCATGAACTGCTTAACATACTTACAGGTATTAGCTAGAAGTTACATCAAACAGTCACACCAGCTCTTTGCAAATAAGCCTTTTTCAAATCCTTTTAATTTTTGAATTCTTTACTTTATAACAAGTCCGTTCATCGCTTTTCAACAAATAAATATTCTAGTAAAGGGTAACTGTATTTGTCGAACCTGAATGGGATCAAAAAACCCTACAGATGGTTAACTGAAAGACACTTAAGTAGTTTTAAAAAAAGAAAAAAAACTATAACTAATATAATCTGAACTAAAAATAGGGAGATTTAGCCAGACTATTTGGTCTAGAATCTAGGCTACATTTGTCACATGAAAATTATTTTGCAGGAAATCTCTATTGCTATTTGTTTCCGCTCAGGACAAACATTACCAGAGCAGCTTTTCCTGTGGTTTTCCATTTTGGAACTCCCGGCTTTGGCTTCGTAGAGAGACAGGAAGCACATGGACAACTGAGGAAATACGGATTCAAAAGTAAGTCACAACATTTAACTCCGGAGCCAAACTAACCCCAAGTCCTGTCCAACCCAGGCAGATACTGAATAGTAGTGTTATTTTAAAAAAGGTGAGGAATTATCCCCTCATATCTAGACAACTGCTCTCTTGTATCCAGTGTTTCTAGAATTATAGGTGCCAAATTTGCAATTGTACTTGTCAGAAAACACTGTACATGTGTGTGCCAGTTTACACCAACAACACTGCATTCTACTGCCTTTTGGGGTACTGGGGAACTCTTCACAAACTGAGGGAATGGATACCCTACTCAAAGCCATTAACAGCTCTTGAGATCACTTTTGTTTGGAATCTTCTGAGGGCTTCACTGAGTTAACCTCAAGCATTTACCAGAACAGCTACCCAGTCACAAGACTGCTGTGTACTGACATAACCCAGTTATTTACTGCATGCAACATCTACACACAGAAGCAGGGCCTTTGGTGAGAAAAGGAATATCTCAAGTAATGTATTCTGCAAAGGAAGCAGAAAGTAAAGAGGGCTGACAGAAGGGTGTTGGGAGAAGGCTGATGGAAGAACTGAGAGTAAGTAAGGAGTAATGAGGACAACTAAGATGGCTTATTTACTGTCAGTGCATTGAGTGTCAATCCATATTCTTCAGTCCCAAATGAGACACAGTTCCTGAAGGAGGGATAAAGTTACCTGAGGAAAAAGGGTGGGATATGGGCAGTTCCTGTGGCGAGCTCTAGCACCAAGTGGATCAAGAGACAAGAAACATCAGTTAAGAATAAAAGCAAGGGATCCACTGAACAATACGGCCTGGCACGGAGGCAGAACCAGCTCTGGCTGGGTAATTCTGATACAATGTTTTGACAGGGTAATTGTGTACCTACATACAGGGTTGTGCTGCTATGGCTGTACTGCTGGGACTGAGCATACCCTCAGCACCAAGGCTTTCTGGTAGTATTTTACACCAAGGTATGGTTTGATAGTTGTTATTTCTCTGTTCAGACATCCTCAAGGTACTGTTAGACATTTGCAGTTACAGCGGAATAAACAAGCCTAAGTAAAAGAAGAACAGAAATAAGACCCCCGAAAGATCATTTTTGGGGATGAACTTAATTACAGGAATTACACTTAATTACACTAACCTTAAGGCACTCAAAATTATAGTACTTAAAGTGGAATAACTTTTTAACCAAGACAAAACTCTTTTCATAGTATCTAGACACTCTCCCATGCTTTTTGGCTGACTCTGGATACAAACTATACATAGTTCATTGATGGACAGAATACAACCCTTCAGAATAAAAACCTCTGCAACCATACACTCATGAAAAAAAATAGTTGGTGACACAGCAGTTTGGGCTCATCTTCCATAATGTATCTAAAATTTTGACCAAAATATCTTGCATCTTCTTGTGAACTTCGGAAAAGCTCTGTTAAAAAAATCTACTAGTAGTCTGCTTTTGCATTTCAACTGGATTGAAGAGAGAAATACAATGAAGAGGAATTTCTAGCCTCCAGATCCCAAAGTAGTGGGAGTATTCCAGAAGCACATGTAGCTATTTCCATTCTGTTCATTTGTTTTCACTGACCATGTGCATTCAAAGAAGCATCAGGCCAAAATTCCATTCTCAGTGGTACTAGCATTTGAATACAGTTTTTGGTTTAAACAAATTCTTTTTAGCAGCTCATTATGCTCATAGATAAAAGATGCAAACCAGTCAAATCATAAATCCCTGCTATGCATCACAGACAGTTATAAATCAAAGCTGACACAAACCCCCCAAACTTCTATTGTGAGCTAACAAAAATCATTAAAGAATGGATAAGAATTGCTTCATGAGTTAAAAAAAAAAAAGATATAAAAGGCAGCCAGCAACATTACTCCAGTGTCAGAGTTAGCAGAAACATTAAAAAGAAGGATGGTCTTAAATGGAAAGCAGATCCCATTCACAAAAATGAAATCACCTATGAATCTTGATTTAAGATTATTGCCATGATTTTCTTTTCCTCCTGCCCCTATAATGGCCTTCTAAGATAAAAAATTTAGAAATTGGCTGCCTCAGCAGTTGTGGAGGTGAGTGAAGGTCCTGCTTGGGGGCAGAATAAATCACTAGATGTCCAGGGAAGTGACCTTGACTCTCTTTCCTTTGGCATACCCTTCATTTTCCCCTTTTTAAGTGAAATATAAAAAGAATTAAAGGCCACGAAGAATCACATTTGTAGATAATTGGATCAGACATCAATTAAATAATTCCACCTGCTTTATATCTTAGGTAAATAGGATAAGGAAAGGTAGGGGGTTTTGTAGCGTTCCAAGTTCAGGTCACTGAATCAAGCTTCCTGGGTTTCATCAGCATTCACAACCCCCTCAGTTTCATTTTATTAAGTCAAGGTTTTTGCTAGGCTCTTCCTAGATAACAGGCTCAGTTTTCCCTGCACTGATATTCTCCAGGCAAATACAACAGAGGAACTGCAGAAACACTGGGCGTTCTATCTGATCTCTGCTGAAGATACAAATAAGAGTGAACCTTCAAAGGACACACTGATATTTTCAAAGGGATATAACAAATCTCAGATTTCTTCCCAGAAGGAGTTTGATCAAGTATTTCCTCTGGCTTTACCAGAATTTGTTTTGTCAAATGCTTACTCATAATGCCGAGGGCAGTGGTGTTAGTGGGAAGTCTGCAGCCTCTTTGTGTACACAATGTCCTCATTCCAAGCAAGCAAATGAGAGGGAATGTTAGCTGAGTTCTGTATAGTTTTACAGGAAATAAAAATAGAGTGAGAACTCTGATGCCTGTGTTCTTTACGAGAACTCCAGTGTTCTTTGTTTTGTCTAGTAAAGCATAGACTTTCAAACGAAACGTGTCAGGTACAGATGAAATGGCTAAGGAAGTTTTTCTTCATTTTTCAGTAGTCTCAGATTAGCTATTCATGTTTTAATAAGCTCTTCAAAATCAAAGGGACATTTTAGAGATAATTACCGGTTCACAGTTCCCCTTCACTTATCTGTCATACAAAGTTTTAAGGTTTTCTTCCATTTTACATACTGTCTTATAAAGAATGAGAATTTACTTGCAGTAAATCTGTTTTCCATCTCTGCCTGCATATTAGCATTTCCTCAGAAACAGAACAATTTATTATCTGCAGGTTTTGATTTTTTGTTTATGCATTCCATACTTGAATAAAGCAAAATATTATTTAAGGACCTGATCTAATCTCAGCCTGCCTACTGAAGTGAGTAGGAGTCTTCCTGTGGAGATCCGGCCCCCAAGGATATCTGCCTACTACAGAATTATCACAGTGAGAAAAGAACCTCCTCTAAGCAAATCAGGCTGAGCTTATGGCATTAATAACCCCCTGGTTAACTTGGTGAATTCCTTGGAATGAAAATACCTCAAAACACATTACCATCTCTGGACACCAATTATTCCCTCTGCTTTTTCAGTTAGAGGAGATAACTGGAAATGGAAAAAATACAGAGAATTAGCCACGTGGGACTAAGCCATTCCACTAGGAATATTTGCTAGCAAATTCCACAGAAAGCCAAAGTTTAAAGATGTGTCGTAAGAGGGATTTGTGAATCCAAATTCTAATGCTACTGTCATTATGAGGATGTGGGAAATTACAGTAGGGAATTTTTCTATACTTCCTTATCATATTTGGTTATGTCGTTAGAAGAACAATAGTCACTAAAATCACCACAAAAGAGATGAAAACTTTTAAACATATGAAAGGCCTCACTGAATTTATTTCTGTGAATATACACATCAATTAACCTATTTGTTTAGGCAGAACAAAAACAGTCTTTCAGTTTCAAACTTCTTCTAGAGGGAATTCTCTCTGAATCTACAGCTTTTTGTATGAACTTTATATCTGTATGAAGAAAAAGAAAGCATCATCATTTTCAGAAAGCCCAAAATACCATTTTGGTTAAAATATCAATAATCATTTTCCTCTCAGGTCCTGCTAGTCCACAGTGACAAAGTGGTCACAGCACCAAACCTGACAAACTTGAAGAAGAGTTTGGACAACACTCTCAGGCACCTGGTGTGACTCTTGGGGTGTCCTGTGCAGGGCCAGGAGCTGGACTCAATGATCCTGATGGCTCCCTTCCAACTCAGCATATTCTGTGATTCTCTGATTCTATAAACAGATGTCTAAGTAGGAGATCATTTCCTTTCAGCTGGGATGGGGGGAAATCTGGTGAATATAAATTTATTTCTAAGTGCCATTGAAGTAACCCTGAATATTAGATTGCTAAAAAAAGGTTACTAATGATCAGCATGAATTCACTATCAGTGCTCCTCTGGGGTGATGTGAGGAACAGCCCATAACCACTGGGGATGAGAGGCCTATGAAAAAGCTGGATCTGGCTTCTGGACAGATGAACAGTTTCCCAGACTGAACTGAAAACCATTTCCATCAAGTAAACAGAGACACCTTGTACCTGCTTCCTCAGAGCTCTACATGAGGCACCAGACCAAAATCTTCAATTTAACCAGCAGCTACCAATTCCCAGAGCTTGTCAGTGTGCAGAGCACAGGGCAAGCTTGATCCCTGTTGAATTGCCCAAGCTGTGATTAAGCCCACAGCAATGAGTTGCCTTGCTCCTGGCAGGCTGCCACATCCACTGATTTCAGTGGAGAAAAGTTACAGTTAGAAAAGGAGGAGGCTGGCCTGGTGCCCATAACCCTCTTCAGCAGAGTTAAACCACTCTGCCCTACATTTGCAGGCACATCCGGCCCCAAGCTGCCTGTGCAGGAACTGGAGAGCAGGGTACAAATGATGCCTTGTGCTGCAGGGCTCGTGAGCACGCACTCGGCAGCCACTGATCCTGTACCTGCAGAACGGACAGAACAGGAGTCAGGGATTTATGCAGAGAAACATCTGGCTCTGAGCAGATCCTGACTGAGAAAGAGCAGAGGGAAGGACTCATCTACATTGCAACTACAAAGCACCCAGGGCTGACACACCTGGGCTCGTCACTGCTCTTGCCAATGGGAGACAGCCAAAGGGAAGGGCAGTGGGGAATTTCACTTGGAGTTCAGACTGTAAAATGTCTTACAGACAAGAGTGTCAGAACTTACAGTTAAATAAAGGTACTTGTATCTGAAATGCTGATGCTCTTTGAATTCTACCAAGAACAGTCTCCTCTTTTTCTCCACCGAGAATCTGATAGTCACTCAGTGTCACTAACACCTCTACAAGACACCCAAAACTGCAAAATGATACAGACAAAAGAGGAGAACATCTGTTCATTGTGTCCTGTACTTCTGTCTCAGACACACATCTTCCTAAGGACATGAACAATTATTATTTTAATTATAATTTTAATGTCTTCCTCATCAACTTTCACTCCATTGTCCATCCCAGATGAGGTGTATTGGGCAATAACATTATAAACTCTTCTTAATCCTGCTGTTATTTCAGCCCAAATCGATTTACTGGGGATTCTGAGCTGACAAGCGTAATATTTCCCATCCACAACAAAAACTCTACCCTACTTTATATTCTGTTATTGTAGAATATAATCTTAACCTATTCAAGTGTCTAAAATACGAGTTTTCACAGTTTCAGCAAGAAAATCCCTTTTTAATTTTTAACATACATTTCAGTTTTTAGGGACTTTATTAAAACATATTTTTATTAATATGCTGTTGAGAAAAAACCAACTTTCTCTGTAATTATGTACAGTTTTAAAATCAGTAATTAACAGTTTCATGTTTTTGTTTGTGGCATCATAGATTCTGTACAGTATCCTGTATTTCAGGGACATTTAAACAGTTAAATGAAATTATGACTTGCTATGGTGGTGTGGTGCCACCTTGTGAGTTTTCACCGTAAGTGCCTCTAACATGTAGAAGGAGATAAAAATTAGCCCTGTGGAGAAAAGGAAAGGAGACTGTTCCTCTGTGACTGTAAGAAATATCAAGAGATTCCCACAGTGAGCCTGTTGACAAAGAGGAGCATGTGGTTACTGGTTAAGAAAAGAGCATTCAGCATTTTAAGATTACATTAAAAGGGCATGAGAGGGCACAGAACTGCAGCAAAACCTCAAGTACTTTCCCCAACACAGATTAAATTACAGACATGAGTTAATTCCACTGAAGTCAGCAGATACTGGAGATTAATGTGGAAGTAATGAAGATCAGATTTTGGCCTGCAGGCTGTTGCAAATCTTGGCTTACAGTATTTCCTTAAAACAAAAATTAAAATAACCAAGTTATTTCTTACTTTTTGATACTCTTTTATTTACTTTCACAACTCATTTTGTCCCTAAGATGCTTTAACTGTATATAAAGGAGAGATAACACAGAGCTATTTTAATAGAGGCTTTAGGTAATGGTTTTCATTTTTCTTCGTCCATTTTTGAAGGAATATAGTAATGTCTTTTAACACTTTTCTGCAATTCAAAATGTATGTCCTCTTGCTTTTTGGCCAAATCCAAAACTGTTTTAAATCTAAATCTCTTTTACTATTTCAGTGTCTTTTCACGTGGCCTGATAGTTCTTTTAGAGTAAGGCTGGTTGAAGAAACTAGAGGATCTAGTTTCAATCTAGAAGTTGCTAGAGGATCTGTTAGATTGTGCCAGTAATACAATTGCCAAAAGCCAGCTGGTTTGGTACCTCCTGACAGGATTAAATTTGCATCACGCTGAACTACTCACTCGACAGTCTTGCTGTAAGAATACATTCAGTCGCAAGACATCCAACTACAGACAACTAAGAAAGGGCAAATACAAAGCTCTTCAGGAATCTATCGCTTACCTTTGCCAGCAGGTGCTGTAACTCCTCACCCACCACCAGGCGGTGCTGAAGTACTCGGTGCACGGCTCTCTCAAACGCCAGGGACACACAGTGTCGCTCTGTTTTTTGTTACAGGACATGAATGTAAGTCAAAAAATAAAGGCAGTTAGGACATCTGCACGCTTTTGTATCTGCAGTGTTCTGCAAGAACTCGTCTCTATGGACAGGAATATTTCTTCACAATGTGCTCCTCATTTCTTTTTCTCTTTGTTTCTCAGCTCAGGTGGATGACTCCAAGGTCAAACATCTGGCTGCAAGCTCAACTGTCTCTTAGCTGCTTTGTGACATTTAGGTCAGGGAGGACACAGGAAAACAACACACTGAACACATTCCAAGGCAACTCTTTCTTTAAGAGAGGAGTATGATGCAAACAAGGAATGACACACAGTGTCAGGAAAACAGGAATTTTAGCTAATAACAATCTTAAAACACAGAAGAATGTTGATGTCAAAAGGAACTGACCTATGTCATCAGCATCAGATCCCTTTTGTCTGGATAATCTGATCCAGAATCTTGCAACCTGGTATTTTACAATATACTAATCACATCCTCCTACACACATCCCAAGGCTTCCAAGATTAAATGTCTCTCTTGAAATAAATGTTATAAAATTTAGGCTGATACTTCAATTAATAGGAAGTAATTTTAACAGAATCTCTCCTAATGCCAATGTCTTGCAGATAGTTTAAATCAGCCAATACATCTAACTTAATCTGCTTGAAATGAAAAACAGGCTTGAATCTCTTTTTACTCAATCAGAACTGAATATTAGGATTGATTTCTGTTAATTTTAACTTTGGTAAGGGAATTCAGGTTTTAATTCCTTTATCTAAACAGAAATCATTAGGAGGAAGCATTATAATGCTATAAACATCACTGAACAGAATTGGTCTAAGATATATATTAAAAATAAACGTTATTACTAATATATAAGTGTCATTGTCTTGTCATACAAGTGTCATTTCACTGTCCCTATACCTTGAATATCCAAAATTTCCATTGAAACTTTTAATGCACAACCGTAAAGCTAGAGAAAGGTTTCTTCTTTATTCATAGTGTGTAATCTGAACAGCAAGCTACCCTGCAAGCTCACCACACAGACGAGCTTCCGAGGTAGATAAGCATCTCCATCCCTACAGAAATGATAAAAAGGTTAGGTTCTCTACTTTAACAACTTTCTATATAACACATTTCACCCTTTGAAAGACTTAACTTTATAGTAATTGGAATAATGATCAGAACAAAAATTAGCATGTGGTCAGCATAAAAATTCTCAAAGCACAACAGAATGCTTCAAAAGTTTTAATTGTGAGGACTTTGATACAGAAGCCATGTAAGTGACAGAGCCCTTCTATTGACTGTTAGAACAGTAATTAATACACATATGATTGTCTTCAGGCCCCAGTACCTAAACAATACTGGAAGTAAAAAAAAACAAAAAACAAAAAGACCTAGCTGATTTCCAGCTGGAGGGGAAAGAGAAACATAGAACTGCATTCATGCATTGTATGGGAGAGATTGCATAGCTTGTTTAGAAAGAAAATGTCTTTTCATGTCCTTAATAGTAGTTCTGTGCTTCTTCAACTTCTTCATGAGTTACAGATGACCGTGTTCCTCCATTCAACATTATCAGCCCATAGAATGAGTAAAATGCAGGAGCCCCTTGGAGAATAAGGACACAGTTTTAACATTTATCTTGGGAAGAAATTAATCACTTACGCAGTCATCATATGCAAAAGGCAAGTATTTCAAGTTTTATAAGGACACAACAATCCATAAAATATTGGTTGAAGGTAAGCACCAAACCCAGCAGTTGCCATTTCAGTGGCTGAAAGGCAAACTGGGCTGTGGTTGTCTTCAACACTGGGAGCTTGTTCTTGACTGCAGTTCTTTCACCTCAGATATTTTCCATGCAAGATCCCCAGCTGTACAACACAGTGATAGAGGCATCTCATTATTTAAGGCCCGTGCTTTCTTTGAAATACTCTTGGAAAACACACCAAAGCTAATCTTTCTCTTAATCTTTTTTTTTTTCACTTTTAAGAGCAGTATTAAATATTCATAAATATAAAAACTATGTGGAAATACCTTTCATAATATTCTGATTCTGACTGTTAAAAAAAGGAGGGGAAAAAAAGAAAAACCACAATCCAACAACCAACCATCTTTGCCAGAGTGCTTGGCCAGCAGTGAAGATAAAAATGTGACTGTTCCAAATATCCTGTAGATCACATGATGCTTCTGTCTCTCTGCGGACCAGAATTATTTCAGTACTTTCTGCTGAGTTCTAAGAAGCCCTCATTAGAGGTCAAAAGCCCCTGGAATGCCTGAGATTCAGAAAGGCTGGACTGGCATAAACATCTTCAGATTCTTATGTGGAAAGTACTGCAAAAGAAAGAAAAAGATTAAGACATACAAACACATTTGTCTCAATGCACAACATTTTCCCTAAAGTACACAAAGGAAGGTGCTGTGTAAAAAAAATTTACTTTCTTCTTTCCCACTTTGAGAAGATTTAAATTTCATTGGAGAAAATTCCATCTTCTGAAAATTTTAGCTCAGGGGCCTAGCTCAATACTGGATTAAATCAAGTGTAAATTGCCCAATTTTTTGGATGTAGAGCAGAGCAAAATGTTTCCCAGTGGTACTTTTGCTATGGCACAGCGCTTGGGTTCTAAACAAGAAAATTAGGCAGGCAAAGTTGTTTCTCCTGTTGGGCCAAAGAGATCCTGACTGTTATCCTCTATTTGCTCTGTGATACAGGCAAGCAGAATGTCTTACAACTGCCACCAGTCTTCAGAAGAGCTCCTGAGCATCTCAGCAGGACAGGGAGAGACCATTTAAGGAGGGTGTGCTGAAACCTCACTGTCTATAGGCAGCAAGCTGTTCTCTGGCATGACAGTATCAACTGTACGTTTCTTTCTTGACTGACTAAAACGAGAAGAGATTATTATGTATTTTTGTATGTAAATTCTGTAATTTTGTTGCCTACACTGAAAGAAAACCTTTTTGGAACATTTGAGAGGCTAAAGGGTTCTGGATGCACAGTTTTTGGATTTTGTTTTACCAAAAGAATACCCTAACTTAATTACAGCTATTAGATTTGAATCAGAAATTCACTAAAGGAAGCTTGTGGTATGTATTTGGAGGAGATAAAATTTCATATTCACCATGGTCCCTAGGACCTTTGTCTCCAGGAATTTAGTCAGTCTGGGTGACAGTAAAAGATATGACGTATAGCAGCCTGGCACACCAGCCTAAGTTCTGGAGAGATAGCAGATAATGATACAAAGAGTTTACTTGCACTAAGGCTTTTTAAATAAAAGAATTATAAATATCTTGTTCACAATTCAAGAAATGTCTAGGAACTATATTAATCCAAGCTCTTACAAATTTAACAGCCATACAGGTAATATCTAGGAGCTAAAAATCCATAACATTGTATGTGAAAATATCTGAGGCATGACTCCTCAAAGAAATCCACCCAAATCCACCAAACTGGAAATCTATTTCTATTTTGAATATCCAAAATTTCCATTGAATTAATGTACAGCCATACAGCTAGAGAAATATTTCTTCTTTATTCACAGTGTGTAATCTGAACAGCAAGCGCTCCAGATAAAAAAATTCTATTTTTATCAGTGTCATTTTGGCCTCTGAAGATTCAGCTTTTTACTAAGAAGCAGCTGAAATACTCTGTGAAAAATACTGACAAAAATTATTCCTTTCCACTATTTCTTTGCTAAGCATCTCTTGCCAATTAGTCACTAGCTCTAATATTAGTCCTTTCGAACAAATTAATCTGCGTGTTGGGACAGACTTATGAGATGCACAGTCCCTATAAGGGAGCTTCCTTTACTTCAGCATTGGGTAGGATTGGCGTCACAACATGAACTGGTGGATGGGCAAAAGCCCACAAAGGTTTCAGAAAAACTGCATTTCCAGTGCCATCCTCTTGTTTAATGTGTTGCTTCCCTGTCTAGTTCTGGCAGCTCCCAGGTATTACTGATGCCATGTTCCTCTCAAACCCCATTACATACTGTTACAGCATGCTTCACCCTCAGGCATTCAAATAAGCTGAAACTTCCAGGATGATTTATAAAACAATTTCCTGTGGAGAATGTAACCAGTCTTGTAGAACAGAACACTTAGCTAGTGCCAGCTCAGACTGCCAATGCTTCCATTAAACTACAAGCATCTTCTTAATGATAACAATTTTGAGTGAAATAAAACTAGTGGGATCAAATTTTCTGAACTAGTAACTGTCATTATCATTTACAGCTTAGTTCAGCTTCTGGGATAACAGCCAGCTGCATAGATCTTCCCTGGTTAATGATTAACAGTGTTTTCTTCTAGTCTGGAAGAAATTCCTCAACGACAGCAGTGCAAATCAAGCAACAGACTTTACTGCATCTTCATTTGCCTGACAGCAGCACAAAGATGGCAAAGGATGTCTGTAGGAGATTAAACCTACACAGGGTCATTAAGTAAAGGTTTGAGATAGGAGTGATGAGATAAGGAAAATCAGTCAATGTAGAGTGGATGAACTTCAGCTCATACCAGGTCAAAGCCTGGATCATGGTGCCAAAGTTAATGCTTGCTGTCTATGTTAAGTAGGCATGATAATGTGACAGCTTAAAATACCCCCAACATGTGTAAAAAATGTGCTTTAAAACCCGAGTGCACACTGCTGTAAGAATCTGGCCTTCAAAGGTTTTCTGCAGAGTAAAGAAGATATTCCTCCTCAGCAACTTCAAATCTCATGTTAATGGTAATTTACAGCTGGATGAAAGTTCTCAATGTTTGCCACAAGTTGGGTGAGCACTGGTCCCACGTAAGAGAGAAGAGAAAACAAAGTGTACCATGGCTTTGTACAGATCACATACTCAAGCAATGGCAGAGCCAGGGATAAAACTTAACTGCCTGTAATCCTGCATTTCCTCCTTTTATGATATGAAGAGGTGGCTTTGGTGGGGAGAAAAGGAGGGGGCCAGAGTAAGAAATCCTTTACTACAGAAAAAAATCATCTGGGGCCTTGTAAGTTATTCAGCATTTTCAAAAGGCTCACATACCAGGTGCCAGGATGGTATTCTGGCATCAGATATTCAGAAATATTGACTGCCCATGGCTTCACAGCAAAATTCCTGCAAACTGCAGTTACCCAGCATCTCCAGTTGCTCACTGGCAATCATTTTCAATGTAGCTATTGCTTTGGTTCCTAGGTGTTCTAACAGCTGCTGAGCGGCTGGAAGTGTAAATCATTAGACTCTTGGGGCTTCCTTGAATTTAAATTCTGGAATGCATTCAACTGAGCACAAAAAGTGGAGATATGCAAAAAGAAATTAAATTGTGACTGTCTCTGGGCATTGACGCGTTGGTATTTCTTGCACATGTCTGCTTAAGATTTCAAATGGACGATTTATTGTAGGTGAAAACATGTTTTTGTATATTTTTGCAATAGCGAGAAGCTAGTTCAGTTTACCACTGGCATATAGGGTTGGTGATCTGCTATTAAGACACTTCCTGTGCTTTGCATGCTCTGTATTAGATTACCCAGTGAAGCTGCACAGCCCTGCCTGCCCTTTGGCTGCACACAGCCCTAGGCTATCACTTAAGACAACCATTACAGCTGAAGACTCAGAAGAGAAGAAAATAAGAGGCCAGGAATAGAGCTGGAGATTAATTCACAAAGATATAAGAAAGCATTGTTTCAGTAAATGAACAGGTAACGTGTCTGAGACTGTTATGGCACAATTGAACTTCATGAACAAGAACTGGGTTTTTTCTGGTGAGAGATCAGCTACAGGAATTGTCCCATGTCACAAAGTCTGTCACATGCTGGCAGGCACTGGCTACTGCCACAGAGTGCTTGTTTAGGTGCAGTCCCAGTCAGACTTTGGTGTACCTATCGTGGCATTAAACTTCAATGAATCCCATTCCAAAAGTCAAATCACTCTCTCTCTTTAGAATGCAACGTTTACACAGTATTTTAAAAAGTAGAATAAGCTCTTCAGAACAGGAAGTTCAGTACTAACAAATATGTCAATCTGTGATGCAGTGCATATAGGAAAAATAGGACTAACAACGTCCTAGAAAAATAAAATACCTTTACAGGCAAAATGAACAGTAAACCACAGTAAGGCAGAGGTATCAAATCCTCCATATAGATTGGTTTGGATAAAAGTAGTCTTATGACCCTGTCACTTTCTTTTTCTGCTGTTAACTCTGGTTAAAACAGAAACCAGAGAACCTACACGTTCTCCTCTCAACTCTGAGACTTTTTTCATTACACTCTCATTTTCCAATATAGCTTCAAAGACCCATGTTGCTGAACCATGAGAAACATCAGAGTCTTCAGAGATTCTAAGATTTTCTTTACATAGATTTCCAGCTAAGAAATGGTTTTCTTTGTACTGTTATCCCCATAGAAGCTGCTGTTACATAGAAACTGCCTAGTCAGAGGCTCTAAACCAGTGTTTTGGTTAGGAGGTGGAAGGAGACCCTTTTTTATGTCATCAGGAGCTCTTAGGCCTGAGGACTTCAGAGATTAATCCCATGACCCAGCTAAACTCCTGAACCTGAAAGGAGGGGGAAGTTATGATTTCTCTTGAAGCCAGGGATGCAAAACTTCTCCCTTAAACATGCACATTGCCATCTTATACTGGAAGGAGATGTCTTGTCACAGGCATGGATCGCAGTACATGTGTTTAAACTGAGCAACTGGATGCTCAGTCTTCCAACACTTGGTAGCCTCCTCCTTTGATTTCATTGGTATTTTCCACTTTCTCTTACCTAATCTATAATACTTCATATCTCAGTTCATCCCACTTTTTACTCATCATCTTGCCCTGCTGAATACCCAGCACTCAGTGATTTTCACTCACTTCCTCATCTTCCCAAAACATCACAAAACTGGAAAAGAAGAATAATTGTGACAGTCATTCCACTGGCAAACATTCCTCTCTGCAAATTTCTCAGGAAATGACTGGACTGCACAGCATCCTCAGCTTGGAATTCTCAGTCAGCATTTTGCAAGCCTTTACAACACAGCAGTAAAGTCAGTCATGGCACAGGAAACTTCTGAAACTGCAGCTTCTGCTGAATCTTCAGATCTGCCTTCAATCCTTCACATTTAATCACTGTTCTCTACTGGATTTGTAGGTGCAGCAGAGCCTTTTGATTGATTAAAGGAAATGCTACCTGACCCCAGCAGCTTCTACATGGATAGCAGTATAAAGAAAATGTTTTCTTAGCTGGAAATGTCTGTAAACAAAACACTAGAATACCTACTGAGCTGAGCCTCACCATAATGATGATATGTATCTTGTTCTAAAAGGGTTTCCGTTGATACACTTGATTAGTCAAGGAATACCTGAAATGTATAAAAGACATTCACATTAACTTTGAGTGTCTCCTCTCCAGGAGCTGATGTTTCTCAAGGTTCACAGGAATCATGTGCGCCTGCTTTATGGTTGAACTCTTTAACATCTTTCCTCAGAAACTTCATTAATGAAATTCTGTGCTCTGCAGGACACTTTAAAGTTCTTCAAAAAACACTCTCACTCTCTCAGCAAAGAGACTGATGTGTTTCCACGTATATTTGTAACGTGTATGCAATATTTACACACGTTCCTATGCAGACAGCTGGGATCCTTGCTACAGGCTTAACAAAAATACAAATTTCAGCTGATAATAGATCAAAATATTTTCCTGAACCACACTAACAGGGGTGGAGGGGCAGGGAAGGTAATAATTAAAAGTCATTGAGCTCTTAGTCTTAAGTTAGGAGAGAACTGGAATATGCCCCATAAAAGTAAATTGAGTTAGGTAAGAAGTCATCCCCTAGTCAGTTCTCTAGTAAAATACTTATGTCTGATGCTTCTTGTATTAGACTGCACAGTGGTATCCTAGAAAAATACCTGGAAGTATGCAAGAGGCTCTCTTTTTCTTTAAATAATACCTGAGAAAGTCCGGTGCCTTGGAAATCATGTTTTCAAAATCTGCATATCCTAATTTCCCATCACCATCCATGTCAGCTTCTTCTATCACTTTCTCACAAACTAGAGTGATTTCCTCTGCTGTCAGCTCTTCCCGGGTCAGCTTATTGAGGGTTTTTTCCAAGTCTGCTTTACAAATGAAGTTATCTGTGTTAAAATCTAAACAACAGAAGAACCAAAGATCACCAGGAGTCCCACTCGTTTTACTCCAAACACAAAAAGCACACCAGAGCACGCCCATACAGTACCGTAGATCTTAAAGGCATAGATTGCTTTAAGCTCTCGGGGAGCCATTTCACTGAGCACAGAGAACATATCCACAAAGTCATTGAAGCTCAGGCTCCCCTCTCCATCTTCTGAGAAAGACTCCACAATCCTTTCTTTGAAGGGGTTCTCCTGTGAAAGACACATATAAATTGGTATTTGGAAGACAAAACCCCCTGCAGACTCCCTGATAATGAATATTTAATTGCATGGTTAGCTCTCTGAAGACAACTTTTTCTTCTTTTTTTACCCAAAATGCATTAAAAAATTACATTTGTATGCTTTAGCAAGAAGTTTCAGCAGTCCTTGCTGCTGCATAGTAGCACTTCTGGCCTTTTATTTTCACTTATACACTTCAATGTCCAGCCTGTGGATAGTGTCCAGTCCTGTGGCTGGACTGACTAAAAATTCCAGAGATGTAAATGAAATTTAATCTCCACAGGAGGTGATCCTGAGATAATTTCTAGCACCCTAGAATAAGACAATATTCTAAAACCATAAACACACAAGCAAGCATAAGAAAAGCTGCATTATTACTCCAAAATCCAAAACAAATGTTCTTATCTCACAGCTATATAAAACCCCAACACTAATTTGTAACTGTATCTATGAAACTCTGAAAATCGATTCAATTCAGTTGAATATGAACAGAACACAAACATCACTTGGGCTGTGAGCAGCATCTCATCAAAGCTGTGCTACAGATCTTATCTGAAGCCAAGACACTGATTAACATATTGATCCATAAATATAAACAGCTGTGGTGGTGGCGTATCAAGTTCACTATTTTTCATATGCATGCAGCATTTTGTTTGGCTTTAAAAGGAGAAGTACTGTGAAAGCTCAGAAGCTCAATCATATATCCATTTAATTTTTTTCCTGTAAATTTAATTACCTAACAGGTATTCATAAACCATCTAATTATTTTAAATGAAATTTCAAAAAACAGCCGTATTTGAGAGACAAATGACCAGAACATGTTAATTTTCAGTTTACTTGAATTCTTTCTTGATAATTCATACATAGAACAAAAGCATCTATAGAATACATTTTTGGCATAACTGTGGAGACTAAGAAAATAATGGCCAGGAACAAGGCTGTTTTAATGGACAGGTGCTGTAGGGACCACAGAGCCATAGGCTCAAATGACAGCCCATTAAAGTAGTCAATACTAAATACAAATTCTCCTGCAGAGTTTGATGACTGCAGGAATTCCACAACAGGGAACAGGCCTACAGATTTCAAAGGATAGGAGATTAACAAGTTCACTGTTCAGATGAAGACAAAACAAGGCCAGATGGAACAAAAACAGAATAGAAAAGAGGGGTTCCTGAAAATAGTAAGACAGCAGCCTCAAAAAGCAGCAGGGTCACATCTCTCCAGAGCCTCAGAATGAAAAACAACACCCCAGAACCAGGCAGATGGCTGAGAGAACCTCACTGTAAAAGGATATGCAGTGATCACTCATGTCTCGTGAATGATGGGTAGGTATAGCAGGTGTGCATCTGTGGGTACTGCTCTGGCTAAAGTATCTCACTTAAATGCCTGGAAATGCACTGGAAATGTTTGTGGAATACATATGTACATGTTTGTGAGATACACACACAGAGACATGCAGGGAAGAACAATTTGTTCTATTGTTTCAAACTGCCAGTTTAAAAATAAGCCAAAGTAAGATTCATTTGGGCTGAAATATAGGAAAAGCCCACTTTCTTCCTAAAAGCACACAGAAAAATGGTGCGTTATATGCTTAATATTTGACAATGCCAAATATCAGAATGGACATCAAAACATGTTAGAAATTTATTTTTCATTTCCAAAATGCTGTATAGCTTTCTTTGGAACAAACCTGATCAGAAGGAAGTGCCATGGTAACAGTAGTAAACTGTCATCTTAGAGGCAGCATTGGGTAACAAACCAGGAGCACACAGATGCAAATATCCCTATCAGCAGGGAATATCAAGCCCAGGAGTTTTGTGCATCAGAAAGGCTAGGGCAGGATCTCACTGACTTAATAAGCATATTGCAGTTGCATAAGATATTTATTTGGCATGTCAGAGATCTTGAAAATACAGACGAATTAAGAATTAATTAAATGGACCTAAGCACAGTTCTTAAGTAACTCTTTGCCAAATGGATCTCTAAAACTGAAATGAAAAATAAAATCTTTCCTTATATTGATTTCTTTCCTTTAACTTTCTCATATTATGTGTCTTCAGGCAGTATATCTGTGGCTTACACAATGGAAAGTATTAACTTACCTTCACAGATACTTTTCACATCCTTTCTGTAATTTCATTACCTCTACTCTAAAGAGCACAGATTAGGGTTCCATCATATTTAAAAGAAGAGCCATGGGGGGGAAGGGAGTAAAGGGGAAAACGATATTGTTCTTTCCTAGATTGCTTTCCCATAAGCACTAATTGTTGAAAAAAGAATCCTTTTAAAACTAGAAACATACACTTGTCTTAAAAAGCTTTTACTGTACTCTCACGATAAAAATGAGAGAGGAGACAGAAACAGTAAAGAACTGGTTTTGTAAAAATGAAAAATAGCTCTGCTGTTTTGCAGATTGATGATGTTACTGTAGTGGCTTGAGAGAATTCTAAATTTGCCATCCATCTTTATAAGGAATAAAGTATCTTTTACTCAGATAGCTGTGTTTCTATGCATTTTTAAATCTCACACAGCTTCTATTCCAACACACAGACCTATAACACCTTACAATCAAACACAACCATTTGTTTCCTAACAAACTATTAGAGGGTTTATTCATGAGATGGCAGCTAAATCACCTGTTATATTCCCCTGTCCTCTAGTTTCCATCCCAGACTCTAGGAAAGCACTGTGGTGGCCTTTTGCCTTATCTGTTTTGTAGCTTCAGGAATTAATTTCAAGCATCCACTCCTATTCCCACAAGCTGACTGCATTTTGGAAATAAGAGGTTGCAGGTGAGGTTTGAAGATAGGTCAAGATAATTAGGTCGGAGATACTGGAGAGTCATTACAAAATGCTACTTAATTTTCATATCCACAGAAACACAATGATGATTTTCTCCTTTGTATTTGAATATAAGTCCCCACTGACTTTAGAGAATATATTTAAAAGCACAAAGCAGTCTGTTTTGCAGACTATTGCAAGTCAGAATCCTTTTGGATGCTTTAATCAGGACTTTTTCAGCAACAGTAAAAAGCTAACCTTTCTCAAATTTCAGGAGTTATTTAAAAAAAAAAAGACATTAACTGCTATCAGATAAACATTAATATAAAAATGGCTAAATTGTTCATTACCAAAGCTCCATAAGAAAGACTGGTGCTTTAGAAGGGAAGCATCGTAAGTCCAACAATGATTTGTTCCTGGAGCAGATAAAAGCACATTTCTTTGCAGGGTTTTTTTCTTAATTTTCTTCTTCCTCAAAATCAGTAACTTGGGTTTTATGTGTCTATGATTAATGTCATCAAACTTCTCTGCAGTGCCTGCAGGTACTGTTTAAGAAAGTCCTGAAGAAACCAGGCTAAGACAGAGCTAAATTGATATGTTAATGTCTTAATAGCAAAGACCATTTTGTTCTGTCATAAAGCAGAAGCAAAAGTTCAGCAATCACTCTTTATTTAAGTCACAGCAGCCAAATAACCAACGATTCTGGCTGTATACAGAATTTCTTGAATATTACAGAACTTAAGAGTACATCATGGGAAGGAAGACAAGGCATTGTGACAAGAACTGATTCCTAACTGTGACAGGGAAGTGCACAGACAATGCTGCAGATCCTCAGGGAGTGCAGGTCTGGGGTTCGCCAGAGAGAAAACAGTCCTCACTTATGACACTTGGAGCACACAGAGTTGAGATGCTCAGGTAAAAAGGGACTTCAGAGAAGCAAGGAGAGTGGTCTGAAGGGAGTAAAATGTCCCATCAAAACGAGAAACAACTAACAGAATGCAGCCAAGGAGGTTGAGATGAGCTGGAGGCAAAGATGGGCCAGAGCAGGGCTGGGGCTTGGGAAGAACACCACCCAGCTCTCTCAGGTGTCATTTCCCATTACATGGGAAGCTTTGAACCTGAAGACTCACCAAAATCACTTCTAAAACCTCATCCTATTAACACCGTAGGAAGTATTTTTACTTTGGAGCAACTTGCATGCATTCATAAGTTTAACCTTACTAAAAATAGGGTGCTAACATTAGTTCTGAAATGTGCAATGGAGTCGCTGTTCCCTTTGTGTCCTTCCTGTCTCCTGTCTGATTCCTGTGCCTGCTGCTCATCCTGTTTCAGCAGTGGATTTATGAACTACCTCACTCCCCAGTGCAGCTAATGACAAGGCCTGCGAGGATCAATGAAGTTCCTGTGTGAGCCAAAACCCAGAAAGCAACAGACTGTAAAGGGAGTGCAACAAAAATGGTTCCCCTCCAGGAGCCCTTTGCTGCCCAACTCCTGAGAGAAGGATTGCTCAGCGCTGCAATGCCCACCAGAGCCCACACTCCGAGGGAAGGGGCAGACAATTTGAGATGTGGGTATGGACACCCACCCACTGCCACCAGTCACCGGGGTCTCTGGCACCAGGTTACATTTCCACCTGCAGCTCTGTGGAAATGACAGGGATAATGTGACTGAAATCAGTTTTAATTTGAAAAAATATCACTTTTGCTTTCTCCCTAGTCCCACACTGAACAGCCCATATCATGGCTACAGTTTTGCAATATTAATTACTGCAATCTCACAGGTGTCCAGATGCCCCAAAGTTAATTTATTAGACTGGTGCCTGTGTAACCAAGATTGTCAAAATTAGAGAACAGAGACTGCAATAAAACTGATGGAGTAAAGTAGCTGTGTTAACTTCAGTGTAATGGTAGACCTAATCAACTTAAAGTACCTTTCCCTTCTTTATTTATTTATTTCTTGTCCTGACTTTCAACTTTTAAGAATCAGGAGTTACTGAATAATTCATTACCAATTAAAGTGAATGACCATCAGCGTTTATTTTCCTTGAAACACTAAAAACCTGGCTCAAAACATTAACACACGAGGTAAAGATCTTTCTTTATAGTAGCAGAATCTAATTTAGAAAAGTGCATTATTGATTCTATCTGTTTGTCAGAACCTGCAGTGGTATTGAGCTCAACATTGCCAGTAACTAGAAATGTAATGTGTATTTGAAAAAAGCCAGGTGCATTGAAATTAGCACTAATTTTATTAGAATTCAATAGACATTTAGGTCATTTATTTCTATTTTAAGATGTAAATGTTGGCTTTGTCTTCACCTTGATGAAAATTTACCGAAGAAACAAAACACCATAATGATTTGTTAGGCAGTCTGGTCAAGTTGCAAAGGTTAAAGATTTTTTTTCTTAGTATATGAGCTGGAGTTAATACCTAGGTTGCTTCAAAAATAAACTCTTGAGGAAAGACTCTCTCTCCCCCTCACCCCCATCTGCACAAGTCCCCACAAGATATTTCATGACCAAGATGGACCCCAGTTTATACTAAAGATCCCAGGCATTTTTATATCTTTTAGTGTCAATGCTTTCAAAGAGTTATGGAATAAGACCTAGTCTCCTCTTACTGTGATTTTACTGAAAACAAGCTCAGTAGCTATTGAAAGCACTTTTCTCTGTGAGCTCCTAGAATTCCTGAAATAAAATGAGTGGTTTGACACCAATATTTCTAAGGTACTTCCACAGACCTATGAGACCTGAGAGAGGATTTGTATAAAATTCAACACTGAATTGTCCGGTTATTTTCATAAAGTCAAGTACATTACCCTGGAGACATCTTCTAAAACAGGGTCAGAAAGCCTCATAGACTTGTGGTGCAAGAAGATAGATTATGATCCACTTCATATATGGAAGTCTCTTAGGAAGTCTACCATTACCACCTAGGTTTGCTAAACTAGCAAGACATGCTCCTGTATCTCCATCTAAACATGATCCTGTATAAAATTTCTGGTTTGTACATCAGCTTAAGTACCAGACCTTCCATCTCTGAAGTTCTCATAGAATGAACTGTTCCTTAAGTGTTCAGTCCTGTATCACTGAAGCCAGAAAGACTGTGTGACCATAATTTCTCACTTTCTTTTCTAAGCTTAGCCTTGATTTGTCACAGAGCAAATCTCAGCCATCTGGCGGTTAAACTCTGAGGAGTCAAAGAGCTGTGCCAAAGGATTTCATATTGTGCTATCAAGATCCCAGAGATAATAACATAAACCCTAAGGAATACTGACACCATTAGAAAAAGCATAAACATATTTTGCTGAAGAAGCCCATGCTTACTGCGAAAAAGAATTCTAAATTATTTCTCAGCTTCTTCAGAAACATAAGCTGTCCATAGGCATCTGCTAAATCAGTCTGAAGAATAACTGAAGAATAAAATTTTTTCCAAGGTTTTCTATTGAATTAAATGCTTGTATTTGTTTAATGCTTCCATTTATATGGAATGCTGGTCAAACACTTTTTAACAAACGTACATTAACAAAATGTGCTTCCTGTTCAATAAATTACATTGTCCCAGCATCAAACATACAAGTGTGGTATTAGAGGAGCAAGGAGTTTTGTGAACCTCAACTTGAAATCTAATCCAAATGTTTTTCACTTCATGTTGACTTAGCGTCCTTCACAACTGAATTTCTAAAGCACTGCTTCTGCTTGTAAAATGTCAGATATTTGAAAAAAAATTCTTCTAAGGAAGAATTTCTAAATCATTAAAATTAAATTACCTTGTATCAATTACAGGGTTTTTATAGCATTGGTCTTAAAAAGCTTAATAATGCTTCACGCAGCTATCAGATTGAACACAGTTGTTTCCACATTATAGTGATTTATAGACATCAATTGATTAGCATATATAAAAAATAGACTGTGTGACAAAACACAACATAATTCAATGAACTGTTTTAAAAAGAAATGTGAAAAGTCCACATTTATCGTGTTAGAACCACATTAAATTGTTGAACTGAGAATAAAAACATATAGTGTCTCAAATTTTTTTGCACTGATTGCTTTATACCTACTGCTTCTCTCATTTGCAGTTACATGCAGTTACATGCAGTTACATGTTTCTCCACTTCCTATCATGTAATGTCTCCATGAAAATGAAAACTCCTGATAATTAAGAAAAATAATATTTACTGTGCTCAGGTAGCTGAGAAAAAAAAAAGAAAAACCTTTACTTTTTATTAGCAATATTCTGCACACTGCTAGCAAATTTCCTATGAACACACTGAGATAAGAACTTCCGATTTCTAACCAACTCTTCACACAGAGGTCCCTGGGGGGGATGTGGCTTCTATGGGGGATGTACACAAAGGGCAAAGATTGCTAAATTTAGTTTTGTTTCCTATTCATTTCCTTTAACATATACCCCAACTACCTCTGCAAGAAAGACATACACCTAAATATTTTCCAGTTTCTGGGGCTGGTTTTGCCCTTGAACAGTAGCAGGAAGGAGAAGACCTCAGCATGCCACAGAGCTTCTGGATATCAATCTTGGCAAAAAGTCTGGCAGATGAGCTACAGAAGTTAATATACAGTTTGTAAGCAGTCAGAAGTGATACCTTTAGCTCAGGCATGTTTATTATAAGCTGCATAGGTAGTTTAACATCGGGGTCCTTTGTATAGTCCATGGGCACAACGTTTGGTGCCATTTCATGGTATCGGCCGTGCAACCTGTAAACAAGCAGAAACAAACAGCCAATAACCAATTTAAAATAACCAATTCCATTCAGACAGTAATCAGATACAAATTTGTCTTGCAGCTCTAATCACTGTTTTTAGTGCACAAGTCTGAGCCCACCAAATTCCCATCTTTTTGAAAAGAAGAGGGCTTTGATGCAGTATCCAGCATAACTGCTACCAACAGCCACGCATTCCCTGGGGCATGTGACTGAGCAGTATTTCACACTATGTGTACATAGCATTTAGGCACTGCCCAGGCACGTGCACACAAGGCCTGAACCAAGGCACATACTATAAAATGCAGTTCTTATCATATGTGGAAGTTTAATCTTACACCTAAATTATAAACTGCTTAGGGCAGAAAGTGGTTCCTTTTCATGTCCTGTGTATTAACAGAGTGTATAGGTCACATGTACTACTTGTATATATTAAAAAGCTGTATTTTGTGACTTCTTTTCCTTTTAATGAAAAATCCTGCCTGCTCACTAGGCATACTAACACTTACAAATAGAGATTACCATGTTTTGACAGCAGAACATAAACAAAGCAGTAATACAGAAAGCAATGCCTCAGCAATCCCTTCATCTTTCCAGCTTTAGCTGCAGGAGCCCCACAGCCAGCTCCACACCCAACTGAACGACGTCAGATTCCTGTGTGTAAGTAAACTCAAAAACTAGGAGAAAATAATCCACAGGCATCTGTTTTCTTATGATTATGATGTGCCACAAAGAACACATGAAATGAAACACAGAAACACATTTTTTCTGCATTGTAGGAAACTGATGTCTTCCCCCTGCACAGCAATATTTTGTGCCATACCAGAAATCGGATATCCACTGATCTAAGCACATTTCAGCTGCTCACCACAGCTCACCCTGACATTTCATAAATACTGTGTAATTCAAGATGCAATAGCCATTTGCCTCGCTAGCAACTGATTTCTCCATTGTAAAAAGCAGCTACAAAGATGCTTCCAAATACAACAGAAAAAGCAGCTTAGAAGCATTTAAAAGAAATTAAACCTTTCAAGTAAAATATCCATCTAAGGGCTACCTTCTTTTTTAAAATCTAGAATACTGAAATGGTGTTCTAGTCTTCAACAAAATTAAGCACTCATTATTGGCAAAACCCAAGCACTGTGGACAACATTTTGAAATTCAGGAGACAATCCCTGCTTATTTTAACTGCCAAGATTTGCTTCTGTACTTTATCCAATATTAGATTTGTGTCTTTATAACATGCAATATCAATGCAAACTAGACCTGTCACTTCTTGCTGACAGAATTCACTATCTTGTCAATCTATTTATACTGAAGTTCAGCCATACCCTTCAGCAGCTGAAAGAAGGATACGGTTCCCAACTCCAGACTAGACTCTGCTAGAATTGTCTGGAAGGCAGGTGCTGGACACAGAAATGTGCAGGTAATTACTGCAGATTTGAGGGCAGCTCTCATATCCCTGTTTTCCTCCCAGCTGACTCTGCTATTAATTCACCAAATCAGTCAAATATCTGTAGATCTAAGAGCTTTCCATCAGAGTGGATTTCACACTAAAGCATCCAAATGAGTCTGTAGGAAGTGGCTCTGATCTAACTCCTGCAAACTAAATTACAGCAATAAAATACATATTTCACATGCTTTTATCTGCCAGGATCCAGCAACTCTATTTGTAATAGCCTTATTACATGGCACGATTAGCATTGATGACAATGAAAAGGGCCATAAGATTTCCCTATACCCAAAATACAGTATGTTGCACTTGCTCCATCATCCTTTGAAATAAAAACCAAAAAACCCCAACCAACCGAACAACCACAAAAGACAGTAACATCTTTTCCCACAGGAAGATTTTCATGCTGGACGGTTCTTCAGGGACACTATGTACTGTTTTATAATAAAGAGGATTGCCAGTATCAAATGCTGGATTTTGTAGAAAAAATAACAGACCTGCTTCAGCCTCTTAACAGGATGCTAAGAAAACCACCTGTCACAAGGAACACAAGTCCTTTTTGCAGGAATTCCACCAACACTCCCGTTTGGTTGAATAACTTACGTTACATTGGGTGAGTAGTGTAACATACTTTTTGGCAAGGAAACAGTGCAGGTCTGATCAATTACTCTGTAACACAATGTAAAGCTCAGTAGACGTTGGAGTTATTTCTACCCATAATCCTCCTGCCTGTATGCAATACCTCACTACACCTTGTAGGGTTGTGCACTATGACAAATCCTGTGAGTCAGACTCAGCAATCACTTCCCAAATGCTGCTCTCATTACTGACTGTTCTCTCACATCTCTCAGTAACGTTAATTACTAACTGCAAGTAGAGAAGAAACAAAGCTCTGGGTAAAGGCTCTGATATTTCTCCTGTTTTTGTAGAAGCAGAAGGCTCTTCAGGTGACCTGAACATATAAGAGCAGTTGTGACCTAGAGGAAAGGCTTCTTGTCCTTTTACTCAGCATGCCCTTCACAAGAAGGGTATCTGGAAACAACCTAAAGCTGCTTTCTCTATCTGTTCTAGACCCAGAAACATTTATTTATTGTCAGGGAGGCAATGTAAGGTTTTGCAGTGCTGTCTGAACACACATGGATTTGGAAAAGCTGCCATTGTCATACAGAGACCATCATATATATTCAGAAGCCCAAGACCAGCCTTACTGTCTTTGCAGCAGTAACTACTACAGATCCTGCAGTTGTATTTCCTTCAAAAGATTCTTCTGCAGAAGCATCTTCCCATTCCTGGATGTACTCTCTTTGTCAGCAGGATTCCTTATTTACTTTGCATGGACATAGGAAAGGAAAAATTGGCAGTGTCCTTGCCGCCACAAATGAGAGTGGGAGGGAATGTGGTGATAAGTTTAGTGGCAAATTTCATTTACTGATGATGCTCTGTCCCCACAGGTACTGGTATATGTTTATGCTTCATGTGCAACATTCAAGGATTAAGGCTGTGATTCTGTATCACTTTAATCCAGTCTAAACCCAGACTGCTGATCTGCCCTTGCAGAAATTTGAAACCCACCAGCCACTCATGTCCCTTGTATAAGCACTAACACTTAAGAATGTGCAGTGAGGTTCAGGGACCCGATGTGTTTGAAAATAAAGAAGTTTCACAGTCAGCTCCTTGAGCTTACTGAAGCAGTTGCAACAACAGTGGAAGAAATTGGGGGTTTAAGTTTTCTATTAAATTAATCAATAAAATAAAGGCAGAACAAGACATACCCCTGTAGACAGCAGTAGTTTTAAAATCAACTCAGCTGCCCATCAACCAGAGAAAGAAAACCAAAAAAGCTATGTTCAGAAAAAAATCCTCAACACAGTTCTACCCCCACAGCCTACTTTTCATTGATGCTAATTTCATTCTATCACTTGGGGTATTTTACACGGCAAAAAAAGGTGGGTCAGAGTCTGTTCTCACTCCTGAAGGGTGAAGCATCCTGGAGTCAGCAAGGGTGACACTGTGGGCATTTGCTGGACACAGGCATGTCTCCAAACTTACAACAGAGCTTCCAGCTCTACCTGAATAGATCTCAAAAAAGCTATTTCTAAGCTTACACCTTGCAGCAACCATTTAAGTTCGCTATTGAGCTTTGGGAAGAAGTCAGACTGTACCCAAGGTCACCAGTGAGTGTGTTAAAACAAAACAGCTCTTCCTTGGCTTGGTGTACATTCATTTCCACCATTAAATGTAGTGACAACACATTACAGCTGGCTGGGCTGCCTTTTTAACAGGCACACTGCATGGGAGTGCTGAAAACAAAAGATAAAAGCTTGCAATGGCTCATTGATTAGAAATAAGTAGAGGCTCTAAAGTGGCCTTTAGAAACTAATAAACCTCTCCCCAGTTCTGGTCCCACAGCAACAGTCACTTGATTTATGTTGTAAGGGGAAAATATTTTTATTCAGCAATATACATCCTATTTATTCCTAAATAAAAGGAATGCATTCAAAGACTTGTACATTACAATCAAGACCATCTCAAAGAGTAAATTCTAGATTGCTCTGCATTGTTCTGCATGCTCAGAAAAGAAATAGCAAATGGCTGGCTTCACTAGAGCAATGAAGCCAGGCAGTGAGTGCTGATGGACAGTCCCACCAGGGGTTCACAGCAGCTGTGGCATGACCTGACCACACACAGGATGGAATAACCTGTGCCAGCAGCAGGACCAGAAGTGCTCAGCTGCTGTTCAGCTGCACTTTTGGTTATTCACCACAGTCAGAGCTACAGGCTCTTGTTCAGATGCCAGAGCTGAACAGAACAGCTGGAGGACGACTTTCTGTAATATACAGAGAAGAATTCACCACAAAACTGACAAGTCAACCCAAAGCCCTGGAAAGAGGCAGGTCTCAGCAATCAACCCTTCCAAGCACCTGGAGACTGACATGGCTGGAAGTAAAAGAAGCAACAGCATTGAAGATGGGATTGCACAGAATGCAGGACAGAATGCACAAATGGGAACTGATTTACAACCCTTGCTACAGAGGCTGTAGCACTGTACCGATGCAAATCAGTGAACTGCACATGCTCTCTTGTCCTGCAGTGCTTTAATGGACAGCTGGGGACCAGGGCCAGACCGACCAAAATCTACAGGTCTGCCACACAAGGAGAAAAAGCTGCTATAGCTCAAAGAGAAGGAGGTTCTTTAATCTGGGCCTGAGAAACTGAGAAAGGAGGGGCCTTCGGTGCTGTCAGCAACTGATAAAGAAAGTACTTTCAGGGTCTCAGATTTATGCCATACTTGCACAAACTGTTTTTGCAACAATAAATGTTAAATGTTTTACATGGTAACTGAGGCATAAATCTCTGTGCTGCACCAATTCCTCAGTGAGTTATTGTTTCCAAGGATTGCAAGAGGTCAGAACAGTCTATTAGAGAAGGGGGTCTACCATGTGAAGCTGAAACCAAAATGCCAGGAAACATGATACAAGGAAATTCAGACAGGAACTGAAACCACAACTCACTAAATTGCCACAGTTCAACAAACAGATAAAGAACAAAGAACAGTGAGAAACACAAGCAGGAAGAGTTGAAAGTTGAAGGAATTCTGTTACTGAAATGCCTTTTCCCTTTTATGCTTTCCAGTTAAGTTACTTTCCTTGCATCAATAAAATACAATAACCAGACAGAGAAATCAGCTTTATAAAAAGGCAGCATAATAAGATGCGAAAAAGTGGATAGAGGAGTCTCCTGCTAGTTTTTAGTATTTATTAATCTTTGCAATGCAAAATGAAGCAGCACAAATTAATTCAAAAGAATACTAGATAAATATCCTCCCAACTCATCTGCAATAAAATTAAAAAGAAATTGCACGAAATGTTTTTGGCAGACAATTTATAATACATTTATTCTAAGTCTAGTCATAGTTAGGAAAGCTCTGACTTTCAATACATGTACTCTACTGTTCCCAGAACAACATGATGCATAGTAAGTATAGATAAAAACACTTGACAATGTTTTTCCTTCCTTGAAGCAGCACTCAAAGCCCTGCTCACAGGCCTCTTTTCTGCTGATGATTCAAAGAATCACAGAATGACTGAGGTTGCGAGGAACTCCTGGAGATGATCTGGTCTAACCTGCTGCCTTCCAGCAAGGGCACCTGGAGCAGGCTGCCCCATCCAGATGGCTTTTGAGTATCTCCAAGGCTGGAGATTCCACAGCCTCTCTGGGCAGCCTGTTCAGTGCTCGGTCACCCTCACAGTGCTTCCCTATGTTCAGCCAGAACCTCCTGTGTTTCTGTCTGTACCCACTTCCCCTTTTCCTGGCACGGGTGTCTGTCTCCTTTGCACCCTCCTGATCTCAGCTCTCTCAGCCTTTCCTCATATGAGAGAGTCCTCAGTCCTTTATCCATCTCAGTGGCCCTTTGCCAGACCCTGGAACAGCTCCTTATTTCTGCTGTACTGGGGAGCCCAGAACCGGACACAGTACACCAGCACTCCAGACTCCATACAGATCAACACTGACAGGGGTTCTGTCCTCTCACAAGCCTTAGCAAAACAGGTACAATCTGACTAAAATAAAATATAGCAAAAGTTTATCATACAAAAATGCAGGAACTGCCTAGAAGCCTTCTTTTTTTCATTCACAGAGGATACAGAAACATTTTAAACAACAAGAATAGTAACATAATTAACAAGAAGATAAATAGTCACTTCAGGATATATGTTCTTCATGTATGTAGTTTCTTGCCTAAAACTCAGGAAGATTCCCAAGGGTATAGAGTTCCCCCAACTTCATTCTTTTGGCTGATGTTTTTCCCCCCAAAGCTGACAATAGGGCAATTCCCCCTTTCTGCATACAAAGCTTCAAACTCTTTAAAAGAAAAACAGGAGCTGTGTTCTAACTCCTCCTTCCACTTGTGTAGCAACTTGCTCCACAGGGAGGTGCATCCCAAGCAGTTTACTGCATTTGTGCCCTAATAAGGAAGCTTTGCAGACACTTGAAGGAAACCACTGCTTACTCCTCTGGCAGATTTCAGATTTAAAATCCAGCATTCAGCTGGATTGGCTAGAAGGGCTTCTCTCGCCTCACCTTTCACCCATCAAGAACAAGCCAAGAAACAGGCAGAGAAGAGAAGGCAACAGAAGAGTTAATTTTCTTCTCCAAAAAGATTCAAATGTTCGCTGACATCCCACACGGTGCCCAGCTTGGTCATTTAGTGCCATATTCCCCTGGCAGTTGTCTAACTAGGTTCAGTCAGTCTCAAGTAATACAACTTGAATTTACAAGTTTTGTGCTTTTTGGCTAGGACAGACATCCAGGAATACCTGAGTTTGAGTACTTGTTTGGGTGCCAAACTGTACCAGTCTACAGGGAGAAGCAAAAACAGATGGGCTGGCAAGCAGATAAGCATTATTGCTGGAGTAAAAGCTTGTCTGCCAGAAAATCAGATTTGCAAAACTGAGTAAGAGAAATAATGCCTTGAAAGAGACAACTCAACCATTTGTTCCCATTTACCATCACAAGATAGGCACGTTATACAAACAGATTCATTGCTATGACTAAAGTGGTTTTCCAACTTTTCTTCATGTCACTTTTTTCTTTTTATTCCTGTTCTTCTCTACAGGATGTTTTCCAGGATAACAATTTTTGAATGGTGATGCCCAAAACTGGACACAGTCTGTTCCTACTGAGGTCCCACTACTGCTGACTGGAATTCTCCCATTTGATAAACACTGCTGAGGCTAATGCATCGTAGAAATTCATTTCCCTTTTTGCAAGAGCATTGCGGGGGCCGTGTTGTTAAAATTATGCTCACTTTGCTTAGATCACTAACCCCTAGCCCATTTGTTTTGATACATTGCATTTTGTACTTGCAAATTTTTCCTCAGTTCTTAGGACTTGAGTGTGTGAATTTCCTTCTGTTCACTTTGACTCTAGTAATTTCTCTAACATGGTGAGTACTGTTGAAAAAGCTAATCTTGATCTTCATAGCAGCTGTGACTCTCTTCACCTCAATGTTTCTTACCATTGTCACCAATCTTCTATGTGCAGGAGTACCTTGACCAAGAGGTCAGTGCACTTACACAAGTCGAAAAGGACTAACACAAACTGGAATATGTAAAAGCCTTTACCAAAATAAAGATATGTTGCAGCTACTTCTTTTCTCTGACTTACAAAGCAGACACTCACAGGAAGATTTGCTTTTAACAAATCCACAGTGGCTGCCTCTGAGCATGTATTAAGTTCTAGGCACTTACAGCCTGATTGTCTACCAATGTGTTCTGGCATCTTTCCACGCAGAAAAGTTGTGTCCTGAAGCTACACACTGGTCTCATTTCCACATTCTCCTTAAGAAAACTGAGGCATGTTTTCAAAGGCCTAACACCACCAAAGCAATCAGTAACAGCTCTAAAAATTTGTCAGCTGTCCTATGAGTATTTTAGATAATGTTTTGAGTCAGTAATAACATAAATATGTCTACAATACCCAACATTCTCGAATATGTTCTTGCCCTGGGCCCGTGACTAAATGCTTGTAGCTGTCATTGGCACTTCCCAAAATTAACCATTTTTGATAAAGACTTAGGAGTGTGTTTAGGTTTTCTGGTGATAAACAGCTATCAAACACCAATAGTGAGCTATGGTTTCTATTTTTCTCTTTCACCAGGCACACTTGCCTCTGCTGCAGTATTACTTTCTATTTTTTCCTAGATCCATTTTCAGTATTTTGTGTTAACTTTTTCTTCACTTTAAATTAATAAGTTATATTATTTTCTAAAAACTTGCAAATTATCCATACTCAGATTATTAATGTAAAGAATGTGTCCTCAACCCCTCTGACTACAGCCTGCATTTATGTTGACTTAAGCTGATGCTGAGACCAAAGCCTTGCACAGTGTGTAACTCAATCTAAGACCTTACTGGTAGGGGAATGCTAAGTCTTGCTCTCCTCTCCTTTCCTCATTTTCAGTTGCATTTGCTTGCTCTGGCTCTTATGCCAGCTTTGGCACTCATCTGATCCCTCAGAGAGCTGATTCAGCTTATTAAACCAGCAGAAAATAGATTTACTGTTGTTTGGGGTTTTGATGGGCTACTTTCCCTGTAGGGACAGATAAAAACACTTAGCCCATTTCACCTAATTGCAATCTCATGCTGGTTTACATCAGTTTATAGCAATTTAAATTGAAGCTGCCATATTAATCCCTTCATCCCCACCTACACAGCAGTACCTCTTCCTGACTAACAGTCATTAACAGTCATAGAAATGGATGGTGAGCCAGACAGGGCTTTCTTCTTTTTCTTTTTGTAAGGTTGCTCCTTGCTGGATCATCTCGCTGAACTCAGCAGCTGCACAAGAAATTCAGTTGAGCCTAAAAAAGGACTGGATCTGCACTTCCTCCATCTCACCCCTGTGAGTATCCTGCAGTGCATAAATAAGTGCCCAGCAGTACCTGGCTGCCCCTTCATTGAGACAGGGAGATGCTTAATCAGTAAGTGCTAATTAACCAGGGGATCATAACCCATTTTATTCCTGCTCAGTAAAACTTTACCTCAGACATGTAGAAACACCTCTGGATTCTACACTGACTGCAGGACGTGCCCTCACTGGTATCACTGAGCAGAAAAGCAGCAAATACCTTTCATACAAGTCACTGGCTCAACCCTATTCACCTTAAGCAAATCAGCACCATCAGTCTCCTTATGACAATTACACATTTTCAGTGTGTCTTAAGTCCAATCCTATTCTCATTCACCCCTGCAGAATAACTGGCTTTATCTGGTTTCCTCACAAGTCAGATAAAAAGATTTAGCCTCTTCCACATGGATCACAAAGGAGAAATTTAAAACTATTTACTTACCGAAGGATTTCCTTCCGAGTGAAGAATGTGCAATCCTGTTAAACAAACAAAACGTGTCATTGTACCAGAGAAACATCGAAAACAACTGCAAAGAATTATTTCTCTTTCTTAACCTTTTGGAAGGAAACTCAGATCTGACAGAGAAACATTAAAGATGCCATTTGGGGGCCATCTACTTTTCACTCAGAAAGCAATACACACTATAAAGTAACAGAAATATTCCAAGGACAGGTCTATCAGTAAAAAAAAAAGATATTGGTAATGTGATCGTTCAGGAGGAAAAAAAACCCAGGTTGCTGAGATACTTCTCCAGTGTGGAATGACCAGACCAAGAACAAAATCAAATCCAAAAAATAAGGTATATGCCAAAAGTATTCAATAAATGAATATGGAAAACTATAAACAACAAACAGATGACAAAAACTGTCTTCTAACTTGAAGTATCCCCCTACTGGAGACAAGTGGTTTAATAATAAAATTATGTGGTTATTTATTAGTTATTAACTTTTTTTGCTAACAAAGTTTGCACTATGGTCACTTTGGTGAAGGCTGCAAACTCATCTATTTTTGGAGCAGGAATAAATGCCCCTGCTCTGAACAGCAGCAAACTATACAGCTCTCTCTGTGCTATCACAGAATTAGAAATAACTTACTAAAACGCAGAGCTTGCTGAACATGAGAGAAGAGCATACAAGCACTCACATTCTAAAGGGCTCTGCGATATGACTGAATGTACACTGGTTTCATTCACTGCATGAACACTGTGTTATACTAGAATTCAAACGCCTCACCAAAGAACCAGATTATGAGCAGTGCAAGAGTTTGCATTTCATGCATTTCTACATGAAAAAAAGCTATAATTCAAGTGCTGTGAGGAAACATAAGAATCAGTCCTATCCCATTCAAAACTAATCCCCTAACCTCCACTATCTTACCTAGTATGTACTTAATGGAAATTCTGCCCTGTATCCAAGACTGGGAACACTAGTAGTAAAGAAATATCTGATAATCAGTTGAGAACATATTCATCAATTCAGAGAACATGCTACTTGATCTTAGAGTCAGCTCATGAGAGTGTATGTATAGGGAACAACCACCAACAGAGAAAATTCTTCCTGATTATCCACCTCTCTCACAGGCCCATGTGATTTGCAAGGCATTTGCCTAACAATTCAGCTCTTTGTGGTTTTCCCCCTTTAATGTAAAGATATTTAGAATATCTCATCTTTGAAAATCAGCTTGTGACAAGGTAACAGTATCAGACTTGGTAAGTCATACTTAAAGGGTACAAACAGCTACTTTGACTCTCTCAGTCCTGCTCTTCAGTCAACCAGTGAAAAAGTACTTCTTTCCCAAGCTGAGACTCATTCGGGCTAAATGCCTCCTTCTTCCAAGGAGGGGAGAAGCAAAGGATCCCTGCTGGCTGAAGCAAACAGCCGGTCTCGGGTGTCCGGGAACATGATCAGTCCTGCAGGGTATCAATTAATGAGCTGCCTTACTCTCCTCCATACAAAGTGGCAGGAGCAGCAGCTCTTCCTTCAGTGGATTGTGCAGTTACAGGGCCCAGGAGGAAGCACCTTGGGAGCTGCTGACACTGATGCCACATTGTCTGGAACTGCACAAAGGGACATCGGAGCCAGCTGCTCAAGTCTTCCTTAATTCCACACAATCAACACAGTCAACCTGTCACTTAAGGATGCTTCATTTACTAAGAAAGGGTAGGTGTAATCTCACAAATAACTGTAACGCCCTCAGCAGCAATTGTGCGATTGTACAGGCTGGGGAAAACAACAGCCACTTAACTAGAAAGGTAACAGGAAGCGATCTACAAATGGAGACAAAGATTAAAAACGAAAGCTACCCTTCACCTTGCAGAAGTCCTGCAAAAATGCTATTGGAAGACAAATTAGGAGGTCAGATAATAAACCATTTTTGCTGACACTCCACACATTTTTTTATATTTTATTCTGAGCTGCTTCATGACATTGACAACAAACACTGCTGCCTGCCTGTTTTTTAATTAACAAAATTTTTACTAATATAATCTAAACCCCACTAATATTGAAAACCTCTAGAGCAACTATCTGCCTGACCACCATTACTGGCAGCACTATTCCAATTATGCCTGCCAATTGCATGGAATTGTCAGGCATAAGGGGTGTAAAAAAAAATTTAAGTGGTCTCACTCTTAAGAGAGATCTTAAAGCTACTCAGGGTCAAAGCACCACAAATTCATTGTGACCTGGCCTGTGCTTCTGATCCAGCCAGATGATATGGAATCGTTATGAAACTATTTACCATTAAAAAGCCTGTCTGGTGGCAAATGGCAAATGCAAAAGCCACAGCTCCACATGACCTCAGACAGGGAAGTCCAGCCATCCCTCTTGCTTCTCCCACCTTATTTCTGCCTTTTCCTTTACACAGACTTCACCTTGATGAGCAGAATAACTGCATCAGAGAACTCTGAAGGAAGGAACTAATGTGTTTGTAAATGAACCTAGCAATAATGGATGCATTTGCAGCTTGGATCGTTTCCTTTTAGTGACTTAGAATGTAGCATTGGCAGTGCTGGTACAAGAGATGAAGGGTAATCAAGTATCTATTGATGGCAGGAAAGGGGTGCAGAACTGACTTTTTTTTTGAAAGCACAGCCCTCACTTGGATTAAAATCATGATGGAAAAAAGGTCTAAATAACATAATTACATTTTATAGTTGCTGGAACTTCAGCAATTTAATTCCAATTTAATTAAAGACTTGGCCAAAGAAACACGGCGGTGAATCATCCAATTTTCTTCTGGCTAGTTTATTCATACAGAAAATACACAATGAAGGACAAGAAATAGTAAATTAACATGGTAAATTCACTCTTTCATAAGGAAAGGTCAAGTGGGCTCTGGAAAGCATTTGTCATTTATGCACATACGTTTGATTTTCCTGCAAGCCAGAGGTATCATGGAACACATTTGTTATGTTGCGGACTGTATTTGAGTGTGCTATGAACACAAAAAGCAACCTGTCTGTTCTGTTTGGACACTAAAGCATCTGGGAGTCCTGCTAGAAAAGCACAAACTAAATAGTAACAAATAAACATTACCAGAGTTTTCATAATTCTTATCAGTTCAACAGTTCTGGCAAGAATTGATCCTGGGAATCATTGCCTTTATTTCTAGTGCATACACTGGCCTGAAAGACTTCTAACAGCAGGCCCTTGGGGGGTTTAGCCTGTTTAGAACAGAGACTCTGCCTTGACAGGTCACCTGTTCTAGCCCCTGAGAACATACATGCCCCTTTTCCAAGATCAGCTGTCCCACTCAGCCTATCCTTGTGCCCCTCATTGTAATAAACTGCATATGTGG
>VZRQ01003762.1:55048-69105 GCA_013397975.1 Machaerirhynchus nigripectus | reverse complement strand
TTCCCACTGATTCTGTTCACAGGGCCCCAGCATTAAAACCATGTGCCCCCATCACACCAGTGTAGCCCAAACTCCAGGGGATTGCATCCGCACACTGGAACAGTGGTGACAACCCCAGGGGAATCTCAGCCACCCCAGTGGGATGGCAGTGATGACCGCAGGGGGGTCTCACCCACCCTGGTAGGAGGGCAGAGATGATCCTGGGGAAGATGTCACCCACCTCGGTGGGATGGCAGTCACCACCCTGTGACTAACCCNCCTGTGACTAACCCTGTGTCATCCCTTTGTTCAGTTCCAGAGAATGAAGCGCCCATAGATACAAATCTGATAGAGCTCGATACAAAGTAAGAGACTAAAATACACCCCTCCCCCCATTCCCACATTCCATGTGGGAATGGGAAACGTGGCGGTTGCATGGCACCCCCCTAACCTGCTAACACCCGGTGTGCCATGGGATTGGCACGTGTGATTAACCCCACGCATGCCACCTGTAATGCATGACACATCCTGTTCCCCTCTCTCTTCTCTCTTCCTTCGCCCTTCCCTGCATGGCTTTCCAAAAAACAGGAGAAACTGCAGTAAGAGCCTGCTGGGATCGTGTTGGGGGTGGGGGAGGTTGTCGCCATGGTGTTCCCCGCGCTGGTGATATGTTTGGGATTTTTTTTATCCACCCAGCTACTCCCTGCAGGTCTGTGGTTCCCCCAGAGTGGGGCAAATGCCAATAGCCCTGGTAATGCTGCACCTCCTGGAGAGCTTGGGGGCTCTTTGCTGGGTGCATAGGGCAAGTATTAATAAGGCTTTGAAAACAGAGGCTGTTTGCTGAGGGACGCAGCGTTTTGGGGCCCCCTGAGCTGCTGGAATGTCATGGCGGTGCAGGTTGAGCTCACTGGGCAAGCTGGGACAGCTTTGCAGGGCAGGGGGTATTTCACCTTGCACCCCACCTAAACCCTTCTCCCTTGTGTCCCCACTAGTGATGATGACATTGTGTTTGAAGACTTCGCCCGCCAGAGACTCAAAGGCATGAAGGATGACAAGGAGGATGAGGAGGAGCGGACAAATTCCCCGCAGCTCAACGACAGATAAGCGAGCCCCCCCCGCTCGCTGCCCTGCCCCAGGGACACCCCTACATTAGGCTGCTTCTCTTTTCTATAATTAATTAATTTTGTTTTCTACCTGTACCGGGAGCCTACAGATCACCCAATGGCCACAGGACCTATAACCGTCCAGCTGTGCCGTGTTGTCTCTTCATCCAGCTGCCAGAGCTGCTGTTTCCCGTGCAGGGCACGGCCAGGGGGGTGCTGGAGGCAGTGGGGCTCACTGTAACCCTGTCCCTGTCCAGCCCCCTGCCACTTACCAGAGCCCTTTCCTATGAGCTGCCTCTTTTATGAGTTTTATATAAACCCAGTCTCAACATCAGTTTGCTATGGGGAGTGGGGCTACAGCAGAATGGGGTGTCTTTTTTAGGTAGCCTTCTCATGGCAAAAGGCACCTGTGCACCTCAGTGTCCCCTCCTTTCACCCATGGCCAGTCCCCCTCTGTTTCGCCCTGCTGCATGTGTTCCCTCCCTGGGATGCACGAGCCTGGCTTTGACTTTGGCCCCTGCCCCAGCTGCCCCAAAACAGGTGGGCAGCACCCACCCTTCTCTTCCCCCAAGTACCCGCAAAGTGGCCAACCCCAGAGGTCCTCCCAGCTGCATCCATTTTCACACCAGTATAATCTCCCTGGAGGAAACCAGCTCAGAGCTGGGAGCTGCTGGGGCCAGGTTAAGGCAGCAGAGGGGACCCTGTGGGTCTGTGCCATTAGCCACACACTGCTTGCTCTGGGAGAGGCCTCAAATGCCTCTTCACAGACATGGCAGGGTTGTGATGGAATAGCCTTGTCCCCAGCGGGATGTTTTGTCCTGCCAAGCTGCAAAGCCCTCTTGGTTGATGTTTCACTCTGCCTGCATGGGATCTAGCACCTATTTGGGGGTGGGGGAGAAGCAGGGCGTTTGCCACCCCAATCAGTGTTTCAACAGATGCTTGTACCTCCTGGGTTGGTGGTGCCTGGACCCCCTCCCCTCCCAAGAGTCTCTGGTCCCCCACCACCCACTGAGAGGCCATTCCCACTATTTATTGTGCTGTTGTGGTCAGCGTTGTCATCTGAGAGTATTTTGTGGGGATAGCTCCATCCCCCACACCTGGTTTATGGGGTGCTGAGCTGAGCCCACCCCCGTCCCCCCGTAATTTTTGGGTAAAGCTGATGGGCAGCGTGGTACTTCTTTTTGTAAAGTGGTTCCTTTGTACTGATCAATACCTGCTGCTTTGGTTTCTCCACACTGTCTGTAATGTTTCTGTGTTCTGTCGAATAAATTATTCTAGTTTATTAAACTCAGAAAAAAAAAAAAAAAGAAAAAAGAAAAAATAGCAAAATACAGTCCCGATGCCTGGACACTTCTGCTGGCTAAGGACAGGGGAGCTGGCACAGGCAGAAAGTCACAGGACCATAGAATGGTTTGAGGTGGGAGGGACCTTGAAGTTTATCCAGTTCCAAACTCCAAAGGACACTTTGCACTAGACCAGGTTGCTCCAAACTCTGTCCAACCTGGCCTTCAACACTTCCAGGGATGCGGCAGCCACAGCTTCTCTGGGCAACCTGTGCCAGGGCCTCACCACCCTCACAGGGGAATTTTTTTCCCTCCTGCGCAAGGACCAGAGAGCAGCAGAACCTGCCCTGCTCATGCCACCCCATCCTTCCACTGATGACAGCCTCCCTGGCATGCAGAGACATGTAGAGAGGAGCCAAGGAGGAGATGAAGGATTCTGTATCCTGCAGCAGGGACTGGGCATTATCTTGGAAATGAAAATGCATGGCCATGCAGTACCTGATGAGCACAGGGCACTAACAGGCTGCTTGTTAAACAAGCCATGTCCAGTCTGTGTTCTGCTGAGGAACTGCTCAGGGCAGATTGTTTTAAGGATCACAGAATCATGGAGGTTGGAAAAACCCACTAAGATAATAGAGTCCAGTGGTTTCCCCAGCCCTGCCAAGGCCACTAAACCATGTCTCCAAGAGCCACATCCAAACATCTGTTAATGCTGCAGGGAGCTTCTCACTCCCTCTGAAAGCAGCAGGAGCCAGGACTGGGGATGAGCCAAATAACACCTCCATTTATGGGCCTGAATTTGGAGACCCTCACGGAAGGGCTGTGGCTCATTCCCTCACAGGCAAGGAAGGAGAAGCCATGCCTCAAGCTGTGCCAGGGGAGGTTTAGATTAGATATTAGGGAAAATTCCTTCCCTGAAACAGTTGCCCACCCTTGGGACAGGCTGCCCAGGGCAGTGGGTGGAGTCCCCATCCCTGAAGGGATTTAACAGATGTGTAGATGTGGCAGTTGAGGACATAGTGGTTTAATGGTGGGCTTGGCTGTGTGTGGGTAAAGACTGGACTCTCTGATCTTAAAAGAGCTTATCCAACATGAATGATTCCATGATTCTACGTCCCCAGCTGTGTTACCTTGCCCAGGGGTTAAAACTCTGTGGCCTCAGTGAAGACAGGCCTTCTGGAGGACCTTTCTGTGGTCCCAGGGAGAGCAGAGGTTGGACGTATTCATGTCCCATGCAGCTTGAGCTCCCCTTGCCATGCTGATGCTGTGGAGAAGGAGAGACTGTCCTTAAGTTGGTCCACTTCATGGGTGTCAGCGTTTGTGCCAGAGGCTGTCCCAACCTTCCCCACCAAAGACAAACCTGGCTCAAGTAAAGCCAAAGTCCCTACAGTCACACAGAACCAGACTATGATCCCACATGGGCATCAACAGAAGGCTCCATGTGGTGCATTCCTGGGAGCAATGTTGCTATTGCCCACTGCAACTCTCCAGATCCCTCCTGTGTGCATAATCCCTTCCCACAGCATCTGTGAGTACTTAATATTTTTGACATCTCCAGTCCCCTGTCAAATCTGGTTCAAGCTGGACAAGAAGGCTTAAGTTATTTTAGGAAAAAAAGGAAGTTCAGATGGGTATAAACAGAGCTATTGCTTAAACCCCTTTTTGAAAGCCAAGCAAATTCGGTTCTCTGTCCTGGTTGCACTATCTGCATCACTGTGATGTGGGAGAGGGTCAGCTCCTCCACATCCTAGCAAAGGAGGCAGTGAGGAAGAGGTAGCTGGGGTACTGGGAAGGCTCCAGTGGTCTTCTCCTCAGAGCCCACCTCCTCCAAGGTGAGACCCTCCCTCTGGGGGTGTTTCCCCCAGGAAGGAGGAGCTGCAAAATCTGAGTCTGCACCAGATTGCCAAATCACCTGCTCCCAGGGGTGCTTGAGGAAAACCCACTGAGCTCCAGGATCCCTCTCTAGGAACCCTTCAGGTCCCTGTCCTACACACTGCCCTTTCTGGGGCTGCTACAGGTCCCCGTCATGGGGCAGAAAGGCCACCTCCTAAATGCAGGAACCTGCAGGTCTTGGTGCAGGGGAAGGGCACGCTCGGCTCTACCACAACCGGAAGGAACTGACTCAGTAGCAGATGGAGAGACTAGAGACCCAGGAGCCCTCCCTGCTGCTCACATTGGGGCAGAAATGCTCCCAGGCTCTTGGACAGAACCCATTTCCCCCAGTTCAGCTCTGGCTCAGCTGGATTGGTCTTGCTGTGGACCCTGGGCGGTGGAAAGGCTGCTCAAGCACTCCTGCAGGAGAGCTCAGCTCCTCCAGGACTTAAACAGGCTTTTCCGTTCGGTGATGGTGGTGACACAGACCAATTGCTTTAGTAAATGGCAAAGCTTAAACATCCCCAGCCTTGGGCAGGACATGCTGCCCCTGCTTCACATGCTGCTGGGCAGAGTTTTGGGAAGAGTAGAAGCACCCACATGGCTTGTCCTGGGAGAAGAATGGAGCAGGTTCCAGGCTCAGTCGCCAGGCAGACAGCTGTTGCTATGGCACAGAGTGAGTCAGTACAGCACATTCCCAGTGTAAGGTTTCCCCAGGTGCTCTTCAAGTACAGCCTTCACCCCACCTCACCTGTCTTCAACCCCTCCTCACCTCAGCTGACACCCAGAGCAGAAGGGAGCCCTTTGCAGGCAGGTTTTTACTTCTCAATTAACACCTTGGTAACAGCGTGCGTGTTGCAGGAGTCATCACCTGCTTCCTCAGCCCAGGAAATCACATCAGTTCCATCAAATCTAAACTTACAGTTGGTGGGAAAAGAGCCAAAGTACACCAATGCCTTGTCTCAGACCAAGTGCTCTTAGGATCTACAGGGGGAGGGGCAGAGCTTGGAGTAGGCTGGGGCTGGAAAGGCTGTTCTGTTCCTTTCGCAGGCTGCAAGCAGGAACACAAGTGGTTACATTGAAACTTCCTGAATGGAGGCCAGGCTGCTGCTCCTACACACATGCACGTGATAAATGTCAACACCCCTCAGGGGGTGCAGCTTCCCCTTGGTGCTCTGGGCCTGGAATACAGTGGGTGAATATCCCACAGAAGAGCCTGTTTCCTCAAACTCTTGTTTTTTTCATGAAATTGGAGAATGGTTTGGTTTGGAAAGGACCTCAAAGCTCATCCAGTTCCAACTCCCTGCCATGGGCAGGGACACCTTCCACTAGACCAGGCTGCTGAAAGATCCATCCAGCCTTGTCTTGGACACATCCAGGGATGAGGCAGCAGCAGCTTCTCTGGGCAACCTGTGCCAGGGCCGCTCCACTCTTGACAAGGAAGAATTTCTTCCCCGTATCCCATCTAACCCTGCCCTCTGTCAGTGTGAAACCATTCCTTGTCCTGTCACTCCAGGCCCTTGTCAAGTCTCTCTCCTTTTTGTCCCTCTCCCTTCCTGCAGACATGACACAAGCCTATGATCAAACAACAGCACGATGTTCTCTGCCAGCAGCCACAGTCAGAACCACAGGCACAGCTCTCATCTGAAGGCTGGTACACAGGAGAACAAGTAACAGCCAAAATTTTTACTATTATTAAAATAGAAATTTTACAGTTGGTTCTGCTCACTGCAACAGTCTCCAAACAGTATCTGCAGGCAAACAGACACTCTGCAGCCCACACAAACTAAAGCAGAGACAGGAAATGCCCCATCTCACCAAAACACTATCTACCCGCACTTCCCACAGGGCTGAACCCAGTCCCAAACATGCAGGGAACCATCACTCGCTGCTGACAACAAAGTTCTGGGTTTCTGCAGATGCCACGTGTGCACAGTGACCACAGGAGGGTCCCCGCTGCCACCGACTCCGCCAAATGCATGGCCTTTGTGAACGAAGATGGGCTCTGCTTCCCTGCCAGAGCTGTCCCAGCTCTGTGTGTCATACACATGCACGGTGCCATCAAAACCTTGGATGAAACGGAATTAAAGAGAGTGCAGAAATTAATTGCTTTGCTCTAGTCCTGGGCTCAGGATCATCTCCCAGCAGGAACAAGGAAAAATGGCCCAGACTAGAAACCTGTCAGAAGAGAGCAGCTCTGCCTCTCAGGAGCATGTCTCAAGGAAACAGCTGCTGAGGAGAGCCTGGACCAGATCCCTTAAATTTGTGGATTCGTAAGTGTGAAAATGCAAGGCTCTGGTCAAGAGGCAGCCTTGCTGCCCAGCTGGCATTACCAATACTGTAGCCTGCAGCCAGGCTGTCGCTGGCACTATCAGGGCAGTGCTTATGGTCAGCTTGGGGCCTTTGATCTCACAGAAGGGCAGCAGGCATCTCCCAGAACCCACCCAGGCCCTTTCCGGAGTTGTTGGAAAGAGGCAGCTGCAGAGGACGATTAGCTGGCATCTCCAGTGGCTCCAGGGGCAGCTCTGAAAAGCCACCCTGTCACTGGGGGGTTTTAGGTGGAATGAACTGGGCCTTGACAAAAATATAAATCAAAAAAACATCCAGAAAAGGAGATCTCTGCCCACAGCACCTACCTGAAATGGCAAGGCATCCTTCTAGAGCAGGAGCCCAGGAGACACACAGGAACTCCGCACCTGAGCCAAGAGAGGGGACTCTGGCCTTTGCCAAGGCCAAGAACTCAGACGTTTTCCTGAGGTCTGTCAGGGTTAGGAGCCCCCTGCTTGAGAGGCGAGCCACAGGCTGGGAGCTTGGCTCCAAGCCCTGAGCTCCATGCCTGGTGCCCATGCACCACTGCTCGCTGCATGGTGCCGAGGGCATTGACATGGCCTCCACGAGATTCTGCGGCTGCCGGATGTCGGCCAGGCACAGCTGGCCTGTGGTGCAGCACAGAAGCAGTGTGTTGCAGTCCAGGAAGGCCAGGCCACTGAGCTCCTCGCTGCCTCCGGAAGCTGGAAAAGAGAGGCAGGTCTCAGATCCAATGAGGAGCACTTTCAGGATTTCTGTGCTGCAGTACTGCCTGAGAAAGAAAGCAGGATGTGTGCTCAGGAGTAATGTGTCCAGCTCTAGGGCCCCCAACATCAGAAGGACATGGAGCTGCTGGAATGAGTCCAGAGGAGGCTGTGGAGAAGCTCTGAGGGCTACAGCCCATCTGCCCTGGTGACAGACTGAGAGAGCCTGGGGCGTTCAGCCTGTAGAACAGAAGGCTCCAGAGAGAAGAGAAGGAGCCCCTTCCAACACCTAATGGGGCTCCAAGAGAGCTGGAAAGGGACTTTGGACAAGGGCCTGGAGTGACAGGATGTGGGAGTATGGGTTCACACTGACAGAGGGCAGGGTTAAATGGGATATTGGGCAGAAATTCTTGGCTGTGACGGTGGTAAGGCCCTGACACAGGTTGCCCAGAGAAGCTGTGGCTGCCCCATGCCCAGACTTGGGGCAGAACCATGAGAAATCAAAGTAATGCGAGTGGGAAGCAGCTGGAGATGGACCTGACCATTGTCACCTCTTTCCTCAAGACAATATACTTGTGGCAAATATCTTTATAACCACTTGCACATGTCTGAAAGTACCTGCTTATTGAAATGTTTGCTACTCAAGCAGTTAGCGTTGCTTTACCCAAACCCCACCTTTCCAAAAATCAGACATTAGGCTTGCCTTGAATACCTGCTGTGTAGACATTTTTCCTTGATTCAACCTCTGTAATTTGGACTCTGTCAAGTCTTGAGCCGTGAAGGACCCATGGGGCTCTGGCTGAAATGGTGGCAATTTTAGCCCAGCATTGCCCAGTGCCATTTTCTGTTGCTATGGGGCTTACAGATTTAATAACATCTATTAGAAAGAGACAGAAACAACTGTAAAACACACAGAGAGCCAAGCAATCCATCAGATTAAGCTGTTTCACAACAATGCCTCACAAAGCTAGAACTGACCTACAAAACCAATAAGAAATCTAATTATGCCTAACCCCCTCTCCAGGATAAGACCCCTTTCCAACCCATCCAGCAAGGACTGACAAAAAGCCAAGCAAAACACATGAAAATTTGTCAATCAAGATGTTTATGTTCAATGAAGAAGTTTTCTTCTTCTAATGACATTTTGCACTTCCTTTCTGGTGGTTTACAAGTATTTCCCAGTAGCAGCCTCAACAATGGTGATCTTTTTGAAAGAAGTAACATGGACCACGGTCTATCCCAAAAGGCAATGGATGGAGCTCCTTTATTTCTAGCCATTTGCGTTACTAAGGGGACACTGTGCCAACTACATGCAGTACAAGGCTGCTGTGACAGGCCTAAACATACTAATTCCCTGACGAGGTTTGTGCTATTAAGTCCAAACCACCAAAACTGGTGTAGACCCTTGTCTTGTACCCTTCCTCAGCCTGTGCCACGTGAGGGTGGTCACTCAGGACATGGAAGTGGCACTCCTCTCCTCATTCGACACAAAGGTAGAAGGGGAAGCTAGAAATGTGTGATGCAACAACTACATTGAGAAACCACTTGAGCTCAGAAACCCTTACCAGAGTCCTCTGCTGACACCTGCCAGACCTGGAGGGAGCTGTCGGGTGGGCCACTTGTTACCAGCAAGCTGAGGAAACAGAAGTCTCACAAAACTCCTCAGGAGCAGAGAACAGCCTTGTTTTCCCCAGTCTGGGACAAACTGGTCTGCTGTTCCTGTAAGCAGGAGGTCCTGCCTCTGCTTGGAGCAGAGTGGTGGCTGGAAGGACCATAATCCCAGAACTCCTTGTGCAGGGATGCTCCACACAGCCCATGCAAACACAGTCCCAGGCAATGACATTTATAACAATATTTTATGAGGATCTGATCAGGAGTGGCTGAGGGAGCTGGGGGGGCTCAGCCTGAAGAAAAGAAGGCTTGAGGGGCACCTTTTTGCTCTCTACAATTCCCTGACAGGAGAGTAGAGAAAGAACAAGGGACAGAACAAGAGGAAATGACCTCAAGTTGCACCAGGGGATGTTTAGGTTGGATATCGGGAAAATTTCCTCCCTGAAAGTGTTGTCCCGCCTTGGCAAAGACTGCCCAGGGCAGGAGTGGAGCTGCCATCCCTGGAGGGATGTAGAAGTTATGTGTGGTACTTAGGGACACGGGTTAGTGGTGGGCTTGGCAGTGCTAGGGGAATGGTTAGAATCAGTGGTCTCAGAGGGTTTTTCCAACCTAAATGACTCCACGATTCTGTGATTTAGTTATCACATTTTCCAGAAGGACTAGACTAAGAATGATGCAGACAGCCCCAAAGTAGTCCATGGGGACTTGTGTAGGAGTAGAGATTGAACAAGGGATATAAATCAGCCAGCAGTGTTTGGTTTAAATCTAAAGCAGGAAAAAAACCTTCTGAACCTGCACACATAGGGCCTTGCAGAGCAGTGGCACCAGCCACCAGTGTCCTACTCTGCTACTGAGCACCTCCACACAGTGCCAAATGCAGACGGAAGGGAAGGTAGAACAGGAAAACTCTACGGGCCCCTGCTGCTCAGAAGTGGGGAGGGTTCACTGGTGAGGCAGCAGCAACATCAGCAGTTCTTGGTGTGTCACTGGCCCAGACTCTGGTCTCAGAGCTGGCAGGATTGACCAGTTGGGTTGGGAAGCAGGCATAAAAAAGGAGTTTCCTCTCAGTGGGTAAGTCCCCTCTCCATCTCCCATAAACCCTGGGAAGGGCCTCGTGGTCATACCTGGTGTCCGGCACATATTTCAGGCTGTATACTGGGCGCTCTGAAAATCCACCACATTCTACCTTGAAATCCCTCTCTGGACACAGGCCCTAGAAATCAGAGGCAAAGCCATTTCTTCACACAATGGTGCACAACTTGTGCTCAGTTATCACAAAAAATGACAGAGACAAGAGGCACACTCTTGCTTGGTATAGCTCTTCCCTGTCCAGTGTTGCATTTTTCAACAGGAGGTAGAGGACTGAAGGATCCCAAAATAGTAAGAACAAAAATCTGGAGAAAGCTGCGGCCAGGAGTTCTACCTGTGTTTGCTGCCATCTGCGCACATCTGGCTCAGGAGCCTTCTGCTTACCCAGGGACCAAACACCACTTTCTAATCTAGTGCAGGGGTCACCCACCCAAGGGCCAACCTTTGTGCTCTGCAGTGTGGTCCCCCAGGCCTGGGCTGCTCAGCAAGTCCCTTCTTCACTTGCCTTGCTGTCCTCTTTCCCCAAGAAATGCTTTCATTCACACACCTGGAAATGAAGTGTCCACAACCCAAGCTGTCTGCAGAGCAGCTGCAGGATAACATGACTGGACAACAACCAGGTGACTTATGTGCTTTACCTTTCAACCAAAGCTGCTCAGTCCCTGGCCATGCCCTTGTCACAGCAACAGGTAACAGCTCATGAAGGCCACCAAGGCCTGGCTTAGTCTCTGAAAATATCAGGCCAAGGAGGACAAAGGGGTCTGGTGTCACCCTGGCTGCAACACCCACCTGGGTCTCCTTTGTCAGCAGCGTTGGTGGTGGGATCAGCTGCAGGATCTCGTTCCCATCAGACTGTCCATACCCGGCTACACAGACACCTTGGGGGGGTGGGCATGAAGAGCCAGGAACACGGTGAGGGCTGCCCCCCTGCCCAGCCCACCCTCCCTGGGGCAAACCCGAGTTACCGCACAGTCCATGGACCCCCAGACCCAGAGCTCGAGGCCAGGCCGAACCCGGTACAGCTCCAGCCACGTAGCCCCACTTTTGGGGTCCTGGCCCTGCATCTTGGCTTCCCCTCCGGGACCCCGGCCTGGCCCAACCCCACAGCCTCCTTTCTCCCTTCTTCATCTACACGGGCCCCGGCCCGGCCCCTGGGCCTCCTTCTTTCCTCTGGCTGGGCACAGCCACATCTCCCCGACAGACCCCAGCCCGATCCCTCTCCACCCCTCAGCACTCCCCGCCTCGCACTCACGGCTCCCGCGGGCCCATTCGATGAGTCGGGTGGGCACCTGAAGCTCGAAGGTGTGCAGGTCGCGGTACCTGTGGGGAGAGGGCGGGTATGAGGTCGGCGGTGCCCAGGGCAGTGCCGGGTGCCGGGGGCCCGGGGGTCCCTCACAGTCGCAGCGACTGCAGCAGCCACTCGTCCGCCGCCTCCATAGCAACACCCGCCCGCCCGGCGCGCTCGTGACGTCACACGCCAACGCGCGGCAGTGACGTCCGCGGGGTGAGGTGCCGCCATGCGCGAAAAGGGCAGTGTGTGATAGTGCGGGAACACCGCGCGGCCGAGTGGGATGGGATGGCAGGGACCTCAAAGTTTATCCAGTTCCATTCCCCTGCCACGGGAAGGGACATCGTCCTAGACCAGGTTGCTGCAAGCCTCATCCAACCTGGCCTTGAACACTTCCAGGGATGGGGCAGTCACAACTTCTGTAGGCAGCCTGTGCAGGGCCTCCCCACCCTCACAGCCAAGAATTTCGTCCTAATACCCCATCTAATTCTGCCCTCTGTCAGTGGGAAGCCATTCCCCTTTTCCTGTCATTCCAGTCTCTTGCCCAAAGTCCCTCTCCTGCTCTCTTGGAGTCCTGTTAGGCACTGGAAGGGTCTCCTTCTCTTCTCTCTGGAGCCTTCTGTTCTCCAGGCTGAACACCCCAGCTCTCCCAGTCTGTCTCCAGAGCAGACGGTCTCCAGCCCTTGAAGCATCTTGGCTTTCCCCGGACTTGCTGCACCAGCTCCATGTCCTGATGTTTGGGGTCCCAGAGCTGGATGTGTTACTCCTAAACATAAAACCTGCTTTCCCCCTTGTCCTGTCGCTCCAGGCCCTTGTCAAGCCTCTCTCCTTTTTGTTCCTCTTCCTTTTGGTCTGTTTTCTTTTGCAGACATGACATAAGTCAATGATCAAACAACTGTAGGAGGTTCTCTGTCAGCAGCCACAGCCAGAACCACAGGTACAGTCACATCTCTTATTTGCTAGATCATATCCAGATTTTTATCCAGTAGAATCTTCAGTGCTTCATGTCTGAAATTCCTTGCCCCCTCCAGGGCAGGGGTTTGGAATGAGATAAATTTTAAGGTCCCTTCCAACCCAAACCATTCTATGGTTCTGTGACTCTGTGGCAAGGGCATCTTTCAAAAAACAAATATTAGGTACCTTCAACTGAATGCAGATGAGTCTTGTGTTCTCTGACATATATATATAAAATTACAAGAAAATGGAAGTATAAAGTACGTTAAATCCTGTCTCTTAGTTGAGATCCCATGGATCACTGTGTTAAGGGGAAAGCATGATTATATCTGTTCTGAAGACTATCACATAGGGTAAAGAGATCTAAATTGGAGAGAGAAATATTCTGAAAGAGCAGAAATTTGCTCAGGAAACATGCACAGATTTCCCAGAGAAGCTGTGGCTGCCCCATCCCTGGAAGGGGCTTGGAACAACTTGGTGTAGTGGAAGTTGCCCCTTCCCATGGCAGGGGGGTTGGAATGAGATATCCTTGCAGGGAGTAGGATGAGCCATCTGCAAACAGAACTGTATCTGGGTAATGTGAGGGAACATCAGTTAAATCAGTCTCTGGTTTATTTGAAATGTGCATCACTTGCTCAAACTGGGATGTTCTCCATCATCCGGTAGAGGCAATAGGCTCGCTGGATTCAGGGTGATGCATCTTCTTAAGTCATCTTATGCTTGTTGTGGTGTTAGAGCTTGGGTTGCTGCTGCTGCGACCAGCTTAATGCAGTCTGGTGCTCCCGCTGCACCTGGGTCCAGTTGTGGCCAGCTCTTCTCTGTCTCTTCATTCTTGGTTGCTTCAGTCAATTCCCCCAACCTTGGAATCCACAGCCAACAAAATCCCACACCTCTGAGAAAATATTGTACCTGCTTTTTGTGACCAGCCATGGGAGCTCAATTATTGCCTCTATTCTTTCTGGATTTATCATTTGTTGCCCCTTACCCAAAATAAAGTTTAAATATTTCACCTTCCTTTGGCACAGCTGAAGTTTGGTTGGACATACTGTTACCTTTTTGCTAGAATGATATGTAATGTACAGTGTCTACTACACAAGCAGAGTAATTTTATACCTTGATTGCAGTGCATTAAGTGCTAGAATTCTCTGCAGATGCAACAGGACTGTGAAATGGATAAAGAATTGGTTGCATGGTCACATCCAGAGGGTGGTGATCAGTGGCTCAGTCCTGATGGACATCAGTGACCAGCGGTGTCCCTCAGGGGCCTGTATTGGGACCAGTGTTATTTCATATCTTCATTAATGACACAGATAGAGGGATCGAGTGGACCCTTGGCCAATTTGCAGATGACACCAAGCTGAGTGGTGCAGGTGACCCATATGAAGGATGGGATGTCATCCAGAGGGACCTGGATATCTTTAGAACTGGCTCATGGGAATCTCATGAGGTTTAAAAAGACCAAGTTCAACGTACTGCATCTGGGTCGAGACAAGCCCAAGCACAAATCCAGACTGGGTGGAGAATGGTTTTGAGAGCAGCCCTACTGAGAAGGACTTGGGGGTGCTGGTGGTTGGAGGCTGAACATGCCCCGGCTGTGTGTGCTGGGAGCCCAGAAAACTCCTGTGTGCTGGGCTGCATCCAAAGCTCTGGGGGCAGAAGGGAAGGGGGGAATTTAACCTTTCTACCCCCCTGTTGGGGTTTAGGAGTTACCCTATTTTCTTTTTCTCTTAAAGAATTTTTCCCATATTTGTTGCCAGGGGATAAATTACTGGGTGCTTAAGAGAAACAAAGGACCTGGCCACAGGGGCGGGGTCCAATTGGCCACTCTTTTGTCACCTGGGGGCTGGCTGGTGTGCTGAAAAAGGGC
>VZRQ01003762.1:42544-54500 GCA_013397975.1 Machaerirhynchus nigripectus | reverse complement strand
TCAAACTAGGACACCCCCTCAGGTGAGACCCACCTGCAGAGCTTCATCCAGCTCTGGGGTCCCAGCACAGGAAGGGCATGGGCCTATTGGAGCAAGTCCAGAGGAGGTCACAGAGATGATTAGAGGAGTGGAGCACCTCTGCTGTGAGTAAAGGCTGGAGGTGAGAAGGCTCCAGGGAAACCTTAGAGCCCTTTCCAGTACTTAAAGGGAACCTTTAAGGAAAGATGGAGAGACTATTTACAAGGTCACGTAGTGACAGGATAAGGGGTAACAGCTTCACACTACCAGAGAGCACGGTTAGATGGGATATTGGGACGAAATTCTTGGTTGTGAGGATGGGGAGGCCCTGGCACAGGTTGCCCAGAGAAGCTGTGGCTGCCCCATCCCTGGAAGTGTTCAATACCAGGTTGGACAGGGCTTGGAGCAACTTGGTCTAGTGGAAGGTGTCCCTTCCCATGGCAGGGAGTTTGGAATGAGATAATCTTTAAGGTCTGTTCCAAGCCAAGCCATCCTGTGATTCTACTTCCTGAAGACCACAACAGAACTTTAAAGCATTTTCTCATTTACTTTTTTTTTAATAGAGCAAAAATCTTTTCTATCCTACATGCAATAGTCTGGGGTCTTCCTTTGGAGTAATTGGATTCTGATGTGTCTCTGAGTGGCTGCTCACCTGCCTCTGGCCTCAGGCTCCTGCCATTTCCACCACGTAGAACTCAACCTGCAGCTTGCACACCGAGCAAGTGTGTTACCTGTGTGCTACCTGTGTTAAATGTATTAACAGTTCATTTCCTAGTCTGGCATTTTGAACATTCTCCCTGTCTACAGCCACGTTTCCATATTCTTTCAGTTGAGCTTATAAACCCATTTGACCTGCAAAATATACATAGAATGGTAAGAGGATAAGACAGAATTTATCCTCCACACACAATTTTAAAGTCTTTTTTTTCAATATTTGTTTATATTTTTCACGGAGTGTTAGAGTGAAAATCAAAGAAATGCCACTTGGGTTCCCTCCCAAGGTAACAGAGAGGTGAAATATCACCATGGGCTGATATTTGAAGAATGGTTGATTTGATCTGTAAACTGTTACCTGCCCAAAAGAGCTGTTGTTCTGCAGTGCCAGGGGGCCTGTTCCTGCCTGAGCAACTGGCCATTTGCCTGGCCAAATAAACAGCAGAAAGGTCTAACAGTTCCTTGTCAGTAGACGAATTAATGAGCAGAGGGTTGAGGAAGAGGTGGAAGGATGTCAGCTGTCATGTGCGAGGGGTTTGTGGAGCACTTCCGAGTGACTTTGAACACCTAATGTATAGGAAGGCAGCAGTATATCTCTGTATGTCCTGTCCTCTCAGGATTGGAGCTCAGCCGCATATCCATGTTAAGAGAAGAGGAGGATTTTCCCAGGAGGGTTTTGATGTGCTCAGAACAACACTCCTCATAAACCATCTTAATGAACTATGTGCTGGCTGCTTGGCCTCTGTGCTTAATGGAATTGATCTGCTGCTGGGAGAGTAGTCTGATAGGCAAGAAAAGCACAATTGGAATGATAAAAAAGGCAAGAGAAGAGGAAATAAATAACCTGACCTGGCCAAACAGCAAGGGACAAAGAGATGCCTGAACAAAGCCTGAAGTGGTCCAAAAGTATAGATGGAGAGAACTTACTGGAAAAATGAAACTGAGATAGGCAGTGTGATGTGCAGAGAGGTCCCACCAAACTGTGCTGACTCTGCAAAGGAGGAGGTGCATCACTCTCAGCACTGTCTCCAAATTCTTCCAGTTTGCAATCCAGAGGGGCCCATCCAAAATTGCAGTGACAATCCTTATGGTCACACACCTAAGAGAAAGCATGTGCTTTATAGTGTGAAAAATAAATCGTGAGGTGGCCCTGTGTTCCTCGAATAGCACAGCAGAGACAGGCTGGATGAAATCCATCTCCTAAGATAAATTTGTTACTCTGCTTTAGCTGCCACTCTAGTAATGTTCAACCTGTTGGGTGCAAAGGTGACAGTCTGATGCCCCTGGTCACAGTCTGCCATGGACTACGTGACTTGTACTGATCCCTTGGTGTTTGCTGTATTGGTGAGGGGAGGGGCAGCAGCAGTTCCCAAACCATCACTGAGGTCATGGTCATGTTGGAAGAGGTGCTAAAAAGGCAGGGAGGAGAGGACAGCACACAGAAGGTGAAATATGGTTGCAGTTGTCTTTTTGCAGCTTAATAGGGGTGCTTTTTGCATTTCTCAAGCCATTTTCACCTCGAAGTTGAAAAACACTTTTGTAATCTTTATTAATTGCAGAGCAACTGTGCTCTTGTAACTGTTCTGCCATGACAACATTCACAAATGTATTCAAAATGAATTTGTTACCTTCATACAGTTTCAAAATTACAGGTTTTCCTGCAAGATAGACTCATGACTCCTTCAGTTGCACATTTATTTTCCCTGTCCAGGCTGGACTACTCAGCTCCTGCGTTCCTCAATTCTCACTCATGGTCTGTAACAGCTACAAACTTCTCATGGGATGCAGTGAGGGTGTGGCCCATAAAACCAATCTGTCACTCCACTCCAAAAAAGACAAAAGCTACCAAAAGGCTCATGGATCAAATAGGAACAGAGAGAGATCACTCACTCATTACCATCTCAGGCAAAACAGACTTGATTTGGGGAAATTGGTTTAATTTATTATCAGTCAAATCAGAGTAGGATAATAAGGAATAAAAACCAAATCTTAAAACACTTCCCCTGTACTCCTTTTCTACCACTCTTCTTGAGTTCAGTTAAGGCTCAACTTGACTGGCGTGGAGTCCTCCAGCTGCTGCAGGTAGATCTCTGCTCCCCCATGCCCTCCATGAGCTTCAGGGGCACATTTGCATCACCATGGGCTGAACTATTGGCTGCCAGGGAATCTCAGCTCTGGCACCTGGAGCACCTCTTGCCCCTCCTTCTGCACTGACCTTGGACACGGCAGGGCTGTTGCTCTCACATATTCACACTCCTCTGTCTGGCTGAAGTTGCCCAGTATTCTTTACTTTCTTGAATGCTTTGTGTGAGAGGTGCTCCCAGTGTTGCTGATGGGCTCAGTCTTGGCCAGTGATGGATCTGGCTTGGAGCCACCTGGCATTGGCTCTGCCAGAGATGGAGGACGTTTCTGGCATTTTCTCACAGAAGTGACCCCTGCAGCCTCCCCGCTATCAAGACCTGGCCACACAAACCCAATACAGAGGAGTTGCCAAAGAGTCTGAATATCCCCTCTGTAGACCAGAGCAGAGGGAAGACTTCCCCCAGGACAACTGCCCTGATTTCAGGTTGTGTTGCCTTGTGGGTCTGCACTCAGCCTGTGCTTGTGGTGTGCCTCAAGGTGCTGCAGAAGTGAGCCTCTAACCCTCTTGTTGCATGTTATTTTGGAGTTACAGCCCTTCTCTCCGGAGACAGCAAAAAGCCAGCATTACTCCAATGACTTTGAGAACACTGATGCCAAGAACATAACTTGTTGACCAAGCAGAAGGAAAGCAGACCTCAGATGCTTCCAATTACAGCTTGACAGACTGTCAGTAACTTCCTTACTGGCCCTCAGCAATAATAAAGGACCGATGATTGCAAATCTTCCCAATATTCTCCCTTACCATCCGCACTAACACCTAGACAGATCTGGTCGTCTACAATAATACTTGTCTGGGAGGGGGCAGGTACCTTGGGAGTGATGTCAGAAAAAAAAATCCACCCGTGAAACAGTTTTGCCAGTGTTAATGTCTGAAAAGTAAGGTTTATATAAGACTGTGCAGCCTGTGTTGTACAAAATGTGCCATTTCCATGATATTTGTAAGGAAAGCAAAGTGACAGACCTGAGCATGCATTTTTTATAAGATCTCTCTGACTCCACCTAATTTAAATTCAGTAGCAATAATGGATGCAAGGAAGGATGAAGTGTTATGTTGTGGAGGTTGGTTTTCACAGTATTTGAGGGAACAAAGAAGAAAAATGGTACAAGGAAACAACAAATGCTGCTGTGAAGAGCTGAGGGTGGCCAGAGCAGGATCTGGGAGGACAGTCATGGGTGAAAACCAAGATAATTCCTGTACTGCTGACCCAGGAATGGTTCTTGACTTCTGAGACTTCTTTTGAGAGACAAATTTATGCTTTGTACACTCTGCTAGTCAAAGGATACTTAGGTGTTTTTGACTTACCCCTTTGCCATTGTGCTTTTTTCTCTCTACAGTTGTTCATAAGAGCTGCCCTGATACACATCCTGTTCCTACAAATCTGCAGGGCGAGGCAGACAGCTCTGCAGACAAATCTGCAGACAGCTGTATCAAAATCAGAAATGAGCTGCGCTCTCTGTGTGTGTTCATGAGTGGAAAAATACAAGAGAGGACTCTGAAAGGGAAAAATGAATTCTTGTAGCAATTTACATGACAAATATGTACTGATTAGTACATGGACTGATTAAACTGTTACATTATTTGCCCACACAAGATATCACTGGGACAAAAGACTTATCAGTATATACATGTAAAAATTAGTAAAAGAAGCAGATGAAAATATTCTTGCTCCACGCTTATCTCCCCAGAGCCTGTGTGTGAGCTGAGCGATTAACATGTAGGTTTCTTACAGCAGGAACTGGACCTGGTTACAATTAATGTGACTGACAGCACTCTGCACTGGGTGGCCAAGGCCTGCAGGGTCCAGGCCAGGCAGGGAGCAGATGGCACCTGCTCTGTCCTGGTCCTTGTCTTGCTGTGCTGACCACGGTCTGCAGCTTCATGCACTTGCACACCTGGAAGACCCCACCTTGCAGAGCTGCCTTCAGCTCCAGGGCCCCCAACACAAGAAGGACATGGAACTGCTGGAGTGAGTCCAGAGGAGGCCAAGGAGCTGCTCCCAGGGCTGGAGCCCCTCTGCTCTGGAGACAAGCTGGGAGAGATCTGGGGGTGTTCAGCCTGGAGAAGTGTAGGTTCCAGGGAGACCTTAGAGCACCTGCCAGTGCCTAAAGGGCCTCCAAGAGAGCTGGAAAGGGACTTTGGGCAATGGCCTGGAGTGACAGAACAGGGGGATTGGCTTCATACTGCCAGACGGCAGGGTTAGATGGGATATTGGAAAAAATTCTTGGCTGTGAGGGTGGTGAGGCCCTGGCATAGGTTGCCCATAGAAGCTGTGGCAGCTCCATCCCTGGAAGTGTTCAAGGCCAGGTTGGTCGGAGCCTGGAGCAACCTGGTCTAGTGGGAGGTGTCCCTGCCCATGCAGGGGGATGGAATTGGATGATCTTAAAGGTCCCTTCCAACCCAAACCCTTCTGTTATTCTATGATTTTATGAAGACAGTGAGAGCTAGCATCCCTGGCAGCCCATTGGGTGTGCAGCGACCCTGGGCTCCATGCTTATCCCTGCTTTGTTCATGCAAGAAACAGTTTCTTGCTCAAGCTGAAAGAGCTAGGCATGCCATTTATTCTCATGCATTCCAGTAATTTAATTAAGCTTTCTGTGTCAGTCAGTTTTGCGTACTTTGTGGCTGATGCACCAGCACCTTGTTGGTGCATTTACCCAGAAACAGCAGAAGATGGAAAGCTATGTGCTGCTTTGGAGGTCTCAGAACAAGAGGGAGGTGAAGAGACAGGTCAGTCATGATTAGCTAACAGGAAGCTTTTAGTAATAATGTGTATTCCCAAGCAAGTGTTTTAAAGGTGTGGTGTCAAAATTATGCTTACTTCAGTCATACTTGAAGCAATTGAACAGTTGAAGTTGGTGTTATAGCATCGAAGAACACATTGGTTCCTGGTGGAGTGGCTTCAATCAGGCACAGATCATTCCTCCTTTTCCCTGGGCAGTGGCTTGGACAACCCGCCAGTGGTGCAGAATGGTGATTTTTATTACTATGTCATTAAAACTCCCTGTGTTCAGGAGGTTTTTTATGGACATGAACTGACGTAGCATCATGGTTTCATTGCAGGCATTATCTTTAAAATGAAAGGGGGTAGGGCTACTGTAGGATAGTGTCCGGTGGGCACAAACAGGATCCAGAGACCAGAAACCTCCTGGAAGAGAACAAATGCTTCTGTGGTTGTTGACGCAGGTTCAAGAACTTTAAAGCTTACATCACATCACAAAAGCCCAAAGTGGTGTTACTCAAACTAATCCAGAATTTCTCTTAACTACAAGAACACAGAGCAATTATGCATTAGAGAAGGATTAATGAATATAGTGGGTAATCAGGGTGAAAGCAGAGAGATCCAGAGACAGAGCACAGTTGTAGGTGGAGTTTTCTTGGCAGCTGGGGCTGCCATGGGACTGCCCATGCTAAATCAGCTCACTGCTGCAGGCTCTTGCGTGTGCTTAGACCATTTTTAAATCATTACATTTGACACCACAAAAACTGCATCAAAGGGAGAATTGAGTGGGGCCAAGTATTTCTTGTTTGTGCTCTTTGCGCATTTATCTATTCATGGGCAGCTCCATGGTTAAAATTTGTGCTAAGTGTGACAGGCCTGGGCTGGGTAGAGCTCATTGACTTCTACAGTTTGTACATCCAGCATGTTAATTCCTTCTAGCAGTTAGTTAATGGGTAATCTGGGGAGGGTATTCCCAAAATCACAGAATCACAGAAGAGTTTGGGTTGGAAGGGATCTTTAAAAGGTCATCCAGTCCAACACCCTTGCCATGGGCAGAAATGCCCTCCACTAGACCTGGTTGCTCCAAGATACATCCAGCCTTGAACACGTCCAGGGGTGGGACAGCCACGCCTTTTCTGGACAACCTGTTCCAGTGCCTCCCCACCCTCACAGAGAAGAATTTCTTCCCAATATCCCATCTAACCCTGCCCTCTGGCAGTATGAAGCCAATCCCCCTTCTCCTGTCTCTCCAGGCCTTTGTCTAAAGTCCCTCTACAGCTCTCTTGGAGCCCCTTTAGGCACTGATGGGGGCTCTAAGGTCTCCCTGGAGCCTTCTCTTCTCCAGGCTGAACACCCCCAGGTCTCTCCCAACCTGTCTCCAGAGCAGGGGGTCTCCAGCCCTCAGAGCATGTCTGTGGCCTCCTCTGAACTCTATCCTGCAGCTCCATGTCCTTCTTGTGTTGGGGGCCGTGGAGCTGGATGTATTTTTTTCCTCCCAGCATGGTGTTGTTCTGTTGCAGCATTGTCCCCTCTCTGATAGGGTGAGTGTACAGTAAGATTGTCCAGGTGGCATTTGTGATCTGCAGATTTCGTCAAGCAACGAGGAGAACAAGAAATTGACCCTGCACAATCGACGGTGGCTTCTTTGGCACAAGCTGGGAGATGGAAATGAGGAAGACATGTTAGCATTCCTTTTGAATAGTTCCTAGGTGCTTTGGTGGTAGAAGAGAGGAGGAGGGGTTGCTATATCTCTCAGAAAGACAACTTTCTAAATGCTTTGGCTTTTGCAGATCTATGCGTGCCTATAAAGATGCTATTGCTGAAGTCATTTTAAGCATGGGGACTCATCTCTCTGTTGAGCAAATAGCACATTATTATTATTATTATTATTATTACTATTATTACTATTATTGCTATTATTATAATGAATTATCCTCTTGCTGTGGTAGGTTCTCAGTAAATTCCGTGAAACTGTAACAATTTATAAAACTGTGTGAGTGCTGATAAGTAATTTTTTCATCTGAATGCTTCATACAATTATCAGGAGGCAGCATCTCTGAGTGTCACTCCCTATTTTGTTCACCCAATGCAATCACAGTGCACTGGCATAGGCCAGGCTGTCGCTATAAATAATCCACACTCAAAGGTACAAAAATTACATTTTATCTCAGCTCTGTTGAAAGCAGGAACAGCAATGACAAAAGTCCTCACAAGCTTCAAAAGCGTTCATATAAATCAAAGCAAATATACTGCTTTTTTTTTTTTAACTGAGGTGTTTCTGAAAACAACCATATCAGTCATATCCAATATCAAATAATGTCAGAGCTTTTTCCTTTGAAACTATTTTCCTTTGAAATAATGGAAACTGAGTTTCTCAACAGAAAAGAAACAGCAGAGGTGTGTATTTTGGCATTTCTTAAGCTTTTTTTTTGGTGTGTTGTTTAAGCAAACTGTGGCAGTAGAATTTAGATTTGCCATAGAATTTAGATTCACCATAAGGTGAATACTAAACAAAGACAGAGAGAGCAGTTGTTGATCTTTATTGCCAAGATGCAAAGATGTATTAAATGAAGTCCCAAGGGCGTCAGACCCAGAGCAGGACTGTGCAATATATATCCTAGCAGTCTGCAGCTAACACAGCCTGCTGGTAGATTTGCAGAGAACTCCATCAGAGAAGTATGATGAGTGGAAAGGAGACTTGAAATTCTTCTGCTGTTCAATGAGGGAAAAGAAAAGCAAATGAATGGGACATAGAAGCAGGAGTCGCTGATGTCAGTAAGAGAAGTGATGTAACCTTCCCCCATACTCATCAATCACAGGACTTCACAGCAGAGGCACCTGGGAGTAGTCCCAAAGACTGGCACCTCCCAGGTGCTTCAGGAGGGAAGGGAAAGGCAGAGCACTGTAAGGTGTTAAGAAGTTTCTATAAATGAGGGGAATTATATCCTCAGGACATCTATTTCTGACACACTAATAAGAAAGATTCAGCTCACTGTAGGAGGTTGCCCTGAGGCCTTGTCTCCATCCTTGGAGGTCTTCAAGATCCAGATGGATAAAGCACTGAGTAATCTGGTTTTACCAGGTCAGACTGACTATGTGTGGATGAGGAGGCTGAACCCGAGACCCCCTGAGATCCCTTCCACCTGGGGCATCCTATAATCCTATGAGCTGGAGCTCAAAACTGTTGTCCTGTTTCAAGCTGCCACCATCCCTCCCCCACCTGCGACCATTGTCTCCCATCTTGTCTTGTCCTATTCCACTTACCACCTGGACCCTCTCCTCTGAACTCTCACTGGTATCCAGCTGCCCCCAGACCTCAGCTTGTGCCTTTCCCAGTGGCACGTAACTGAATTCCAGAAATCAGGGCTCTGTTAATGCTGAAATTACCATTCTTCCCATCAGAGCATTTAAATGGAAACTGCTGCATCACATGTGCTTGCCATCTCTCCTCGCCCCCAAGGGCCTGGTGCTGGGCAGTAGCCAAGCTCAGCCCATCCTCTGCCCATGGCATGAGACTTCTCTCCTGGAAAGACTACCTGGAAGGCAGGCTCCCAGCTTCCTAGGTCACCTGTGACTCCTCAGGTAACAGCCTTGAAGAATTGGTGTTGAGAGCATGGTTGCGAAGCAGAGGGAAGACAAAAATTGCCGGGTGACATCAACCTTTTAGGAACCCTTCAGTGACACCCAGCAGAAAAGACAAAGCACAATGGACATGGCGTGAGGCTGCAAAATTGGAGCAACATGTGAAGGGTCAGAGCCAGCCGGTGCCAGAGAAAAGCTTCTGTGGGTGGGTTTGTGGCAGGGGGGACACCAAATAATCAGTTTTGTGGTGGACAAAGCGATAAAAGCATTGTGCAGTATTTGGGGATTCAGGGCACTGTGTGAGATAATGATGCTTGTGCTTTGGCTCTGTTTGCTTCCCAGTGCTGGTGATAGCCCTGCTCCATTTTGAGGGCAGTTAATGGTGCTAGCCAGATGTTTTCAGAGAGCTCCCATGGTTGTCTTCATGCTTTTTCCCGAGCGTTAACACCTAATTTCCAACTTGTTCGTGCATGCCCTGTGTAAATCAAAGCCAACACATGACTGCTCTATTGTGCAGGATCATGGCAGCTCTTCCCAAATAAATTTTGTTACCCTTCATATTTGTGTCACTGTAACTTTGCCCCTTGCTCCTTTTCCTTCTCTACCAGAAGCATGGCAAACTACATGGGACTCAAATCAGATCCCGACTGTCTTCCATTTACTTTCTATCCTTGTGAACAACGTCTCTATGAACCAGGTACTGGGAGGAGACTTTTTTTAACCCATGGTAGCTTTGTTCCTTTTTGTGTTTTTTTACGTAGGTAAGAGACAGAAGGTAAGGATCATTCAAGGAGGAATTGCATACAGAGTCATCTGAAGTGGATGGAGTAATATTGACAGGCTTCTGTATACTCTCTGTCTTGGTTTAAAAGACAGGTGTCTGCCAAGGAAGGCGGGAACCTTCCTGAAATGGAAAATATGACCCCCTTCTCTCCAAATTATTATAACTTTGAAATTATGAGGCTTTCAGGCAAAAATATAGGAAAAGGAATAACAGTTCTTTACTAGAATATAAATAACAAGACAAACAAACAACAACACTGGCAGCAAGAACAAACAGAACCAGAGCCCCAAGCACAGCCTCTCTCGGCTGTCGGGCACTTCCCCCTTGGGTGCAGTGACGGTCACAGCCGGCAGGGGGCGCTGTTGGCTCCCGGCCGGGCAGGGCGGGTGCGATGATTCCCCCGCGCCTGCAGGGGGCGCTGTGGCGCGAGCTCGGCCGCCTCTCCACATGGCAATGGCAACTGGGGAGATGAGGGAGAGGGCATGTGGCTCCCTTTGGAACAGGGAGCAGCTGGTCTCCGTGCCACTCTAGGTGGTGAGCTGAGCAGCGGGTTGGAACAGCAGAGGGGAGCGCACTCGAGGGTGGCAAACAAAGTGTAGCAAAAAGCCCCGGGGCAGCTGCAGAAACAGTAGGGGGGTTGGGCTGCCGTGGGAGGACAGAGAAGGTGGAGGGGGGGGATGGGGAATGTTTCGGGGTTTTTTTCTTTTCCCTGGCTCTTGTGTGTCCCATGTGATGTCCTGGTGATGGCAACAGCAACCGGGCTTCCACAAGCAGCCGGGAGGTTCTTCCTCCGGAGAGAGGGAGGGCGTGGGGGGTCCCAGGTTTCCGCTGAGGCACCCAAGCAGATGGTGAGGGTTCCTCCCAGTGAGGTTGGATGTTGAAAGGATGTTCAATGGCCGCTCATGTGAGCAGAGGCTCACCTATGGTAAGGAGAAGCAGGAATAAAGACAGATATCTGTGTCACCAAGTGCTGCGCAGTTGGTGCAAATGGATGAAAAATGGTGTTAAACCACCAAGAGAATGATGAGTTCCTTCTCCAGACTCTGGGAGCTTTGCTATGGCACATCCCAGTGGAGAAGCTGCGTAATGAGGGCTCTGCCTGCAGGGACACCCACTTCACAACCTGCAGCTTTACTTTTTTTTAATTTAAAAACCTAAATAAATCAAAATGTGTATCACTGCAGATATTAGGACATTTCCAACCCAGATTTCCATGGCTCTTAAATTTATAAACATCCCTGGAAACCGCATGACTTTGTATTTCCCTGCTGGGATGCTGCAGCATCACTGCATGAGCTGAACAGAACTGATCTGTTTTAAGGAGAGAAGTGTCCAGCCCACTCACTCTGGTAACCCCAAACACTTCCAGGCGCAGAGCCGTCTGCATAGAGAGATGCAAGAGGCAAGATAACTTAGCCTTGTGGATGGCTCTTTTTTTCCTTGTTGGCTATGGAGGAGCTCAGCTGAAGAGGTTAGCTCTGAGGGATGAGAGACATCAAATGAGGGGGATGTTGCTTGTGGCACTCTTCAGAGACTTTTGAGTGAACCCAGTAAGAGGTGTGTCTTTTTTGGAGGAAAGGAGGTGCATCAGGGTACCCTTGGGTGCATTCTCCATGGTGTGTGGTAGTAGGTGAGGCAAGCTTTCAACTCTTGCCTTGCAAAACCAAACAAAAACAACAAAAGAAATGCGTTTTGAAGTTCTTGTGTTCAATTATGAGCATCAAGGAGCCATGGTAAAAGATTATCTGCTTTTACAAGAAATTCATGCAGAAAATTCTGATTGCAAAGTAGATTACATTAAAATTATCATTTTAAGCTATTGTTATGTCTTGGTTTGAAAGACAGGTGTCTGCAAAGGAAGGCGGGAACTTCCCTTGAAATGGAAAATATGACCCCCTTCCCTCTGAATTAGTATAACTTTGAAATTAAGGGGCTTTCAGGCAAAGATATGGGAAAAGGAATAACAGTTATTTACTAGGATATATAGATATATATA
>VZRQ01003762.1:2626-42330 GCA_013397975.1 Machaerirhynchus nigripectus | reverse complement strand
GGGTGGGATTGCGGAGACCCCAGGTATTGAGTTAAAGTGTAGCAAAAAACCCGAAGCATCGGCAGAAGATAGCAGGGCTGGGCAGCGGCAGCTGGGCTCCTGCAAGCAGCCAGGAGAGGCTCCCTCATAGGGGGGAGGGGGCAAGGGGCCTGGGTTTTCCCCTTGGGCACCCAAATAGATGGTGAAGGTCCTTTTCCAGTGAGGTCGGGTGTTAGTAAGGTCCCAGTTGAACAGCTGCTCTTACAAGCAAAGGCTCACCCACGGTAGGAGAAGCAGTGGGAGGACAAAAGCTCCCCAGTGGCAGCGAATCCCCAGGGCAGCAACGGTCTGGCACCAAACCCCACCTGTCTCCACTCCAATACCAAGAGAGAGAGAAAGAGAGAGAGGAGCCAAGCCCAGTCCCTCCCTGCCCCCCGCCAAAATCTCACGGTATCTCTGCCCTTCCCAAGAGAAAGCCCCTAAGCTACAATAGTGCAGCCAGCTGCACTCCTCCCCTCCCGCTGGGCTACATCCCGTCTCTCTTAAGTACCATTGTTATCATCTCTTAGGCAACAGATCGGATAAAAATTCCCTGAGAGAAAAAGAAAAAAAAAAAAAAGAAAAATCCTAACCTCCAACATGTTATAATGGCATAAAACAATCTGACCTTTGCTTCACACCCATGTATACATCATTTGCATGATGTGGAAGCTTGTGACATGGGAAGGGAGTCTCAGGCATGAAGAAGCAGCAGCAAGCTGAGGGGGAGAGGGCTCTCCTGATGGAAGGGGAGACCTTCAGATGAATGTGGACACTGATAAGCCCCTTGGGGTGCAAATATTTTTATATGGATGCAGAACTAGACATACACTGATTTGCTCTTCAGATTTTCTTTCATATTGAAATGAGAATTATAAAATCAAACCACGGTTTTCCTGAAAGGTAATAATAAAGTTACAAAATCACAGAATGGTTTGGGTTGTCAGGCACCTTCAAGATCATGAAGTCCATCCCCCTGCCATGGGCAGGGACAACTTCCACTGTACCAGGTTGCTACAAGCCCTGTCCAATCTGGGCTTGAACACTTCTAGGGATGGGCCAGCCACAGCTTCTCTGGGCAACCTGTGCCAGGGCTTTCCCCCGCCTCACAGGAAAGAATTCCCAATATCCCATCTAACCCTACCCTATGGCAGTGTGAAGCCATTCACCCTTGTTCTGTCACTACAGACCCTTGTAAATTGTCTCTCTTCATCTTTTTGTAGGCTCCATTGAAGGAGCCTGAGCTGCTGGAATGGGGAGGGGCTGCAGAAGGGGAGCTGACACCCCCAAAGGTGAGGTGGAGTAATTTAAGGGCAATAAGGAGTAATAGGTAAGAAAATTTGCTGCTTGGATAGAAAATAAGGTATTTTGCAATGCTGTTCTGGCTAACATAATAGTATGGCATTTTAAGGATTTGGGGGTTTGTATTCATCAGCAGAATTAAGTTCAGTTGTGCCTGGAAAACCGGTGCTCAGACCCTGCAGCTTCTTCTGCTTGATGTAATTCTTATTTATTTTTGTTTCATATATAAGTGAGATGAAGGTATGGAGCAGAAAATGCATTATGGGAATGCAGTGTCTTGTACAAGGCAGCTGTGTGACCTTGTGGATATTAGGATAATGCTATTGCTGCAGATAGCAAATAATATTAGTTGGAAATAGTTTCTAGCTGTTAGGCAAATTTATTACATTGTCAGATGTGATGAATGAGGGAAATAGAAAAGGATTTAGCATCCCATCTTGGCAGTTATATTCTGTGATGGTATTCTGCATTGGTTGCAGGCCTCTCAGCCCTCCCTGCCCTAACCTTCCCCTTGCACGGAGGTGTTAGGAGCCAAGTAAGGTATTTGTTTCCCTTTTGAACAGCCAACAGCACTTCCAGGTGAAAAAGTCCAATTCCTCATGTGAAGGAACAGGTCACAGTGTAGAAGGGGAAAACTCTTTCAAAACTATGTAAAATCCTCTAGGTGGATTTTCTTCTTTTGCATAATGTGGTGGTTTAAAATCAGCTGGGAATTAAACTCCAAATAAGCCATTCCTCCTCTCCCCCACCCCCTTCCAGTTAGAGAGGGGCAAAGGGAGAGACTATGGGTAGAGATAACAGTTTACTGAAACCAAACAGCAATGGTATGAGAAATTAATAGTAACAGCAATATTAATAACATGAGTATACAAGAGAGAAGATGCTTTACACCTCGAAGATGTTCACTACCTTGACTTAGTTACATGTGGCTGCCAAGACAGAGACAAGGTGGTGGGTGTTTCCACAGCCTGGCAGGGACATGCAGTTTTTCCTGAGACAAAGACAAGAGTATTGTGTGCAGTTTTGGGCACCACAATATGAGAAAGACATTAATGATTAAAGAGAATCCAAAGGAGGGTAATGAAGATGGTGAAGGGCCTTGAGGGGAAGCCGTATGAGAAGGGGCTGAGGTCACTTGGTCTGTCAGCCTGAGAAGAGGAGACAAGAGGGGAGACCTCACTGCAGTTACAACTTCCTTGGGAGAGGAAGAGGAGGGGCAGATGCTGATCTCTTCTCTGGTGACCAGTGACACTCCGGAGGGAATGACATGAAGTTGTGTCAGGGGAAGATTAGGTTGGATATTAGGAAAAGGTTCTTCACCCAGAGGGGGAGTGATCCCTGGAACAGGATCCCCAGGGCAGTGGTCACAGCCCCAAGGCTGCCAGAGCTCAAGAAGAATTTGGACAATGCTCTCAGGCACAGGGTGTGACTCTTGGGGATGGTGCTGTGCAGGGTCAGGAGTCAAGACTCAATGATCCTTGTGGCTTCCTTGCAACTCAGAATGTTTTGTGATTCTGTGAAGATGGCAGTTGTTTCCACAGTCGTCCACAGTTCCCCTTCCCCAAGCCAGAGACAAAGAAAAACAATGACCGACAAACGCCCCAAGCCATCTTGTCCGGGCTGCGCTGCTCTGACTGGAGCGCTGGGCTTGGCTGTGTCTGGCAGTATTCAGCTGAGCTTGGCTCAACTCCGCTCAGCTCCATTTGCTGCTGCTCTGTTCCCCATGGCTGAATCCAGCACTGGTGCCCGTGGCACATGCGCTCTGCTGGACCTGGCTGTGTTTGCTGCTTGGAGCTGCGTTCTTCTGAGGGATGAGAAGAGACAGGCAGCAGTGGGAGAGGGGCAGAGTCTACAGTGGCAACTGTCGCAACTTCTCCGAAGAAGAAAAGGAAGAGAATGGCCCCACTTCTTGTGCGCATTCACCTTTTCGTTCCCCCTGAAGCCGTGCTCTGTGATGATGTGAGTGGTATAGAAGAGCAATCTGGCCATGCCCACATGGCTCTAGGCTTCGCCTGTTCTCCACACCTGTGAGAAAAACTAGGACGTTAAGTCACCCCTGATTCTGTACCATCTACTCATGCCCAGATCCTACACCTTTCAGCTATATACATAGCCATATACATATATAAATATACATGAGCACAGGTATAATTTCCATAGTCATGACCATCCCTCCCAGATGTCTGCTGAGTTCATTCAGTCCATGACTGTGGGTTCTATTCCTCCTAGATGTCTTCCAGGGCAGGAGGGCTGGTGTGCTGTTGGCTGGTTGCTGCATCAGGAGCTCCCGGCTGGTGTATCTGGAGAAATCCATCCTCACTGGCCATGGCAATTGTGACATGGAGTGTCATTCAACAACCAGTATTATAGAATTCACCATTACAGTCTGTTTTGAAAAATCAGATTCCCTTCCAGGTATACATTGTGTTTCCCCATCCCCCTGCATTACCCACCAAATGCACCCAGGCCATTGAGCAAAAACAACCCCAAGTATGGGTATACCATTACTTGAGGCAGGATTAATCCAAACTGTTTTCCCTAACACATTTCTCATATGTACTATGGGGACTTTATCCCTTTTTATGATTAGTGCAGGTTTTTAATTGGGCAGGGCCAGCTCGATTGGTGGAGCCTCAGTTGTTAGCTAACCACACGTCCTTCTCTAAATATGGATCCCAGTGTTTGAAAGTCGCACTACCCATTGCTTTCAGTGTGGTTTTTAACAGTCCATTGTACCATTCAATTTTCCTACAGACTGGTGCATGACAGGGAATATGATACACCTGCTTAATCCCATAGTCTCTGGCCCAGGTCTACAAGGCTGCTTTTGAAATCAGTCCTGTTGTCCGACTCAGTTCCTTCTGAGGTGCCATGTCTTGCTTTTCAAGGCCCAGGATGGTGTTCCGGGCAGTGGTGTGAAGCACAGGGTACATCTCCAGCCATCCAGTGGTTGCTTCTAAAACTGTAAGCACCAGAAACCCCTTCCTTGGTGGATTTGCATGAGTGTGATGTAACCAGTATGCCACATAGTCCTGCTGACAATGAGCGGCTGCACTCGGACTCTTCCCTTCACTTCAGGCTCCTCTTCTTCTCAGGAAGTCCTAGGAAGGTCCCGTCCTTCTCGAGGCTAAATCCCAGTGATAGTGCAGCATGCAAGGGGGGACAGAAGTCCAAGCCATGGCTTTATATTAATAATTTCAAGAGACGAATGTACTGGAATGATGCCTTCTGGTGTAGCTCCTGTAGACAGTCCCTGTGAGGCACCCAGAGGGGACACCTGTGGTTTGGGGGAGGTTTATTCCCTTATAATCATAGAATCAAGAATCCTGAAGGTTGGAAAAGCCCTCTGAGAGATCATTGAATCCAAGCATTCCCCCAGTACTGCCAAGCTATTGGGATTTTAGGAGTTATTTTTTTGTTCTTTTCCTCTTAAAGAATTGTTCCCCATGCTAAGGGACAAATTGATGGGTGCTTAAGAGAAACAAAAGACCTGGCCACAGGGGGAGAGGTCCAGCTGTCCTCTTTTACCTGGGTTTTCTTCTCATGTGGGGGCAGAGATGCTGCGAGATTTGAACTGAGAAAAAGGGTTGGGTACAGTGCCTAGGCCTCTTTGTTCTCCTGGTGTTCGGAGTGGAGTGAGAGGCTGCAGTCATGCCTGCTGTTTCCCGGGGGTCCTGCTGAAGCACCAGGATCGGCTGTCTAGGGGATTTGTGAAGCTTTTCCTCCATCTTTTCCCGGAATCCCGGGCAGCCATTGCCACGTGCTCCCCGAGCGCGCTCCGGAGCGCCCCCTGCAGCTGCGGGGGAACCACTGCACCCACCCTGCTCACCGGGAGCCGCCAGCGCCCCTGCCGGCCGTGATCGGAACTGCACCGAAGGGAAAGGTGACTGACAGCCGAGAAGGCGTCACTGGGTCCTGGCTCTGTTTGTTATTACTGCCATAGTTACTGGTGTTTTGTTTGCCTTGTTTTATAATATATATATATATAGCCTGAAAGCCCCTTAATTTCAAATTTATAATAATTCGGAGGGTAGGGGGTTGCAATCTCCATTCTGAGGGAGGCTCCTGCCTTCCTTAGTAGACACCTGTCTTTCAAACCAAGACACAAACCCACCATTATCCCATGTCCCCAAGTGCCACATCCACATGGCTTTTAAAATCTTCCAGGAATAGAAACATCACCACTGCCTTGGGCAACCTTCTAAGATGTGATGGGTCAATTTTTTTTTCCTATTTTGCCCATGGGTGTTGGAAGGGGAGGAGTGGTGCTGCAGAGGTGTCTTAGCATCTCACTCCTGTGGCTTCAGTGGCTGATTCCCCATTGTGCTTCGTGGTGCTGAGCCTTCCCCCAAGACCACCATGGGACTTTTATGGCAGCTGGTAACTCCCTGCTAGCACTGGGGAAAACCTAATTGTTTCCTTTCTCCTTGGCTTAGTTTTTCTTTCCTGGTGACTAGCCATGGGAAGAGAACAGCACTCCCCATTTCCTCACAGGCCATGTTCTCTCTTCCTGGATTACAATGAATTTTTAATCATTTTCCAGCATCCCATCCCAGAGTTTTGGGAGGAGTTTTCAAGATGTAGGTGAAAAAGGCATGCAAGCAAGATTGGATACTAGGGAAAATTTCTTCCCTGAAAGGGTTGTTGGGTCCTGGGACAGGCTGCCCCTATCCCTATCCCTGAAGGATTTAATAGGTGTGTGGATATGACACCTGGGAACACGGTTTAGTGGTGTTTTGGCAGTGCTGGGGAATGGTTGGACTCGGTGGTCTCAGAGGGTTTTCCAACCTGAATGGTTCTATGAATCTATGCCCTGATGGCTTGGGGGACACCCGTCTGGGATGAGCACCTCCATGATGCTGGACTTCGCACAGCTCCCTGTTTGATGTGCTGGCTGTTTCCTGTCCTTGGGGCACTTGGAAACATCTATGTAATCCAAATAGTAGCTAAAATTCATATATTTAGGGCTTTTTCCTCAGGAACACTTGTCTCTGAGAAATGACTTGTTGAGAAGAGTCAAACAATCCTATATGTATCAGGAGAACAGTGCTGGAAGCACTGGGTAAGGATAATCTCTGTTTTATGATGCTGCAACCAATATAGGATTATTATACTGAGTTTTTATGGTTATCCTTTAAAAAAGATATTAAAATATAAAGAGGGTTGGAAGAAAAATCCAGAGAATTGTTAAAAGTTTTGAAAGCATGTTTTACACTCTGAGCCTCTGGGCACTCATTTCATATGGAAGAGTTGGATCATCATGTGTGAATTTACATGGGCCACAGGGATCTGGTGTCAGACAAAAAATAAAAAAAGGTCTTATGGTGGGAAGTGAATTATACCAAAGTGGGAATAAGGCTTAAGTTTTTAACAGTGAGAGTAACACAAAAAGAACATTTTGCTGGTCATTATGAACCATTCTTCATTGCTAAACACTTTGTTAGGGGAAGGGTTTTGACTTAAAACTGAAAACAATCAAACTAGACTGAACTATATTGTTGAGCTGCAAGGAGATGTCAGTTCTTCCAGGCCACAGTCCACAAAAGTTGGGACCAAGGGAGAATTTATGATACATGGCACCTCTAAATCAGGCTAATCCCTGAATTCCTCAAAGCTCGTTAGAGATCTCCTTGTCCCATGAAAGCCCTTCAGGCACCTGAACATGGTGTGCTTGTTAGTGTGTCAGCAAGATCCCTGGTGGAAACCTGCCCTTTGACATTAGTGCAGGTCTCCTCTCTTGCAAACAGGGCATCAGTGCTGAGTTTTCATGTGCTAACTAACACATGGGCATCTTTGGTTCCCTGACTGGATCCCATGGTGCCTCCTCATGTGGGAGAAGAGCCTCTTCCTGAGCATGGTGGCCACTTTTAGTCAACTAAGATGATGCCATGCCATTGCCTTTGGTGGCTCTTACACAGCTCCTGCTCATATACTTGTAATAGAGAAGATGCTCTGCACACTGGGGACTCAACAGGAAACAGTGAAAGTCTATACACATTTTAAAACCAGCTTTTCAAATCTTCCACCCAAATCAACCACTATGTTTAGATTAATTCTTTTTATTTTAATTTATCCTTTTTTTTCAATGAATTCCAATCTATGTGTACATTTTTGGTAGTGGACAGTGCAGGAGAGTCCTTGTCATAGCACATCTGGCTGTTCTCTTCTCTGGCACCTTTGGCTGAGGTCCATTGCTTGGAGGCAGCCAAGAGTATTGATGATTAATCACAGGAGGGTGATATTACTGCATGGGGAACAGAGACCCTTCTAGGCTTCAATGGACTGTTGAAGCAATGGGTTGAATCTGGGCTGAATCATCATCTCAAGTTAAAAATATTAATGAATGAGCAAGGAGATAGCACAAGGCTACCCCCGTATCTCTGTTGCACACCCCAACACCTTTAGTGAGCTTTGAAAGGTTCTCTTAAACAGATCCTGTGGGAAAGACATAAATTTAGGTATGCTAATCTCAGAAAAATCCAGGCATGTCTCAAAAGGGTGGAGATTTGCACTAGACTAATGGCCTGCTCAGGAGGAAAAAGGAACTGAATAAACTCTAGATGAGCAATCCCACTGCTTGATAGCATTGACAGTTGGTGGTTCATGGTGGTTTATTGTCTGTTGATTCATGCTGGCTTCCCTAGTGCAGGACTCTGTGAATTACGCTGTTGGATATAAGAAGCACTGTATTGCACACAGACATGTTTTCATCCAGCTGTGCCTGCTCCCTTTTAAATTATCTTTTACTTTCCCCACAGTTCTGCAGTCCTGTGAAGTGATTTTGTAGTTTCCTTACCTGGGAATGATGAGGTCCAGGGTCACCTCTGTCGTTTGTAGGGAAAATAACTTCTGTCACCGTGGAAAGTCTTAAGTGGAAGAATTAAAACAATGCATCCTTCATGGTGGAGGAATGTGTAAAGAAACATGGCAATGCTCTAGTTCAGCTGTATTTAGTGCATTCATGGCTTTATTTAGTATTTTTTTCAGCTTTTTTTAGTGCATTCATGGCTTTATTTAGTGCATTGGTGATTTAGTAACTGAAGGATAGAGGACAAAAAAGAAAATTATAAATATTATAGCAAGTCTACTAAAAGAATAATGGAAATAGGCTGAAATATATTAACAGCATATACCCTAGTTCAGGGAAACCACACAGAACGCCAAAGGTGATGATGTCTTAATTAATCAGAGGAGTGATATAATAAATAATATAAAGGTTTCATTCCTCCTTTGGAGTTGATCTGTAGTATTCAGGGGATGATGTGGACAAATGACAGTGTGACAAGGCTAGAGGGATGACCAACACTGTCACAGCAATAGGCAACCCCAATGTCTGGAAATGGGCACTGAAATCTGAGCATGTGGCTTGTCCAGCTGCCAGGGGGTCAAAAAAGAAGTGGTGACCCATATTTTTGTGTCTATTAGCTAGTGAAGAGGTCCATGTGATGATGGGCACAGATATTAACAGTGCAGGGATCCAGGTGCTCACTGCTAGCTTCATGTTCACTCTTCTTGTCATCTTGACTGGGTAACGGGGGAGGTTGCAGGTGGCAGGGTAATGGTCATAAGCCTTCCAGTGCCCAAAGGGGCTCTGAGAGAGCTGGAGAGGGACTTTGGACAAGGGCCTGGAGGGACAGGTCAAGGGAAATGGCTTCACACTGATAGAAGGCAGGGTTAGATTGGAAGAAGAAATTTTTGCGGAGAAATTTTTCCTATGAGGGTGGTGAGGCCCTGGTACAGGTTGCCAGGGAGAAGCTGTGTCTTCCCCATCCCTTGTAAGTGTTCAAGGCCAGGTTGGATGGGTCTTGGAGCAACTTAGTCTAGTGGAAGCTGTCCCTGTCCATGGCAGGGGGTCGGAATTGAATGAACTTAAACCTCCCTCCCAAACCAAAGCGTTCTGTAATTCAGCGATGATTCCATAAAACACGCTGATGTTCAAGGTATTTCCCTATGGAAATTTGCAGAGCTTCTGTGAGGAAAACACTTTTTGTATCAAGTCTCATAGAGCTGAGCACTTTGCAAGATACAGCTCAGCTCCTCTTGTCTCTTACTCGTAATGAAGATGATTTGGATTCTCTGTTGGAGATGTGGATTTTGTCTGTAGATAGTACGTTCTTCAGCTTTGGGCACAAAAATCAAGGATTTGACCCACCTTGCTTTGGATGTTTTCCATTCAGAGTCTCCCCATAGGGACTGGTCACTTGGGATCCCTTTTCTGGTCCGTGGGGAAAAGGCACATTTGGGGTCATGCAGGTCCTTTGCCCCATTCTGCACTAAGGAGGAGATGAGCCGTGTTATGAAAATGCCCACCTCTCTAAAGGAATTCAGGGAATTGGCTTGTGTGTAGTACATCAGCCTTCTTTTTTTTTGCTAGATTACAATCTTTGCTACCCAAAGTCCTCCTCACGGTTTTTCGTACTCAAGCTGCCGCTGGTTGGGTACTTGCAGCTCACTGCATTTCCCATGGCCATTGCATTCGTGTTCTGCTGTTGTTGCTGAATTTCAGATGAAAATGTAGAATTTCTTTTGACTTCCATGTCATTTCCTGGTACATAAAATACTAATGATAATAATTTTCTGTGTAATTCTTTTGGCTGATGGAGGTCATCATCATGTCTTTTACCATAGTAAGAAATGTTTCATGACATTCAAAGACACTGTAACAAAAAAGTAGAAATGAGCTAGTGACTTCAGCTCAGATGGAGAGGGACACACCGTGTGGCAGCTTACAGCCCTTACACATCTTTGTTTTACGTAATGTAGCTCTACAGTTGTATTATTCATATAAACTTGTGACACTTTTTGGATTTGTCCAGGAAGGTTAAGACAGCATGTGCCATAATTTCCCATTTATTTTACGTTATGAGCTTTTAAAATTCCTGAGGTTCGAAGATTTTCTACCTTCTTAACAGAAATACTTTCTTTGTTGCTCATAAAGATTTAATGAAGAAAGGATTATTCTCCCAAAACCTATGGAATATGCTTACTTGCTGCAGAAAAACATAGCAGCATTTTGGAAACTTCCAACAACTTCAATTCAAGCCACAAAAGAGCTGCTGCCCTTTCATGGGCACAACTTCCCTGGGAATTTATCTCTTTTCTCTAACAGTGTGTAAATCATAACTAAGATAATTCTTGTAAGAAAAAAAACACCCTTGTATTTGTTAGGCTTAAGCTAAAAAAAGAAAGGGAAATTAGGCTTAATTAAGGTTTTATGCCTTTCCTTGGTTTCCTTATCCCAGTTTAAGACAGGGGAAATAAAGCTCACTTGGAAATGTTTTGTGCATGGCCACGAGTAGTTAGAGTAATGGTTGATCTCATGCAATTTCCGAACTTTATTAAATCCCTGGTAATTTTCAGATAGTTTTACCTTTCACCTAGAAACTCCTCTCCATAACCATATGGGAGGGATCCATTTAATATTACAAATAAATAGATTTTCTGCCACCCCAAGATTTAAATGCAATTGATGTTTTGTTTACTCTCTACCTCTCATCTAATCTAACTTTCTCCATTTCTCATCCTTGTTATTTCTTTTCCAAACTGGTAAACTTTGCAGATGTAATTTATACAAAAAATTCTGTGCTATTAAAAAACCCAAAGTAAAATTCCCAGCATGTAAAGTCCTTATAATTAGCATTGATTTGAAGTTGATTTCAGACATATTAGATCAAATTCTCATCCCTTGGAGCCTGTTGACATGGATTACAATCATATTTTTCCATCCTGGACCCTGATAGAAAAATGTAAATCCAAATGAAACATTTAATTACTCTGAAAAATATTTTCCTATTAATTGAATAGTCACAGCAATAACTCACTTGTACTTTGGAGTTAACATGGTTTTCCCCTTCCTTAGTGTTATCCTTAGTGGGAAGTACATAACTCCTGCAATAAATCAACGGGCACAGCTACTGCTGATACCAATCACATTTGACTGTGCTGCTCTGCTCCCCAGAGATGCTCTCTGGGAGGTTTTCTTGGCTTGAGCCCACACATTTATTTAACCCACACGTTATTTTCCCAAAGGAGCATCTCAACAGTTTTGAATGCCCCTCAAAGCAGATGGAGATGGTACAACCATATATTCAGGAGAAGCAAAAGAGGCATTTCCACTACCCAGCATTTTTCGTGTGGTGGAAGTGGGCTGTTGTGTCAAGGCCAATGGAGAAACTCTGAAGGAAGATTGGTCGTTTCTTCCCACCTGGTATCTTTGATGTAAACCTGCTCTCTGGCAGTGGGAAGCCATTACCCCTTGTTCTGTCACTCCAGGCCCTTGTCCAAAATCCCTCTCCAGCTCTTTTGGAGCCCGTTTGGGCACTGGAAGAGGCTCTAAGGTCTCCGTGAAGCCTTCTCTTCCTCAGGTTGAACACCTCCAGCTCTATGGACATGGCACTTGGGGACATGGGTTGGTGGTGAGCTTGGCAGTGCTGGGGGAACAGTTGGATTTGATGATCTCAGAGGGCTTTTCCAACCCAAATAATTCTGTGATTTTATATCCTATTGTCGTCGTTTGATTCTGGCCCAATGCCAGTTACCCATGAAAGTCGCTTGCTCACCCTCCCCTGCCACACCTGGGCAGAGGAGAGAAAAATTAACAAAGGGTTCATGAATTGAGATAAGGATTGGGAGAAAAAAAACCAAGGCCAAAACAGGCTCAACTTAAAGGTACAAAGTGAATTTATTACTAACAGAGTCAGAGGAGGATAATGAGAATAAAATGAGCATTTAAAAACACCTTTTCTGCCCCCCAACCCCTCCCTCCTTCCCACCGACAGCACAGGGAGACAGGGCCTGGGGATTTTGGTCAGTTCATCACCCGAGGTTTTCTTCTCCTGCTCGGGGAGAGGAGTCCTTTCCCTGCTGTGCTGTGGGATCCCTCCCATAGGAGACAGTTTTCCGTGAACTTCTCCAGCCTGGTTCCAATCTCACGAGCAGCAGTCCTCCCAAAACTGCTGCAACGTGAGCCCCTCCCATGGGCAGACAGTCCTCCCAAAACTGCTGTGGTGTGGGTCACTCTTCCATGGGGTGCAGTCCTCCAAGGGCAGGCTGCTCCAGCTTGGAAGCAGGGGCCCCCTCTCTCCATTGGGTCTCTCACTGGATCACAGCCTCCTCCAGGCATCCACCCGCTCTGGTGTGGGCACCTCCCCCACGGGCTGTAGGTGGATCTCTGCATCCCCCATGGATCCCCATGGGCTGTAGGGGGACAGCCTGCTTCACCAGGGTCATCACCATGGCCTGCAGAGCAATCTCATCTCTGGCACCTGGAGCACCTCCTCCCCCTCCTTCTCCACTGACCTTGGTGTCTCCACGTTGTTTCCCTCACATGTTCTCACCTCCTCCTCTTCTCTGGCTAGAAAAAAAACATGTCCCACTTTGTTTTGATTTTCTTCTTAAATATGTTATCACAGAGGCATTACCACCATCTCTAATTGGCCCAGCCTTGCCAGCAGCATGTCCATCTTCAGAGCCAGCAGGGGTTGCCTCTGCTGGACCTGGTGGAAGCTTCCAGGAGCTTCTCTGTGGCCCCCCCGCCTCTACCAAAAACCAGGCTGTGCAAAACCAATACACCTATGATTGTCAGAGCAATTTCCCACTTGAATTTCTGATTGCACACAAGTGGACATGGTGCCCCTCATGGTGAGTCCCTGGACACTCATAATAAAAATCTTTCCTGTACACATTTGGGAGAAGTTGTATTTCCAAACATGTTTGTTTTGAAATACTAATTCTTACACTTGGATGGCAATACCAGTAAAAACAGTGCAAATTGGTCTCTCAGTGACTTGGAGATCTTTGGAGTTTTAGGAATGTTTTTCATAGTAATTAATATCCAGGGACGAGCACAATCAAGGCTTGCACAGCTAGGGCTGGAGCATGCTGAAGCCTCGGGGAACCTGAGCATCAGATGGCCTGGATCCTAGAGAGCATGCAGTGGGACTTCTAATGAGATTAAATCCTTTCAACTCTATTTTATTTTGCAACTCTGCCATGTGAAGGAGCTCCAGGGGACTTGGGCTGTAGAGAAAGGTTACACTTCAGGCTGCTTTGCAGATGCAGGGAATCATCCTGGAGCCATTTTTTTTGTCCAGCTGTAAGTAAACTCATGAACACCACAGTGTTCTGTGGATGTCCCAGGGTACAGCAAGGGTTTTCATTCTCCTAATTATGACTTGCTGGGAAATACTTTGATTTTCACATAGATGCTGGAGTTAAAGAGAAAAGATTCAGCGAAGCATTAATTTATGTAAAAAAATTCTTACATTGATGCTGTCAGAATTAGCTTTTACTCTCTTTATTTAATTTTTTGTTAAAATAAAAATAACATGCCGCATGTCTGTTTTCAACTATTCATAGAATCACAAAATCACAAAAACGTAGAATCACAGAATGGTCTGGGTTAGAAGGGACTGTTAAATGTCATCTAGTCCAACCCGCTGCCATGAGCAGGGACATCTTCCAACAGACTAGGTTGCTCAGACTCCTATTCTCTCCTTCAGTAGATTCCTTTACTGGTTTTATAGAGCATGCCCTTCTTCTACCTTGGGGGGAGGGGTGGGGGGTAGAGGGGAGTTCAAATGACAGCTCTGCATTCACCTTATCTTCTTCCCCTCCACCCTGCTCCCTACTGGAGCATGATCCCATATAGGCTCCCTACTATATGGCATGATCCCATATAGGACCAAACAAATGCCTGAGGAATAACAATCCCAGCTTGCCCCAGTTTAAAAAATTACTTGCCACACCATTGATTTTGAATTTCAAAAGTTCTGGGTAGGAAAATACTAATTTCTTTTTATGGAGATAAAACACCTGGTATCACTCTTGAGCTCCCCAGTTTTACCAAGTGTGCACAATCAATTCTTAATAAAATAGTGGGATAAGGGCAGATTAATAAATTGATATGCTATGAATATGGTGAGTGACATGACTGGATCTAATCTGTATTTGGATGCCATAAAAATGCATTTCCCTACAGCATGTGAATAAATCACCCCCAGAGCTCAAGTCACAAAAAAAAACCTGAGAGAGGTACAGGGTCACAGGGACAATGACACTCTCCTTTCCCCATTGTCCTTGTGTTTTTCCTTTGCACCAGGCACATGCCATCCTGTTACAAAGGGAAGAAGGACTTGCTGATTCCCAAACACACAGTCAGTCTTGTGCAGCTCATGCACACAGGACGCTGTTCAGGTGAGCAGTCCCAAATTTATAGGCAGGGCCGAGGGGTTTCTGGGGAGTGGGTTGAGAAGTGGGTGTCAGTGCGTTGATTCATGGGTCAACTCACCTGAAGAGCCCAGACTGGGTAGATGGGGAAACTGAGGCTGTCGAGAAGCCATAGGACCCACTCAAGGTGCAGGTGTGGGTGATCCCAGCTCATAACAAATCTGTGAGCAGTGGTAACCCGAAACTTGCTGTTTCATTTTTCCTTTTGCTTAGCTAAAAATTTTCAGTTAAAGTCATCATTTTTTCATTTCCTCATTTTGCCCAGAGATACGCATAGAAATAAAATTCAGCTGGGGACCCAGGACTCTCTGGAGAGCTGCTGGGCTACAGGATACAGGATGTTCACGTCTTCGGGCATTTCAGTTCCGGGACTTTGCAGGCTCCCGACTTGCATGGAGGAATCTCCTCCTTCTGTGCTCTAACACTGCCACCCCCTGGCACATCGACACTTCCAGGGATGGGGCAGCCTGGGCAATCTGTGCAGGTGCCTCACCACCCTCACAGGGAAGAATTCCTTTGCCATATCTAATGTAAATCACAGCATGGTTTGGGTTTGGAAAGGACTTATAAAGCTTATCTTATTCCAAGACCCCTGCCGTGAGCAGGAACACTTTCCATAGGCAGGGACACCTTCCACTAGACCAAGGTGCTCCAAGTCCTGGGCAAACTGTCCTTGAACATTTCCAGGGATGGGGCATCTACCACCTCTTCAGGCAACCTAAATTCCTGAATTTTGCACTGTGACTCCAGGGACATCCAATGAAGCCACCAGTGGGTGTGATGCCTTGAGTAGCTACCTAGAAACAGAGACTAGACAGGAGTAAGGGTATTTATTTGAAAGGCCTTCAAAGGTACACCCTGGGGAGCCAAAGGCTATATCCAAGATGGACCCCAAGATGGACGATGAGTCACGAGTTCTTCACACTTTTATAGGTTTGGTTCATTCGCATATCAGCATAAATTTGCCAGTTAAAACTTCAGCTAATGATGTAATTTCTTCCATATCTCCACCTCTCTAGAGGCCCTAGTTTACACCTTTTGGGCCTAGGACAAGGACTGAGCGTTCTTGATTAACAAGCTCGGAGAGACTTTGTTCTGTCTATCTGGCATAAGAGAACAGCAGCTAGCAGCTACAAGAAACTTCAGAGTTACACACTAGGCAATATAGGATTTGAAAAATATAAAAGTTAAAACCTAAGGCATCAGGTGCATCAAAACAATCAGGACAAAGTGGCTCTTCATGTGGTGTCCTTGGGTTCTGCAGCCACCCATGACCTTTGGCTGCCTCGATGTGACTTGGTCATGGCAGATGCCTTGTATGGGAGAAACAGGAGTTTCCATGAGTTCATTCAGTCAGAACAGATACAGGGCCAAGGACCAATGCTGAAATATACTATATTCACATAGGACTGATGCCCAAATGAAAGCCACAATATGATGCTTCAAATTCCAGTTGGTCTTCAATATTTATTAAGCGCTAAAGCCTTTTCTGCTATTATTTGTATTTGCCAAGCTGTGGATATTCTGCAGTTTTCAAGTGGAAAATGGTCTGGTTTTCAAAGTTTGTTTGCCAGACACCTCAGCTGCCTATCTTCTGGGCTATCACAGTCACTGATTCCAAAGCAACCCTGGAGACAGTTTGCTTAGAGCAAACCTCCATATCTGATTTCCTCCTGTATTTTTTTTTTTTGTTCAAAAGCTGAAACTGAAATAACATTTCAAAATCTTGAAATGCTGCAGGAAACCAAATAAATTTTCTCCACTCTAGTGAGAAAACTATGGGCAGGAAGAGAAGGCAGCAAACTGACTCTGCATGGCTGAAGCTCCAGCCCTGAGGTCTTCACTAACCAGGAGCAATGTTTGAACATTGCTGAATAATATCTGATTGCAGATGTACTGAAATTAATGTCTTTAATAAACGTGGTTTATTGAATATTTCTTCTGCTGTAGTACCAGATGACTTAAACCATGGACTATGAGTCTAGTGCTGTAAATCATAGAATTGCAGAATATCCTGAGTTGGAAGGGACCCACGCAAGTCCAACTCCTGGCCCTGTGCAGGACACCCCAAAAATCCCACCATGTGCCTGAGAGTATTGTCCAAACAGTCCTTGAGCTTTGGCAACCTTGGGGCCATGACCATTCCCTGGGGAGCTTGTTCAGTGCCTGACCACCCTGAGTGAAAAACTTTTTCCTGATACCTAACCTAAACCTCCCATGACACAGCTTCATGCCATTCCCTTGAGTCCTGTCACTAGTCAAAAGAGGAAGGAGATTGGCACCTGCTCCTCAGCTGCCCTTCATGAGGATGTTGAAGATTGTAATGAAGTCTCTCCTCAGTCTCCTGCAGGCTGAACAGACCAAGGCACCTCAGCTGCTCCTCATACGGAGCCTTAAGGCCCTTCAACATCCTTGTTGCCCTCCTTCAGACGTTCTCTAATGAAACATCTTTTTTATTTCATGATGCCCAAAACTGCCCCCAGCACCTGAGATGAGGCTACCCCAGTGCAGAGCAGAGCGGGACAATCCCCTCCCTTGATCAACTGGTGATCCTGTGCCTGCTGCCCCCCCAGGACACACTTGGCTCTCCTGGCTGCCAGGGCACTGCTGAGTCATGTTCAACTGGCCATGGACCAGGAACCCCAGGTCCCTTTCTACAGCTGCTTTCCAGCCTCTCTTTCCCCAGTCCATACACACAGTCCATACATATAGCCCTGTCCTAGCTGCAGAATTTGCTTACACACAGAATCACAGAATCACAGAATCACAGAATCACAGAATCACAGAATCACAGAATGGGCGATGTTGGAAGGCACCACAGTGGATCGTCTGGTCCAGTCTCTCTCCTCAGGCACAGTCATCCCAGAGAACATGGCACCGGTTTGTGTCTGGACAGTTCTGGAACATCTCGAGTGAGGGAGACTCCACACCCTCTCTGGATGATCTGTTTCAGTGCTTGGTCACTGCACAGGAAAGAAATTCTTCATCATGTTCAGGTAGAACTTCCTGGGCATCAGTTTCTGCCTGTTGCCTCTTGTCCCATTGCTGGGCACCACTGTGCAGTGCCTGGTCCATGCTCTGATGCCTCTCTGCAGACACTGACAGACATGGATGAGCCCCTCTCAGTTATCTCCTCTTGAGGCTGAACAGCCCCAGCTCCCTCAGTCTTTCCTCAAAAGAGAGATGCTCCAGTCCCCATCATCTCTGTAACCTCTGCTGGATCTGCTCCAGGAGCTCCATGTCTCTCTTGTCCGGAGGAGCCCAAAACTCCAGATGTGCCTCACCAGGGCTGAGCAGAGGGGCAGGATCACCTCCCTTGACCTGCTGGCAATGCTTTCTCTTCCTAATGCACCCTGGAATTGCCCTGTTGGCCCACTTGCCAGTGCACCCTAATGCACCCATTGGCCTCCTTGGCCCTCAGGGCACTGCTGGCTCAGGGACAGCATATTGTCCACCAGGACCTTGAGGTCCTTCTCCCCAAAGCTATACTCCCTTGCACGTGAACTCTGCTTTGGTGCATTATTGCTTTAAGGAACAAACCTGAAAATTGCTAATCTAAACAGTTCTGATTTTAAAGGAAGTTCAGGCTTGGCTCTGAACATGTGTTTTGTGACTTGTGGCTATTTGCAAAAAGAAGCATCACAGGAGCACAGCACTCCTTGCCAATCCTTGTTTTGAGTCGTCTGTGAAATCTTGGCACCATATCCTGAGAACACTGTATGGAAATAAAGCTTTTGTTTAACCTACTTACATGGGCTCCTCATGGAGGTGATTGTCTGCCTGGCCAAATCTGTAACTCTGGCTCCCTGAACACTGTCATCACATAGAAAGCACTGGGGGAATAACTGTGGGTTGTTATCCAAATAAGGTGCCAGAGTTTATTCATGGAGAGATGTCACTGAGGTTGCTCTGGTTGACTGCAACACAGCCAGAACAAAAGGGAAATATGACCCCCTGCTCCTGGTGGGTTCAAACCTCAGGTCCCGTTTGTAGGGTGACCTCAGGAACTCAGTTTCTCACACTGTGGAGGGGAGGGATCAGCCTGAAACCTTCTCCTCTTTACTCCTGCTGCTGTAGCTTTGTCCTTGTGGCTCATATTATGAAGACTACTGCAGACTGTGTACATTGGTGTCTGTGTGTGTGGAGAGGGACAGGAACCATCACAATAATGCCCTGACCAGGTGAGGTTAGAAGACAAAAAGGTCTTCACTTAGTTAGGATGAACGTGCCTTGGTTTCACACCCAGGCACTGTTGTCCACACGTGCCCAGCCAGCAGAGAATCGGCAAGTAGAAAGAAAATGAGTGAAGAATCTCTCCAGACAGGAACTCCTCCAGTTGTGATGGGACAGTAGGTTTCACATCCTGAGAGGTCTCTAGCCAATCATTCCCATATCTGGAACAACAGGAGGCCCTAAGTAATGAGAGGAACAAGCCTTGCGTGTTGCTTCTGTGGACTCAGAAAAGGAAAAGCATGAATGGATGCTTTTCAGAAAGCGTTGGAGATGTCTTTGTGATTAAATGGCATCTGCCTGATACCTTTCCCTGGCACTGGAGCCAGCTAATAAACTGCCTTCCCCTCCCAAACACCCAAATTACATATTTGGAATATCCATGTCCTCAGACATGCCCCAAGGTTGTTTAGGGTGGTGCTTGTTGGGCTAGGGACCACTGGTGGTAGCAATTTAACAGGTGAATCCAGCACTCAGGAACTGGTGACCTGTTCAGATGTAGTCACCACAGAAAGGCAAAAAAGTACTGCCCCAGTCACTGGACAATGTGCCATAAATGGTGGGTTTAGACAATATGGAATCATAGATTAGAATCACAGAATATCCTGAGCTGGAAGGGACCCACATGGATTGTCAAGTCCATCTCCTAGCCCTGCACAGGATCATCCCAAGAACCCCACCATGTGCCTGAGAGTGTTGTCCAAGCACTTCTCCAACTCTGGCAGGCTTCATGTTGTGACTACATCCCTGGGGAGTTTGGGACTATGGACATAATCTCCATATTGCCTAAGGCTATGCGAGTCCAGAGACAGTGTGCTGATCCCCGTACATGGCTTCAAAACAAAATCACAAGTAAATATGTACTTTAAATCAGGATGATAATAAATTCACCAAATGGCAAATTAAGGTGTTGATGAGAAGTTACTCTTGTTCACTTTCTTCTGGACATAGACAAAGCCCATCAATATGAATATCACCTTTGCTGCCCTTCTCACTGTAGTAGGTCATCTGAAGAGAAAAGGCCAGAACACCATGTTTAGGCAATACCTCTGATATTTATGTAAGTCATGGGAGCTGCAGTGTTGAACACAGTTATCCTCAGTACCTCACACCCCAGTGCTGCACACATTTCTAGGAGGTGTGAAGGGCTACATGGCAAATGCCTCTGCTCTTTGCAGCTACAAGGGGAAATGAGTTAAAAATGACTTGAAAATAAACCCCACCAAAGATGAATGAATATATCTTCTCCAAGCTTTCACCTTCTGTGCCCCTCTGCTATCCCATACTGGCATTGTGTAGGAAAAGGCACATCCCTGCTGCGGCAGGGATGTTTTTATGCTGCCTTGTATTTGCCATAAGACCTGGACCTAGAAAAACATTTTGCTCTTGATTTTGTACAACTCACCCAGTTTCAGCAGAGTTTATTTAGAGAGAGGAAAGGGACACATGGAGACCTCCCTGGCCTCTCCAAGCTGGAACAAATATTTCCCTATACTCCCATTATTTTCATGCCGAAATATTTTATCTGAACTTAATTTTAACCAATCACAGGAAAAGATTCAGCATTAAAAAGACCAGCTACAGCCAATGAAACTATTAATTACTGCTCACTTCTGTAACATCAAATGCAAGGTACAAATCTGATGAAAGTGTTTTTTGCTGTATATGTCAGTGCAGACGTACATATGTACATATATATTCATATGTGTATATGGAAATAGATATGCATGCATACACTTAACCAGCACCCGTTCACCACGAGAGGGCAGGCAAAGAATATGAAAATCAGTTGTCCTGTGTGTTCCCTGCACATGCAAATGAGCAAATCCTTCAGTGGCCAGAAAATATCACCACTGTTTTCTTTTATCATCTCCAATTACTTTCTTATTATAGAATACTAGAATAGTTTGGTTTGAAAGGAACCAAAGTCATCTAGTTCACTCCCCCTGAAATGAGCAGGGACATCTTCAACTAGACCAGGTTGCTCAGAGCCCTGTCCAGCCTGGCCTTGAACACTTCCAGGGATGTGGCATCCGCAGCTTCTCTGGGCAACCTGTACCAGTGTTTCACCAACCTCATTGTAAAAAGTGTTTTTTTAATATCTAAATGAAATCATCCAACTTTTAATTTAAAACCACTACCCCTCATTCTAGTGCAACAGGCCCTTCTAAAAAGTTTTTATCCTGAATCTCAACCTGTACAACAACTGCATAGGACACAGTTTGATGGCTATTTTTTGTTTTGCTTATTTGTTTAGAAATTCTCTGCATTTTTCAAGGAAGAAATGGGCTGAGCTAAGAGTGGTTCATCATGGGTTAACCACAAGAAATGTCACAAGTGAAAGGTGAGAAACTTCCTCAGTGCTATGGCTAAAACCTCTTTCATGGATGGCATGGGTGTTGGTGTGTGTGTCTGGAGAAAGGGGGAGATGAGTAGGAGCTGTATGTCTACCCACTTTTCATTGGGCATAAGTGGGTATTCACTTATGTGCAGTAAAAGGACTGGTCCCTTATTAAGAATGTCTTACCTAAGAGCTGAAAATGACTGAGATCTAAACCTAGCAAGGATAGGTTTGTCCATTCTCATAGTCCTGAGTCCTGGGAACAGCTGATTTCATCCATTAAGTTGCGAAGTGTGCTATCAGCAAGAGGGACCTCTTGAGAATGTCCGATGAGCAAAGAAGAGCTTCTCTTCTTTTCACTCGTGATATGGAGAGGATAAAAGTACAGTAATCTTGATGCCAGAAAGCAAATCCAAAGAAGTGCACCCCTTCATCCAGGAGATGTTTATGATATGGCATAGACAGACCTTCTAGATGGGTCATGAGATCTGTAAGGATCATTGTCTAAAACACAGTGACTTTGACCTGAGGAGGAAAAGGGGTGTACAATCTAAACCCAGAAGCTGTATCCCAATTTCTTAACAAAGATCTTTCCATTTTTATATGAGGACATGCTTTATAGGGGTACTGGAGGCTCTTCATGGAGAAATCCTGTCAGGGCTTTGCTCAGTGGGATGATGGATGTCAGACCCTCAAAGCAACAACAGAATGGCACAATCACAACATTTGTAACACATCCAGAGATACCACCCCCAACTGGCTTCTCTCAAGGAAACCTAGAAATTATTTTAAGGAATTCATGCATCCAACCTGGGCTGAATAGCTGGGATTTACACCAGCAGGAGGTACACCTACAACAAACAAACAAACAAACAAAATATCCCCAAATTCTCTGTTTCCTGACTACAAGAGGGACTCATTTCCCTTAATATTGGATTTATGTCTGTGTTAGTCATTCACCACTCCCTTGTTCACAGGAGAAAGTTGGAGCTCCTTGTGGGTGACTCATCTGGTGGAGAATGAGATTAGTCACAAGCAAGAAGGGCTTCCATTTCCCTCCATGACCTGTGGAGGATATCTGAATCAGTGGGTCCTATGATAGATACCAACCTTGTACATGTCTGTGTTTGATCAGAGATTATCACATCTTTTTCACCTATGACTTCATTCTGGGGTTACAAATTTCTGAGAGAAAAAGGAGACCAGGAGTTTACTCAGCTCTTTAATGCTGCTGCCATCACTTCTTCTACCTGTCAGGGAGCTGGTGATACGTAATTGAGCATAATTATCTGTGCTTCTGTGTTCCCCATATTTCACCATTCCAGTGCACTAAACTTCCTAGCGGAAAAGTAGACTGTGCACTGGCTCTGAAGTTTTTGCTGAGTACATCCCACCTCTGAAATCTAGAAGATGTTCAGCAGCAAATTAGGTTTCTGTGTTTGGAAAAATCAGATAGATAAGCAGGATTGTTTCCTTCAGGTTGTTGCCCTATGTCTGCTTTGTCAGTCCACAGAAATAACTCCAACATTCCCCTATGCGTCTGAGTGTATCCCTAGCTTCATTCTTTGGTCCAAAGGGGTTGTTGGATGGTGCAGATACTTTTCTCCTCCTGCAACATGTTCTACCTGAAGCAGTGCACACAGGGACTATCATGACAGACTGTCTGCACAGCAAGGACCATGCTCAGTTTAAGTCAGGGTTTCAGTCCTTTTTCTTTACGGAAAAAAATTCCAAAATATGTCATTGGGAGTGGAAATTATATTATTCAAGAAAAGCTAACACACTGTGCAGGAAGCAGACATTTTGGAAATAACACACCTGTGAGCTATAAAAAAAATGATGACATAGTGATGGAAGAAGGGCTTGTTATGGAAAGGATCAAGGGGTTTAAGGAACATGACAAAAATAGAGCATTTCTAACCAATTTCTTCTCTCCTTAGGATTGTGATTGGAAACTTCTTTTCTTTTCGGTGGTTGCCCAAAAAAACGACATAGAAGGAGTAAAATCACACTCTCAGCCAACTGTGGTGAAATCCTTTTCTGTATGATCTGAAAATTGCCTGTGTCATCATCAGCTTCAAGGCCTTGTACACAGAATGACAGTAATCCTTTCACTATAGCTTCCCTCCAGTAAGACATCACCTAGCCAAAAGAAAGAGGTGGAAAGAAGGGGCAACAAAAAGGGAAAATTGATTATTTCAATCGTGTTTGGTAGTTTAAACTGATTTTTGTAAGGTCTGAGTCAATAGCGGGGACTGAAAATGCCAGACATGAATGACATTCATTCCCCCACCCAAAAGGAAACCAAGAGAAGGAAGAATGGATGACATTTCAGACTTTAAATGGAGCAGGAGATTTAGAGTGGAACATGATCTTTAACTCCATTAGCACAGACAACAGAGAAAACTGTTCTGCTGCTTGTTTGGCACCACCTGATTCATATATCTTCCTGCTATTGCCATGGTAGAGCAGAGTTAGGAGAAATATTTGCAATAGAAATCACATCAGTCTCATTTGGTTTGCATTTGAAGATAAACCAGATTTGTCCCATGGACCAGTTTCCCGAACCTGCTGATTAAGCTTTGGGATGTTCAAACACAGGCTAGAAGATGTCCCTGGAGATAGCAGTGGGCAGAAAAAGAAGTGGGCAGATAGTAGTGGACAGAAACACCTGAAATCTGGGTTGGGTGCGGGCTACCTTCAACCATCTGAGCATGCAGGGCAAGGGCAAGCAAGGCAGGAGTTCTCTGTCCTTATTTCCATCTTCTCGAGATGTTCACCTGGCAACTCTGCTTGCAAGCCATACCTCAAAGTCTTGCTGGGCAACGGTGTATGTCTGAGGTCCACAGGGGATGGGAAATAAAACCAGAGGGACCTGGAGACAGTTTTGGTCCCTCATAATTCAAACACAAATTCTATTTGCCCCACTTCAACCCCCCCCAAAATTATGAGACTCTGAAGCTCCTGTGATATGAGTTTACTTGTCTGGGAGTTTTGCCCACATGTTTTTCCTCTCCCTTTTCCCTTACTGCCTCACTGCTGTATGCCCCAGCAACCCCCACATCTGGGGAAATGTTTCCTTCCCAACTTATTTCTGTTATCTTCTGTGGTGTCTCAGTCTGCAGAAGACCCTTATCACCAAAACCACCTCATCTTTATCCTGCAGTAGTACTACTTACACCAGGTGTTTCCACAATATCTTCTACTCCAAGTGATGTACAACATTCATAAGCACTTCACAAATGTGTTGAGCACTGTGAACTTTGCATTCTTGCTCAATTTTTTGTCGTTGCCCACTAGGGCATCAAGCAGTGCCTGGAGACCCTGTCACCTAAGAGTGACAAGAAAGGCCAGGAGTATGCCCAAGACTGTGCTCAGCCTTCAAATCACTGATTGATAACATGGGCACAGCTGACTGCTTCAAAGCTGGTCATATCTGTCTGGGTGAGTGTGAAGTGTCCCAGGGGAACTGGACATGCATTTTTTACCCTGCTTTTGGGATGTATTTCATAGCTACTTGGGTCACTGCTGGCTGACGTGGAGCTAGCTAAGCTATCTCTTTTGCAGTTGTACATGGAGCTGTCTGCATCTTGCAAGGTCAATGTCTTCACGGCCCAAGGTGAGGTGGACCTGAGAAAAATTATGGCTGGGACCAGAGGGGACTGAGCCAAGTCTAGTCCAGGGAGATGCCAGGAGCAGCTTCTTCTTTGAGTTCAGCTGAAGACACAGTACTTGAGACCTGCAGGCACCATACGATGAGACAGATAAGGGACAGGAATCACAGCTGACCAGGACAACTTCCCTGTTCTGCTCACCACCAGCATCAGCACCAAGACAAGCCAAAATCCCAGCATGTGACACATCATCATATTCCCAGCGTCAAACTTCCCTCAACACCAGCAGGAATAGAAAAAGGGGCCAGAGCAAAGCTCTTGGACCTCTTGTTCCTCATGTTTTGGGTTTCTTTTTTCATAAAGAACAAGCTATAATTGGAGCAGGATGAAGCAAAGCATAAATATTAAACTTGGTTTAGTCTTGAGAAATATAATTTATAATTAGAGTTGGGCATCCTGTTGACATGATGGAACCTATTTTAAGTGTGAAGTGAGCACATGGTCAACCTCTAATCTTTTGCAAGTGATTAAAAACTGCCAGTTCTTTTCTTCTTGTCTTTTTTCGTCTTTTTTTCTTCTTAATTTTTTTTCCTTTTAAATGTAATTTCTAGAAAGCAACTGGGCTAACATCTGTTCAAGATAATGATTCTTATAGTGGCAGTGATGTCTTGGAGCATCTCAGCAGCAGGGAATTTTGCTTTCTGTTCATGCAGTTCTGCGTATCTTCATGCCAGCTCCACCAATCAAGCCTGTTTACCTCTACTATGGAAGACTGGGAATCCCATGAGACTTGGAGGGGGAGGAAATTGTGAGGATTGACTTTATGTGACCAGTACTGACCTGTGGCCTTTTTTGTTTTGAAGTGGCATTTGCCAGTTGCCACATCCTGCTACCCTAGTACCAGCAGGAATTATTGCAGGACTGGTGCTTGTAACCAGTTTTAGAGGCAAGATCCTACAAGTCTGCAGGGTGTGGTGTCCCTCCTAGAACCCTCAGGTTCTTTCATGGGGTATGCATGGGTACATCAATGATGTCAGATAATCTGGCTCCTCACATCAACCACATTGGGGGTTAGATCTCTCGTGGGCACCTGTCCCCACTAAGCCAGATTGTTCCCTCCAAGCTGGGTGTAGTCCTTGGGTTTTCTTCAGGGCCTGGATCAGGTTTGGCTGCTTCTGCTCTGCACAGTCCTCCTACACTATTCTAGAGCAGCTTTGCGCACTGTCCGCACCTTACTCAGGGCACTCTAAAAGAAAGTGAAACAACAATGTCAGGGCTCTGGGGTCATCATCCAGAGGAAGATAATGGAGTGTTACACACCTGGATGTGTCCAACTTGCCCTAGAGAAGGGCAAGGTTTGTGTGGATCAGGCCAGGGATCACTTCCTGGGAGAGATGTCTTTAGTGGGAGAGATGTAACTGGAAAAGCCATCTGCACTCAGGTGTTACTGGGAATAAACCATAGGCTGACCCAAGTTTCTGCTGCCCAGACACCAGAGATGGAGTCTAACAGCAGCAGGATCTGTGGCAATTATTCCTTCTGCTTCCAGAGAGTCTGAAATTTAATGTTGGGAGACTTCCTATCCTTTCTGTGATGGACTATTTTCCTATTAGCTAGCCATGCACCACCTGGGAAATACAGTTGGACCTCCATGTCTACAAAGAAGGTCCTCAGTCATCCTCCAGGCTTGGCTGCTGTGACATCAAATTGCCCATCAGGTTGTCCTGGTGTGGTGACAGGATGGGATACAATATATCCTTGTTCCTTGGTGAACTCCCTTTGTCAGTCTGTCCAAATAAGCTGCTGTGGGCTACAAGGTGAGTTTTGGCCCACAATAATAATAGTAACAACAACAACAACTACAAAAATAATAAAAAATATGCATATACAGCTACACCTATACATAGGCAATAGCCAAGGCAGTAATAAAACCATTATTGTTTCCTTTGTTACCATTATGTACATGTTGCTATTAAATTATTAGTCTTGTTACAATCTTATTGCAACAACATGAGCTATTTACTGAGATATTTAACAAACCACATTTTTCACATCTGTAGATATTTTTATCTTGAGTCTCCCAGTATGGTGTAAGTCTGAAGTAACTCTGACTCACAGGACCTGGTGTGCTACAGAGAATGAACCTGTGGCAGAGAAGAAAAACCTGGAGCCTGCAAATGTTTAGCAGAATTCACAAAGCTGTTTGGCACTTGGTATAAAAGGACATGGCTTTTAGCTGATTTTAATAAGCAAATCCAGGAAAGTGGGACAGAACTGATGCTGTCTGGGAGAAGGGAGCCAGCACCTCCTTTTTTTTTTTCCCCATGAAAATTCTTGGCCATTGTTGCATATCTAAGTGAAAAGGGATAAAACACGTGTTGCTGAAGCCAAACCTCTCCTCTGAGGGACATCACTCAGTTGAGATGCTCCTCATACATGCGGGGAGAAGGTGGGAGGTTTGCAGTGGTCCCTGGGATGTTTTCTTTGATCCCTGGTACCTGTGGAAGCTCCCCAGGTGGGTGGCCCAGGGGAGGTCTTATCCTGGCTGGTGAAGCCAATATTCAGTTTGGTCCTAAGACATCCACTGAAGAGCTGGCAAAACCCTGTCAGAGGTTTACAGTGCTGCAAATGTAGCACAAAACAGTGCCAGATATCAGGGCATGTCTAAGCAGATGAAGACAACACAATGTGCAATTCCCCCACCAACTTACACAAAAGCATTGCAACCGAAATAAAAGGGAGCTTCACACCCAAAGTAAAGAAAGCAAAATTCATCCCACAGCCCTTTCTAGAAGGTATTTAGGTTATTACCCATTCAAGCATTAAATTGAATTTATCCTTTCCCTCAAGGGTGTGTTTGGCCATCTCACTGCTGTGCCATGGAGATGCAGCTGACCTGTTGGGACACCAAACATGATGTTCTCGCCCTCCTCCCATCTACCCTTTTCCTATGCACCTCATCCTGCATGGACTTGAAATGTAAGGTTTTCAGCCAGCTCAGTGCCCCTGATTTACCCCAGCCTCTGAGAATCTCCAGGCTGACAGCTGTGGGACAGGCACAGATGACTTGAGAGACAAGCACGTGTCCCCAAAGCCTGTGGAGGGGATTTTTTGTGGTATTCACAGACTGTTTCATGTGTCAATACGAGAGAAGCATAATTACCAGCTGAGAAACTGCAGGAAATAAGCCAGGGCTGAATGAACAAAATGGAAAATAAAGAGAAGCGCAGAGGACACACACATTTTAAAACTATTACAGAGGTATGTATTCACGTGCTCTGGGGAGCCTGGGAATATATAAGAGCTCATGACTGCAAAGGAATGAATTCAAGGACTAGTCTATGGGGAGTATTTTTTTTTCCCTGTGACTTCAAACTTCTCTCAGCGCTCGCAGAGTTTTAGTCAGCTGGCATGCAACAGAGGTACGACTTCCCCAAGGAAACTCTTCCTCAGCTTGCATTGGAAAGGCTGCTGGGAGAGTCGGGGAAAAAACGTCTGCAAGCAGAGACGAAACCTTCTTCTCCTCCAGCCACAGAGCAGGTATGTGGAGACGTGTGTGAACCCGGGAGCCTGCTGGAAAGTTGTGCTTTCAACTGGGGGAGAGATGAGGGCTCTGGTGACTTTGAGATGCAGCCTTTAAAACTAACACAGATGAGGAAGGTACTGTATAAATAAAATGTTCTGTGTTTATGAATAGGCTGAGGAACTGGCTAAACATGCTGTGTAGATGGCTCTGTCCACCCAGTTGTATATTTAATCCATCCGGGACTTGCACTGCGTGAGTTAGATCATTTACATTAAGGAGGCACCAGTTAGTTTACAAGAGTAGAGTTGTCATACACCATCTTTGTTATTATTCTCCGTGTTTGCAGGAATAGAAGATGGAGACATGATTGGTTTTTTCTTTCTTCAGAGGACTTCAGTCTATTTATGCTGTTACTGCATTACAGCCTTCTGAACCACGAGTGCTGCAGAGATCAGAATTGTATGCCAATTAAATGCCACTGACCCAGCTTTCTGACACTGAATCCTAATATAGCCTTGGGCAAATCACGCAGTCCCTGGGTAAAATAGGCAAAATGCTGTTTGACTCATCTGCTCTTCTTCCTATCATTGGTGTCACTGAGCTCTCCCTGTTGGAGCACGAGGTGTGAGATGGCAGGGTTATTTTGCTGCTCTTAAGATCCTGACAGCTTGAATGTGACCTTGGGTGAACGATGATTTACTGAGAGGGCTTTGCTGCGCCTGGACTGTTATAATGGAAATGAATGTTTAGGCAATATTTGGAAGTCGTAAAGTTTTAGAAAATCATAGTTTATATTGAAATCATAGAAATTTTCTAAGGCTAAGCCCAGTTGTAATTTGGATAAAAGTATTTTTGATAAAAGACAAATACGCCTCCCTTAAATAGAAGCAATAATTTGGCTTTGCACAACAGTGAAAATTTGGGTTTTCTTCTAAGATATAATAATTTAAACTTTAAAATAAACATATTACTCTAAAATGCTGAAATCCTCTAGTTTTCAAGAACAAAAATTTACAACCAGTCATCTCTTTTTAAAGTAGATGGTTACATCTTAGTGACTGTATCGGCACTTAGCCTTTTACCAATACAGTGATGGATGGATTCAAGGAGGGATATCAGTATTATGTAAAGCAAGTCTATCAGAAACCATTTTCCTCACTTCATTTTGGCTCCTACTGGATCTTATAAAATGAGTACACTTTTCCTAAATACTGACCCCACTGTCTATAAAAAGTAATATTGCTGAATAAAAAAGCATATTTTATAAACTGGTGAGAAAATATTCTGGTTTGGTTTCTGAATCTAAATTTTGTTCTCCAGGGAGAGTATTTCATGGTTAGATAGTTTAATCTGCAAATGCCAGTACATGTCACTTTTTGCTGATGTTAGAGTTTTCATTTTCCCATCTCCCTCTGTCCCTTTGCCCATCCGCTCACTCACAAATTCTCCAGGCTTGTGGGTTTCATTCAGTTCTTGTTCATTTACATTTTCTTTCCCGGAGAGAGTAGGAGGAAAAAGGGTGAATAAAATAGAGAACCTGGCTAAAACCTCAATAACTGTAAATGTTAATTTTTGGTGGGGAAATGCTGCTGGCTGAACACCTGATAAAGATGCACATGGAGACAGGACAGAAAGAGAAGGAAGAAAGCCTTGTTGGGTTTACAAGAGATGGTGGAGTCTCTATTTTGGTATGTGGACTTGACACCAGAAAGACTGGGGGCTGTGTCTGCTTGTGAGATGCGAAGCACAAGTGCAGATTGCAGGACCAAAACAAACCAGGAGAATCAGTTTCTGGAGATGCTGTAGAGTGTCAGGAGCTGGAGCTGTGCCTCCTTCTTGAAGCCTGTGGCTGAGAATGGCATTGGCTATTTATTTCTTCATAGGGTTAATATTAATGTTGTCTCCAGCTCCCTTGTGGTATGAATCACCAGGGAGCTATTCTAGCCAAAAGGGATCAAGACTTGTCCCAGTCCCGCGTTTACAGTTCAGACCCACTTTCTAAGGCAGGAACTTGTTTCATTTACTTATCTGGGGAGTTTGATTCATAGAGCTTGACACAGGACTCAACCAAAAGCAGTGCCTTAGAAAGCAGCAGCATTATGGATGGACAGACTCCAGAAGGTCTGGAGACTAAAGACACAAAATCGTCTCAAGACATTTTCTTGTTTCTCTGAAACCCTTGGGAACCCGCAGCAGTTTACAGACTGACTGGTGAGAGCCAGCAGCTAGGATTTGCTTTTGCTTCTTGCTCTGGGCCATGCTGGGGAAAGTATTTGGAGGAGAGGAGAGGTCTGAGGAGATGCCCCTCACTTCAGGTGACAGAGGGTGAAATTCAACTGACATCTACAGAAACTGAGTGGGAAGTGACTGCTGAGACACCACTGGAAAAGCAGGATTTCACAGAGCTGCAGGTACAAACCCTTTGGCATCGTTAGGGTGGCACAGCCCTTGCTATTTTGTGGGCAAAAAAGCTTGATTCTCCAATCCGCGTGATGGAGATGAGGTGGGCTGGGGCTCTGAGCAACCTGGTCTAGTGGAAGGTGTCCCTGCCCATGGCAGGGGGCTTGGATGATCTTCAAGGACCCTTTCAAACTGGGCCATTCTATGATTCTATGACCCAGTCTCTCACTGATGCAGGTGACACTTGCCCTGCAGACATGTCTTACTAAGCCCATACCATGCTAATGTTTCAACAAAAAACTTACTTGAGGTGTAAACTGCTGGGTAGCCCAAAGATAAAAATATTGAAAATTTGGGAAATCAGCCAAATGCATCGCAGGCTTTGAAACTGTTTGCTGCGAGATCCCCTTTGGGAAAGGACAAAGAAGGCAAGGACGGCACTGATCTTTCCCAGTGCAGCTGGTGTCCTCTGAAAATGTGGTTTTATTGAAGCAAAGCCCTGAGCAGTAGAATCAGTGCATGCCCTTCCCTCCTGCTTTGGCATTTGTTTCTGTCCAGGCTCTTCTTTACAGTTCAGCTGGCACAGCTACCTGGTTACTCAGTAAAACAGCTTGAGGAACAGAGCTGGCTTTTTAAAAAGCACAACCAAAACTTCAGCTATTTTTATCCCTGTAAACCCAAACTTCCTAAAGTGCTCTGAACGCCAAGGTGTAGAAAAATTGGAAGCTGCCAGCATCCTTGTCACTTGCTGCTCTTAATTAGAGGCATGATATTTGTACTTCAAATCAGATCAAAATATCCTACTAAAAAAAGAAGTATTTATTATTCTTGGAGACCTCAAATATTTGAGGTTTGCCTTGCAAAGGTGTCTGTGCTTTTCATGTGCTGTTGCACACTGCTGACAAGATAAACTCTAAACCCAAAGCATCCAAAAGGCATTGAAATCTCTGGATATCACAGTGGTCCTCAGTTTCAACATGAGTTCCTTCTTACCCGAAGGGGATTGCAGATGGAGAGCTTGACTCCAGGGACTGTGCCAAAGGGATGAAGCAAAAAACAGCTCTGCAAAGTAAAGCTCAAGACATGACATGCTTGGGGGAAGGTGATCAAAACTAATCTGATGAGGGCCCAGTCAAGGGGAATTTGAGGTTGTGATAATCTCACTGGTGGACAATTCTCCTGAGAACTTAATGTGTATTTTTCTATCCATTGCATATCCATTCTAATCATGCCCTCCCCTGTCACCTTGTCATAGTATTTTTATAGCTAAACAAGAAACCTGGTCCAGTGAAAGGTGTCTCTGCTGATGGCAGGGGGGCTGGAACTAGATGAACTTTAAGGTCCTTTCCAATCCAGACCATTCTGGGATTCTATAATTCTGTGATTTATACCTCTCATTTCAAGGTGCATTACCAAGCACGCTAAGAGCTGAGCTCTTTGGCATATTATTTCAACCATGGGAAAAGTATGTTGTGGCAGTTCAGGCTTGTGTCTCTGGAAGAAAACAGCAGGGAAATCTATGTAGAGGAGGGTTTTCCTGAAGCAAGACTTAGTGAGCAAAAGGAAATGAGGAAACCAGCTACTTCATCTCTAGAGGGCAGCACAAAATAATAAATAAAAAGCTGAACGTGGGCAATCTGAAATTGTCTTCTGCATGACAAAAGCACCCCTTTGCATTGGGAATTCTTCCCAGCAGGTTCAGTATATTCAGCACTACGTACTTACAACCAAAAATTCGGCAGCTCATTTGAAAATGCCTTTATCAAGGCCTTTATCCCTAATTCCTGCCTCATGCCATGAAAATCCTTTAAGTGTGTTGTAACCAACAAGGGCCCCCTATCCTGAAAGCAGACTGCAGTCACACTCTCATTAGTGTAAAAAGAAAAAGTTATTTCTTCCAGAACAGGTTTCCAGATTCTGGGGTTTATATTTATCAGCCATGAATTGCAAACATTTAATCCTTAAGCACTGTTTCCCTAAAGATGCAGAGGGAGATTAAGGTGCAGGAGGCTACAACCCTCCAGGAATGTAACTTGTAAACACAAAACCCCAAAGTAAACACACTGTCATGCCCCATGCACACAGCCAAACAATGGCATTGCCAATAAGTTACTTATTCTCCTGAGCAAACCCACAGCCCAATCCTGACAGTTCCTCTGGAAAAAATCCCCCTGTTTCTCAATGCCTGCCCCAAGGAAGGGCTTCAGGATGTTGCACAGTAGCCGACTCCGTCCGGAGAACAGCGGTGACTAGGACCCAGCAAGAGCCCAGAGAGGAGTGGAGAGGAAGACAAGCAACATAATTTAAAGCAGACACTGTCCCAAATAAGGTTATTTCCCTGAAAATGCCTTCATTCCGAAGGTCCAAGTGAGCCTCTAGGTGTCTAAATGGGTGAACATGAAGCTGAAGAATAATTGCATCGATACCAGGACTGAATTGATTTTGAAGAGCTGGATATGCTTTTTAAAGAGATGATAAGCGGTGGTTGGGGATGCAAGAAACCCTTGAAACAAGGTAAATGTGAAATAGTCACTCTTTTTACCCTTGAAGGCTCTAACTTAACAGGAAAGAGTCTTGTGTGGAAAAGGATCAGACCCTGGGGAGTTTGATTTGTGTTCTGTGTGTTCTCTTGTATTTAACTTTCCTTGGCACGGGAGAGCATCTCCGTTAATTGTCTAAGCAGTAACAAAAATTACATTTGGGGGAAACCTAGAAAGTGCTGCCTTTATTAGCTGCAAACAACATCTATGAAGTAGTTTCAAGATTAATATTGTGATAGAGATGGAGGTGAACATTGTTCTGAAGTAGAAACTGGGAATAAATTGTTATTATTCCATTGTTTGAAATGTGTCTTGGGGCAAATTACTGGTCTTCTCTGCCTTCTCTGCTTTTCCTATTTGTTAAGTGGACATGCTGACATGGTTAGGGTGTGCTTTTTCTAGAATTATTTTACCAGCTTACTAATACTCCTTGGGGGTGATGTTGACTGAAACCACATGTATTTTTCAGCTGGGGTTGGCACTGGGTGGTTTTGAAGTACTTTGATGGAAAGCAGTGACTTTAAATAGGAATCAGAGCTCAATCCTGCTCTGAGTTATGCTGGGATTTCTATCACAGCTGCCAGTGGGAGCAAACTGGCACTGATCATGAAGCTGCTTCAACTCTGGGAAAGCCTCAAATCAATAAAAGCTCCTTTAAGTTGAGTTGTTGCTACTGCTGCTCCCAAACTGTTTTTGTAAGCTGTGGATTGAGCTATCAGTGCCAGCAGGAGGGGTTTAGTGTCAGAGGGAATGGGGGTCCTGTAAACCCTGAGCTTGGCACTGGGAGAGGGTCGGGGGATGTTGAGACCTGCCCAGAGGGTAGAAAGTAGGGGAATGCACTGATGTGTCACACTAGAGGTTGCTGAGAAGGATCTAAAGGTTGTTCAGAGAAAAGCTAGGCAGGAAAAGCTCCTCTGCTGGACAGCTGAACTGAAAACTGCCCTAGCAAGGGAATCTCCATGAGCAAGGAGGTTGGGCTGTACCATGACAGGTCAAGAGGAAGTAGCTTCAGGTTGTGACGGGGGAGGTTCAGTTTGGATATTAGGAAAAATTTCTTCACCACAATGGTTGTTAAACCCTGCTGCCCAGGGCAGTGGTGGAGTCTCCATCCCTGTAGGGATTTAACAGACGTGTGGATGTGGCACTTGGGGACATGGGATAGTGGTGGCCTTGGCAGTGCTGGGAAACAGTTGGAGTTGATGGTCTTAGAGGGCTTTTCCAAATTAAATGGTTCTGTGAGGACAGTCTATGTGGTCTTATGCTAGACGAGAGCACCACATCCTTGATGAGCTTCAGGATGTGACACCTTGAGGGACACCTTGGAAAACCTTAGAAACACCTTGGGGGACAGCATCCTTGCTTATTACAGATTTGCCTTACACAGCAAACCATCGCATCAATTTTTTTTGTGTTCAAATACATCAATTTCCCAGTTGCTTAATAGACCTAAAATTTAGGAAGCTTCAAAGTATGTTAAGATCCTGGATTGTGTCAAGTTTGTTATTTAAGAGGCAAAAAGACTTTTTTTTTGCACTGACAGTGTGACAAGGGAAGACATTGCAGAGCACATGGGCCACGTGCTGTCCCTCAGGGTGGTGTCCTGTTGTGGGTAATATCCTCAGCTTAATTCATTGCGTCTGAAGAGAAAGGATTTCCCTTTAAGGGCTTGGAGAAAGGCCCTGTAATCATGGGTATGTTTGTCTTTTATCGCCACCTCAGCATACTAATACTCAAATGATAAAAACAGATTTCTCCACCTTAGAGGAGGTTCCAATTGCTCTAAGCATGGGGAATGAAGAACGGAGGAAGACAGTATAGATGAAACATTATAGATGGTGACATCAGCATTTCTTCCTTTCATAGGATGATTTCAGCATATCTTGCAAACATTGATTCAAAGGTAGAGAATTAACATCCTTGGTTTTAATGGGGAGGAACACACTTCTGATCCCATTACTGAGACCTGTTCTTTCACCTTGGGGTCACAGATCATCATCCATCACAGGGGTTTTTTGGTGAAATGGAAAGAATATGCAAATTGTACACAGAGTAGCTGTGGTCTAATTCTCCCCAGTTTCTCCATTCCTAGTACACAGCTCTGTTCTCTGGTTGGGAGGGGAGAAACGGGCAGATCCCATCAGGAACTTGTTGGCATTGCTGTTCAGTGATTGTCAATGCTGTCAAGGGCCATCAGCTGCATCCATCAAAGTGACTAAGCAGATGGATCTCCATCAGCTGGAATGATCCCATCTCTTTTGTTTCCAGCTTTTCGATGTTATGTGGTTGGAAGCTACTGAGCAAAAGTACATTGATGCCAGTTGCTTGTGCATGGGATTGGCATTGCATTTGGAGCTGTTTGAAGCAGGAATGCTTGCCTTTGGCTTTGGTTCCCTTTTTCCCCCATTGTCCAGTGACAGGTCTCCCAGTGCTGTTTGCTCCTTTTGGAGTTCTGTGCTCTTTTATGGAGTGCCTTCCAAACAGCTAAACTCTTATGAATTCTTTGTTTCTCACAAATCCATTCTATTTCACGTCTGTCTCTTTGTAAGGCACCTGTCCTTGTCCATGGCAGGAGGATTGCACCAGATGACTTTTAGAAGTTCTTTCCAACCCAAGCCTGAGAAAGTTCAAGAAGCATTTGGACAACACTTTTGGGGACAGGATGTGACTCTTGGGGATGGTGCTGTGCAGGACTAGGATTTGGACTCAGTGATCTTTGTGGGTTCCTTCCAACTTTACATATATGGTTCTGTGGCATATATGGTTCTATGATCTCCTGTCAAATGTATTTAAAAACCTGTCCATACCTGGAATGTGTAAAATGAAAAATCTCAGCCCACTCCTTAAGCTGTTTGCATTAACTCAACAAGGATATACACATAAAAGGTTGTTGACACTCTGGGATAAGAGGAGTAGAAAATGTTGTGGATGGAAATGAAAACTGTTCCCACTTCTGATTGTTTCTGAGTGGCATACATTCGCTTTGTTCAGGACATGGCACCCCAAAACTTCAGCCCAGTTGAAAGCACCGGAGCTGTGTCTCTGGGGAGTGTGAAGATAACTCAGTCTTCAGTAGTTTTCTTTCTCCATGATGCCAGACACCCTGCCAACTTGAACATCTGGACTTTGTTGAGTGTTCTGGATATCATTTAGGCAGCAGCTGAAATCACACTGGGGAAAACCCATGAAATGCTTTGGACTTTCCTTTCAAGTCCTCATATAAATCTCTTCCCACCAGGTTGAAAGGGATGCAAAGCTACCCAGGTGGATCACTAGTGCTGTATGCTCAGAGATGGCTTAATTTATTGCTCTGCTTGTATCCTTCTTAATGTTGGATGATGACCTGGTGCCAGCTTTTGCATGTGTTGACCACTGTGTCCCATATAAAATCTAACTGTAATTATTTTTACCTGCAGAGCCATGAAACTGTACATCATCTTCTTCCTGGCAGTGGTGAACAGAAAAACCTCTAGCTATCAACCCTCAGAGGAGACATCCTGTGAAATGGTAAGGCTGTCTCTCTACTTAGGCCCCTTGAGATCCTAAATGAGGTTGGGACCCGCTTGTTACAGGCACTGCACAAGCAGCTACAGTCTCTGAGAAGGGAAACCCCCAGGAGCAGGTTCCTTGTGATGGCAGAGGTGGGATTTGCAGGTTTAGGGGATGCTTAGCAGTCTGTCATCAGGCTGTGTCCTTGTTATAGTGACAGCATACAAAGGGCGGGAGGGGGAGCAAAGAAGGGTCATTATCTCAGCTTTTTTTCCTAAGGAGGAGCTGGTTAAAAGACATTAGATTTGATTTCCCTAAGATTGTACAGGGTTTCTGTGGCTGAGACAGAGAAAGAACTTGGACTTAAAATCAACACTTTTATCTCAGTTGTTCTTTGTGCTTTAATTAAAGCATCTTCTGTGAAATACTTCTATACCAGCTCTTTTGTAATAACAAGTAAACTGACCTCCTCTGCCGTGATGCAGCATTTCTGCCAGGGAAGCTGTACGTGACTTCTCTGGAGGGAAGAAAAATGACAAAGACTCTTGCTCCAGTACAAAATCTGCTCCTTGAATTTTTGCAAGCACTGGTACAATATAAATGTTATTCACAGCTGAACTTTCTCCCTTCCCTCTCCAAGTGCTTCTGACTGTACCAGTATGTTTAAAAATACTTTTTCCCCCCTTGAACATTGAAGTTGTTCAGCAGAAATCCTCAAGAATTTCCAAAATAGGGAAAAAACTATTTGCTATCTGTACACATCTCCCTTGTGGGACTCATTCCGTTTCTGCCCACCCTGCCATATTGCTGCACTTCCTGAATTCCAGAGAAATTAAGACCAAGCATATATATAAAAAGATCTTGGGAAGGTGACTGGTTAGCTCAGTTCCTTGGCTAGAGAGGGAACACTGATGAAGCCACTGTAAACAGGACAACCTGGGTCCCATGTCATAGTCACATGAAGGCTGGGTGAGACACGTAATAATCCAGGCAGTTTCATCCCATTTCTTGATGGGTCACAGACCAGGCTGATTGCTGAGAAGTAAACACACGCTTGTTTGCCTCCAGTTTACTCCACTGTATACTGCTTTCATCACACCAACAACACAGCTATGCTGGGTTAGCCCTGACAGAAACATGCTGCAGTCAGGGGCCAGGATGCTTACCTGGTGTAAATCAACAGCTCAGCATTGCTAATGTCCGTGCTGATTGCCTTCTTTCACTGGGCATTTGGTGTGGATCCAAACACAGCTTAAAGAAGGAGCTACTGGGTTAGCTGTCCATTGACAGTCCTGCATTACATCACAGCCTCACTGTTTTATACTGTACTTCCCCTATGGTGATACCTTTAGAATAGCAGAGGCTCAGAAGTGAAAATTTAATCCCAAATCTCATGGAAGAGGCATGAGTCAGAAACCTGTGCTGCTTTCTGAGTCACCATGGGTGCTTCTGTTGCTAAACTAACCCTTGTAGAAAAGGTTTTAGGAAGTAAGCAGTCCCTACCAGACCCCTGACATGGGGGTGAACTGCACTGATTAGACCAGTTATGGCACATCTATCAGTTTGTGAGACAACAAGGAACAGATCAAATGTCAGGACGTTCTTCCTAAGTCACACTGTTTTCCAAGGATAGGCAAAGCTTCAACTATATAATATTTTACCTCCCAAAGAAAGCTGATTTTGCTAATTCGTGTTAATTTGCTAAGGAGGAGATTTCAAATAATTTCTAGAAGGGAAGGGATTTTTGGAAATTTTATTTTACCTTGCCTTGAGGTGATGCAAGGAGATATGCATAACCAGATGTCATAGGTCAGCTGATGTGTGGTACCTGAGCAAAACACTGAGGTTTGATTGTGTAGCTAAGCCTCTACCTGGGCAGCTCCTCTAAGAATGGTGAGGGACACCGTGCAAGTACAGGTCAGTGCCAAGTGGCTCCAGCCCAGATTCTTGGTTTGAATGTTCACGAATTGATAAAGGAGAAATCAAGGGTGGGCTTGAGTCCAACTCCTTTTTGTGGGGCTCTTACTAAGGTGGGTGACAACTTCCACCCTGTGCTGAGCAGTGAAGAACTGGAGTCAGAAACCAAATGATGTCCAGCTTTTGAACTGCTAGGTCATTTTTTTTGCCAGCATATTAATGGGACCAAGTGGTCCTTACCTCCAGTACTTCTTGACAGTGGACTTGAAACAAACTAATGGCAGCTCTTGCAGAGACAATGAAGTCAGAACATGAGACTGACAGAAACCTCTTTTCCAGTCTCAGGCTACGACCCACTGGACTAAGGGGCGAGAGGAGAGGAGATACACCAAACAGATGCTGTTTGCTCCATCCCACTGAGACGTGCTTCATTTTTTTTTCCTACTGCTGATAAGAAATAATTTCATGCAGTTCGAGCCTTTGGGGAGAAAAGATGGTGCAGAAGAGACAAGATAAGAAATTTAGTAAGGATCAAAATAGTCAGTGAAAAGGAATGAAAGTTTTAAAAGGAAAATGAGAGGGGAAATGTTACAGGAACAAATGGCAGGCAGTGGGAGGTATAGATTTTATTAGTCCCTTTTATCACTGTGAGGGTTCTATGGATGGAGATTAAAAGCCAAATCATGCAAGATACATGGTGAATGGTGGCTGACCTCTCCCTCATCAACTTCAATGCAAAGCTGATTGTCGGTATTGACAGAGTTGCATCAGGACTTTGCTAAGAATCTAGGTGCCCAGGGGCAATGGAGGGTGCTCAGCACTTACTGGGATCTGGCTGGAAGTGTGAGAAGAAACCTGGCATCTGCATTAGGATGCAAAGCAGTTTCTGCTTTTTCACTCTGGATTTTTGTATCCTCCTGGCTTCTTCCTCTTCCAAAAATGAGTAAGAAGAGGTTTCCTGCTCTGCTATTCGTGCCTAAGAAATAAGGCCAACTCTGGGCATAATTTAACCCAAAATGAGGAAGTGTACAGTGACTTTGCAGGAAAGAAATATTGTCAGGGAGAAGCCAGAAGATTTCCTTCTTTTTTTTTTCCTAATTTTT
>VZRQ01003760.1:49783-82356 GCA_013397975.1 Machaerirhynchus nigripectus | reverse complement strand
TAAGAGCATGTTCCAACAAGGGTTGACAAAGGACCACTTACCAAATTAAAATTTTAACAACAATTTTTTAATAATAATTTATTGATGGCTATGGGAAAGATCTTTGAATATTTTTTTTTTCATCCTTTGAGCTTCAAGAATTAAACTAGAAAGCAGAAAGTATTACTTGTGAATTGGTTCTGCTAAGCCAGATGGCACTCTCTGGTGTTCTGGCCTATTCTATTTTACAATGGTAATACCTTTTAAGGATAATAAGAGATAAATGTTAACACACACAAATTTAACAATGTAAAACTAGAGACAGGCAAACAGCAGTTCTATCTCATTTTCTAGAATGTACAAGAGCACTTTTTACTCTTCACTCATTAAATCTTTTACATTGCCTTAAAATGCCAAGTAAATCAGATATATTATGCATGATAATATGAGTTTAAAAAGAGTAAATTAGTTTCTTTAAGTTTCCACATTGAGGTCACCTCTTTTGCCCATTTATAGACCTGGCCCCATCTGCTCAGATTTTAGAAATAATTACTGGATTACTGTTGGCATATCCATACTAAATTGCTGCAAAATGCAGTTTGATGTCTTCGTATCTTCTCAGTTCATGACTAACTCTAATAATAGTCACAATTTTTTGTTGTGGTTCAGGCATATACCTTAACAAGAAGATGTTAAGATGCCTATATAAATCAAAATTAGATGGAAAATGTAAGTTATCTACTTGAAACACCACAAACTAACCGACCAACTAACCAAACAAAAAAACAAAAACAAAAACCCCAACACTTCAGTGATGAGGGCTAGCCTGTCAATTCAGTTCTGCAAAACAGAAAAGCATCTTTCAGGATACACAGTCCTTGGATGAAATTCATATTTCATGAAAGCATTTCTTCAGATTTCCCAAAAGCTAAAATATCCCTCACTGAATCAATGTTTTTTTTTAGTGAAATATAATTAATTTTTGTTCTTCATACAGATTCAAGCTGAAGATCTGTTGCTTCTTGTATCAACATAATCTATCACTCATTTGGACAATTATGTATTTTTACAGTATTTTTTTATAATGACAATAAGTAAATATTGACAGACAACTGTGAGGACTTCTATCTTCATCTTAGTCTAAACTTAGCCTGACATCTTCTCAGACCAGGTGAAAGAAGGATTGGGGTGATCTGAACTCTGTTCTTCTTGCTGAAATACTGGTATTTCAACAAGTCAGTTTTCTTCCTTGTTTCACTCTCTATATGCGGACAATGGTTTTTTTTATTATTTTGAGATATACCGTTAAAAAGGACTAATATATGGCAATTGTTAATTATGTCAGGTAATGACATGAAAGAGATACTGTACTGTGTGAAATTCACAATAATTCACTGGTGAATCTGCCCTTTTTCCTACAAAGGTTCAAGAATAAAAAATTTAGTTCTTCATTAAATTGCCAAACAGAGAGTTTCTGATTATTATAAGTTGAGGTTTATAGTACTCATTTCTTGTACAGTACTACCACAGAAAACCTTAAGTATATTGGATGAAGTTCTGAAAGATTTGTGTGACAAAGAACTGCCTCTGTCTTTTCTCTGAGAAAAAGGATGGGAAGATAATGTGTAACAGTACTTGTAAAAGCACTAATATTGCAAGGATTGGGGCTTTATTTTAATTTCTCTCAGCTTTTCTTTATATAAATAACATCTTTTATTTATTCTCTATGAGATTCCCCAATAAAAAACAGGGTGAATTCTTGGAGAAAAAGGGACTTACCCAGAATTATTAGGAACGTAATAAATAAGTTCTGTGAGATCAGACTTGAGTGTCTATTACTTTGGTAACTTGCGTCTTCTGTATTATCACAGTCAGAAGGAATCTTTTGGATCTAAGTGCAGAAGAAAGGAATCGCTTTGTGAATGCCTTACACCAGGCCAAGGTGACAATCCATCCCGACATTGTTATTGCCACACGAAGACGTGAAGAAATTTTTGGACCAGATGGCAACACACCTCAGTTTGAGAATATCTCCATTTATAACTACTTTGTGTGGTCTCATTACTATTCTGTAAGGAAGACTTTCCTTGGTCCCGGGCAGCAGAGTTTTGGAGGAGTTGATTTCTCTCATGAGGGACCAGCTTTTGTCACATGGCATAGGTACCATCTATTGCAGCTTGAAAGAGACATCCAGGTGAAGTTCATGTTGATGTTGACTGGTATTCATGCTATGTTTTGAAGTTAAAGATCTTCTCTCCATATTACAAGAGGCAAAAAATGATAGCAGCTTTTCCTACATGTTGAAATAATTCTGCTTCAATTTCAGTAACTCATTTGGTATACTAAATTTAATAGAGTGCATTTAGGCTTCAGACTGTCACTTTTATTGAGATGTTAAAAATAATATTTTAATCAGAGCAATAGAAAATGTAAAATTTCCATAAAAATCTCTCTTAAATAAGATATATATTCTAGATATATGACATTTTATTGGACCAACAATGTTATTTCCAGTGGCATTTTTAATCTCAAGGCCATAATTCTTGAATAACATTAATCAAAGCAGAAGAAATTCTGAAGAACGTGATAACAGAGATGGCTTAGGGATTCAAAAGCACATTTTATTTGTGTAACTGGTTAGAGAAGTCAGTGTTTTGTTATACCCTGCTCCATAAATTAGTGATTCTCTTTTTTCCCTTCTCTTTTGCGGACCTCTTCATAAAAAGGGTATCGTTTTCAATGGACCATCACTCTTCTTTAAAAAGCAAGAATTATATTTTCAAGGTCAGGACTAAATACTGTCTGAAATCACTTCAGTGTTCCCACTAGCTTTAATTGCTTTACATCAGGCTGAGGCACAAACTGCTTTCCAAGACACACATTTGTTGTCAGTGGCACTTCTCTGTGTGGAAGCCCTGAGAAGTTCTATCTCTCTGTGATTTAATATATATTCTTATTTATGTCAGTACACTTGATCACTGGTCAAAGTAATTTTGCCTCACTAACTCCAGAACTGTTCAGCTCCAACCCATATTAGAACCAAACAACTGGAAAAGCCGGTATCCCTAGTCTTTACATTTCCTTCAGTTGGTCCACATTCGACCTAGTTATTACGGGCACTACAAACACTGCTCTTGCTGACAGGCCATTAAAAATACTGGAAAATGGGATCTCAGTGTTAATTTATGTTTCTTACAGCTAGCAGTATGGTTTCATGGAAGAGATACTGTCTTATTAGTGAGGGAGATCCATGACTCAGTTCAGTAGTCCAGCTGTCTGTTCTGTTGAACAAAGGTATCAATGTGAAAAACTACCAAAAACTTCCACATAAATTTTCTATAGAGTTCTTCTCTTCTATGAGGCAGGATTCTGACTTTTACTAAGATGTATTTAGCTGTTTTTTAGCATTCTTCCAGCACTAAATATTATAGATGTCTGTGTCACACATATAGTAACACCATATATATGTGGTTTAGAACATGCTGCAGGACCCCACTTTCGGACTGCCCTACTGGAACTTTGCAACAGGACAAAATACTTGTGATATCTGCTCAGATGACTTGATGGGAGCTAGAAGCAATTTTGATGTCTCCCTTATCAGCCAGAACTCAATCTTCTCTCAGTGGCGAGTGTTATGTGAAAATGTAGAAGATTATGAAACTTTGGGAACCATCTGTAACAGTAAGTAGGAATGATGGAAAATATCTAGAGAGAAAATTTTCTTAATAATAAATAAATATAATTCTTTATGTTGCTGTGGCTTTTTCCAGACAAAAGGTTTTAAAGTGGTTTTTGAATATTCTTGATCCATGTTTCATCGGTCTGTTGAGATAATACATACTATCAGGAGCTTGTAGCACAGGAAAACTTAAATACTTTGCCCTCCCTTCTTATGTAATACCTATTCATCTCCTGCACCATAAATAAAAAAGTCTGGCAGTGTTATTTCTTAACTGAAGCTTAAGTTTTCTTCTGACTACTCCACTTATCACCTTGATGCCATTCTGCTCCTGAGAACATCTAACAACTCCTCATATTAATTATGTGGACCCTGTTTTGAATGTGAGTAATACCAGACTCTAACACACCCACCCAAATTACAAGAGTTTAAAAAATCCCAGTAAGTTTCTTATATATTCATATAAGCATTGTCATGGAAGTAGGGGAAAAAAATAGGAACCCCCCCCCCAATTGTGGGTTAGTTATTTACAGAATCTTTTCCCCAGCTACTCTATCAGGACATCCTCATAAATCCTGGCTTAGATCTCATCAGGAAATCACATTGAAAATCTATAAAAAATTTTCCTAAATCACTTAGAGAAAAACAAACTTCAGTAAGAAGCTTCTAGATGACTTGCTACATCCTGGAGCAGAAAATCCAGAATGCAGAACCCCATGAAGATTCTTTGCCTGACATAAGGAACTGACTGGTTCATTCAGTGTATGTGTCATTTGTGAGGGATTTTTTCCTGCATCGTTCAGTCATGAGAAGTATTCATTCTGTGGCCTGCTGTTCTGCACCTTGTTTTCTCTCTTCTCTCCATTTCCAGGCACTGAGGGTGGTCCCATACGACGAAATCCTGCTGGAAATGTAGCACGACCTATGGTACAGCGTCTCCCAGAGCCTGAGGATGTTGCCCAGTGTTTGGAAGTTGGTGTATTTGACACGCCTCCTTTCTATTCCAATTCAACAGACAGTTTCCGTAACACAGTAGAAGGTAAACATGGCAAATAAAAAGACCTGGAACAACTCCAAATAAGCCAAGGAGCAGACTTGCCATTTTTCCTTTTGGAAGTAGGAGTTTGGAGACAGGCTATTAGACAATAAGAACACATTTTTCTTAGCATCAAGTATTAGCTCAGTATTAAGTGGAAATAAGGTCTGGATAAATTACATCATAGCTACAGCTTATGTCTCCTAAAATGTGTGCAAGTCTCAAGAGTCTGTTGCTGGTATGCTAAGCAGAAACAAATTTAGGTCCTTGGAATATAGTTAATAAGTTACCTTTCTTGAAAGCAGACAGTCCTTGCCTTTGGATTGATGCCACTGCATCCCTAATTGCAGCAAACGATTGCTTCTAGAAGTTACCCTTGTATCTGAATTAAAACAAACAAAAGAAAGTAAAATAAATTGAAAGCTTTGGTACTACTTAGTGCAATGGTATTGAAATAGTAATTGAGGTCTGGGTACAGGATTTACTGCTAAACGTGCTATCCCTACTCTCTGGGCCATAAAACTGTTCTTCTATAAGCTCTGTGCATTTAAAAACAGCCTAAAGATTTGATTTGTACTGTTCAGGCAGTATCCTGACAACTTCTTCTATACCTTAATAATCCAGAGCTTTCAACAGGAAAAGATTACAAAGTGACCGTTTAGATCCCTGACTACCAATACCTAAACATGGCTTTAGACAAATAGCTGCCTGTATCCCTCTCTGGAACAATTGGCCAAAGCTGGAACACAGGAGGAGTTTGCATGATGCTTCAGATCCTAACATCTGACATGAGGGCTATGCGGTTTTGAGCACTAGCAAAGCAACAGTCTACCATCACTGAAAAAAGAAACAACATCAGAACATGTGAAGTTTTCTGATATGTGTTCCCAGCATGCAAGGAAACGGTGTATGGAAACAAAACGGCTAGCTCATTAGAATAAATGGCAACACACACCTGCTTTAGTAAGCGGTTACAAAGCTCATGCAACCATTTTAGTGTGGTGAAAGGTATGTAGGGCCTAAATATATACCTCTATTCTCATGCTAGCATGTTGTTTATTTTGGCCATTTTTGCTGTAGAACCCAGCACCTTCGCAGTCCATATTCTCAGTGTTCTTTTATAACGGCTATTTTAATGTGAAAATATGCATTCCAGGAACATTTCTCAAATGTCAGTAGGTAGAGAATTAGCTACCCATTTGTTTTAAGCAAAGCAACAGAACAGCATGAAAGCCTTTCAGAGAGAAAAAAAAAAAAAAGTCTTCATCTTGGACTGCAGCTTCCAAACCAAATCTTCACTGGCATTTTTGTGTTCTTCTTTGTTTGCATATTCAGGGTACAGTGATCCTTCAGGAAAATATGACCCAGCAGTTCGAAGTCTTCACAACTTGGCTCATCTGTTTTTGAACGGAACAGGAGGGCAAACTCATTTATCACCCAACGATCCCATTTTTGTCCTCCTACATACATTTACAGATGCTCTTTTCGACGAGTGGCTGAGACGGCACTCTGCAGGTAAGATGTTCTCATGGACAGGGGCAGGATGGGTGGTTGTCAGTCTCTGTAGCCACAAGAGCTCACCTCCTTCTCCTGGGACAGTAAGATGCCCCTAAGTTTAGGAGACAGGATTGTCAGTTTAACAGTTAGTATAGTTAATAAAGACAAAGTAATAACAAGCAAGCACTCTTCCTCACCCCACTGACACCCATTTGCAGATCACTCTCTGTGAAGGGACCTGGTCAGAGAGACCAGGCACAATTCAAGAAAACAGTATGTGGGACTACATTGTTTCCATAGAGCAAAGACAGCGTAACCCTGGAAGGGCATTCCACTGTTGTGTGGTAAATAACTATTTTCTTCTTGTCAAAGGAGAACAGATGCCCTACATATTCATTTTTACCACCTTTGTGATATACTACCAGCATTCAATAACTATCTCCATCTACTTCTAAAGGATGCTTATTGTTTCTGCCCTTGCTTTCTTAACTCCAGCAACAACAGAAAAAGGTAGTAACTCCAAAAAGAACAGAGAAAGTGAAAAAACAGGGAGAAAGGGAGAACAGAAGGAAGAATTTGAAAGGAATGAAGGAAAAAAAATAAAGAAAGAATGAGACAGATATCAGTGAACTAGGGGGAGAATTCAGTCTAACCCTTATGTCTATTCATCACGCAGCAACTGTATTCCTCTGTACAATGGCTGTGTTCCTCTTAGGATAATCCATACTCCTCTTCCTTCTACAGAAGACATCTGTTGCTGCACAACTGAGACTTCTTTGTGCAGCTTCCACAACCTGCCTCATGTAATTTTCCCACATCAGCTTTCAGAGAGCAATTGTATCCCCTTGTGGTTCTTACATGATCTATCACAAGGTTTGGCATCATCTCACCAAGAAGGGTTTTCTTTATCCTATGTTCTGAGTTTCATTATTGTTGCTGTTGTTGATAGTTTATTTTGGTTTGGGGTTTTCCTGTTTTGCTTTGGTTTTTATTTCAGCTGACTTCCTTCTTATTTAACACAATGTTGCAAAAATTTCCACTGGAATTTACATCAACTGTCCTCCTGATGAGAGAGCTGTTCATCACTGTTACAATCAGGCAAAGCTAGAATGTAGAAAAAAGTTATCTTTTTCCAAGTAAGAAGAAATGAAAAACCCAACACAGGCAGAATTTTTAAAAATTTATTAGTGGTTTCTATTCAAAACCAGAGATAACACTAGTGGCCTTGGTTTTGGACAGCGCAGAGCCTCTGTTTTGTATCTGTCACACTAGAAAACCAATCCTTGTGGAACAACTGAAAAAGAATACTGGGGTACTCAAAACCCTAAGTTTGAAAAAAACAAAAAATGAAGTCGTGCAAGTTATTTTGAACTTATTTACAGAAATGTGATTTGACTTTCAAATTTAGATATTTCAACATACCCACTGGAGAATGCCCCTATTGGACACAACCGACAGTACAACATGGTGCCTTTCTGGCCTCCAGTAACCAATAATGAAATGTTTGTTACTGCACCAGAAAACCTGGGATACAGCTATGAAGTCGAGTGGCCAGGTAAACTGCGCAGCGTAGATATTTGCTCTCCTTTTTTTTTTTCTTTTTTTTTTCCTTTTGTATCTTTGTCCCTTGAAATTTAGTAAAATTTCACCAACAATATTTGCTGTCTTTGTAAAGGCCTTTTTCTCCTTTCCTGCCTTGCTTTCCAGATGTTTGTTTGAGATTTGGTATATCTACTGGTCAGAGATTGTTCCAGCATGAGGTTCTCAGTTTTAGGAGAAGTTCACATTTGGATCTTAACCTTGCAGAACGTCCTTATTCCTATGTCAAACACCTTCATTAACTCACTAGAGAGAATGCAAATCCTCACAAACCAGGTGGCAGGAGAAAGGTCCAGGACAGATTTTAGAGTGGAGCAAGATAGACTAAATCTTCTCACATTTTTGAACAAAAATTATCAAACAAAATTTGAATTAGTTCTACTCCCCAGCTCAGTGAATAAAGACAAATATTGAATTTCAGTCTGAACCTCTGATATTTATCCATATACTTGACACTTGCTTTTAATATCTTTGCCTTTTGTTTTCCTTTGTGTAGGTCGGGCTCTCCATGTCACAGAGATGATAACTATTGCAATAGTGACTGCACTGGTTCTTGTTGCAATTATCTTTGCTGCTGCTGCATGTATCGTACGTGTCAAGAAAAATAAGGATGAGTTGCACCAGCCTCTTCTTACTGACCAGTATCAGCACTACTCAGATGATTACGATGGCATACCAACACCAAGCCAGTCTGTTGTTTGAAGAGATGGCACTTTTTTGCATCTGACTGAAACTGGGGATCTTTTTGCTTTATTTCATAAATGGTGGTCATCCACCTGCTTTAAAATAAAGAGCATAAACTGTCAGGTGTCTCAATATGTTTGCTTCAGGTTTCACTTCCACTTTCATCACACGTAGGCATCAATAAGTCATCTTTGCAAAGCTAATTCTATGTTGATTATAACGGAATCTCTCAAACGTCACTTGCAAGCCTTTTCCATGCATATTTCTGAAAAATCTGGCAAACAGTAGCTAACTTGCCAATAGCCAATGTCATCTGACTTGGTCCAACCTTTATACCCAGAATTCTTTTATGAGGTACCTTTCTGTAAAGGTCAAGTCTAGAACAGGATAGAAGGAGAATACGAAATACAAGTAAACACCTTGGCTAGATGACTACGATGTCTTTCAAAATGGCCAGCATGCCAGACAGGGAGTGACAACAGAATTCTGATGAGAAGAGTATATTTAAAATCCAAATTTATTCACAAAATATAGTTACGAACTTACTGCTACTTTAAAGTGAATCTATGAACAGAGATTCCTTGTCAAAGCCACTCTGCTATTTGTACACTTAAAACTGGTGTTGAAACACAGCTGCCTGAAAGGGCATCCAGTTGAAAGGACAGCTGGCAGCAGCCTTTGTTTAATTTTTATTTCTATTTTTGGCTCTCTCTCTCCCTTCCTCTCTCCCACTATCCCCATGGCAGGGCATTTTCCCCAGCAATGAGAGACTTTGCTTCAGGTGTCTCATGCTGGAATTTAAACCCACTCCTGTACTTTGAGAGAAGGCCCTAGGCATTAAGCTGTAGAATAGACTTGGAAAAATAGCCTTAAGCAGCAGTTGTTGAATTAATTCAACATAAGCCAACAGAAGAGCAACAAACTGACACCTGCCTTTACAGACTGAAGTGGGCTCAAGGAATCTGGCTTCAAGTCTCACCTCCTGTCTCTCATCCTAACTGGGTACCAATAAATCATCAGACTGGCTTCCTATGATGTGTTACTGAATTTAATTTAGCAGTCATTGGCTGACAACAGAGACGTTCCTGGTTTTAGGCCATTGAATTGCAGACCATGCACTCAGCTTTAACTGAATGTAACATCAAGGTGTCCTTTGTCTCTCTTTCTGCCTGAGCCCAACTTCACAGAAATGGCAAATGACTTGGACTGAGCTCCTTCAGTCTGAGGCAGCCCTCCTAGACACCAGGTTACTAGGTAGAAGTAAGGGTCACATGCCTTGCTAACCTCAGGGGCTGCAGTGAGTACCAGGTGTGCTCAGGGCACACGCACTCAGTTGCAAGCAGAAACATTAAGAATGATGCAAACAGGAAGACAGGTACTCTTGGCTGGGCAAGTGGAAGATGGGTTATCATCTCAGCCCGTTTTACCAAGCATGAGTTCTGGAGAGCAACAAAAATGTACACACATAACTGATACTGAGAAAGAAAAGTTTCACCTATAGCACCCATGGCACAACTAACTAGAAACAGGAAATTTTTGTTGTGCTCCTGTTTTAACTTACAGCCTAGCTAATTATTCCACATACACAAGCAGCAGCTTGTGTTCCAACTTAAATGCCTTTTCCTGCCATTCTTTCATGTACTGACTAGCAACTTAACAAGTCATCCACTTTACTGATTTCAATGGATTAAAGTAGGGTGATCTAACATACTTTGGATTGGAGTCAAGAGACCTGGATTTTATTCTTAGCTGTTACTAACCTGATGAATGTCCTTAGCTAGCACATTTCTACCTCTGTGATTCATTTGACTCATTTATAAACTGAAAAACCTTTCTAAAGTGTTTTTACTTCAATGGATGAAAAAAAAAAAAAACATACAGAAGCTTGACAGGAGAAGGAAAATGTCAAGGCAAAAAACAGATTTTAAGAAAAGGATGTTAATCATCAAAGCTGTTCAATCCTTAAAGTAAAAGCATACAATCGTGTTTTGAGGAGGGCACAAGACCTGAGGGTCGGAGATTGAAGACAACTGCCTGCTAGTTACAGCTGCCACACATAAATGAAGGAAGCAAAGTAGATTTTCATGACAGAGATAAAATAAAAGCAACAGCAAGCACAGGAATTAGAGAAGGAAGGAAAGTGGAGAACTGTGTGCTTGACCAAGTCTTGATAATAGTCTCACAAGTCCTTCTTCCTTTGGTCACTATTTGCAGTAGTTGAACTATATATGGGTGTGGAGAAGTTCCTGCCATTCATTGAAGCTGCCTGGTGCTTGTTCCTGAGCTCATACCATGGGGGGAAACTAGCTTGGATTTGAAATCTGAGCTGGCCTGCATACGAAAAAATTAAGAAAAATAAATAAAAACCAGAAAATTGATTGTATCATAATTAGGGCCTTTAGCTTTCTACACGGAGGCAAAAACAGGTAGGACAGGTCACAAGAAGAGAGGAAGGGAAACTGTGGGAAAAAAAAATACTAACTGAGAAGTCCTAGGTGCAGCAATTATGAAGCATAGGATGTAATTTTTCCCCACGTCTTTCTCTCCCTGTTCTTCTCCTGAAGGTTTATTCATGGAAGAGTTTTACAAAGCAGCTGCAAAGTATACCTGGAAATGATGATAAAATAGACCTAAAGTCATGGTGAACCGGTGACCATGCCAAAAAGAATGGTGACATAAATACCCAAAAGTTGGCACCATTAAGGAAAAACTGAAAGGAGTCTCAGATTTGGATACATGTAGCGTTCTTCAAAGATTTGTCAGGCAGGAACTCTCACACTAATTAGAATTGTGAAATTTATGTAAAATTTGGAGATTACTGTATAAGTATTGATAAAGATGCTAAGGGGAACAAAACCCAGGGATTTAATTGCTAATAGATCCTCTTTCCACAAATAATTATTGGCCTAATTATATACCATATTATTATTCTTTTGACTTATATTGCAGTGACTGTATTAAAAAACAAAACCACAAAAACCAACCAAACACTCAAACAATTTAGGCCTCTTGGGCACCCCAGAAAACTAGGGATATTAATGACTTTTACATTAACTTGCCTTCTTAGCTCCCTAAGTTTGGCTTTTGAAATTTATTTCTCTTATAGAAAACCAAATTAGTAGACAGAAACTAGTGAATTCAGATAGTGAAACAGTAATTCAGGTTCTCTCCAGAAAACATTAAATTCATAGAGGTTTTGAGAATATTCAAGAGAGAAAAGGAACTGAAGTAATGGATTTTAGAAACAAAAAGAAGGCTGCCAAAGCTGCATATAACCTTGGAAAGGAAATATTGAAAATGTTCTTTAACCATGTAAATGAAAATGCAATAAATGCAGAGTCAAGATTAGCACGATACAGATAAATTTTCCTATGTCAATTATATTCTATCTCTGTTTTCATTAAGATGAACTATGTTTCTTGTACAGAAAGAGTTAAAAGCTAATGGAATGATAGACAGAAACTGCCTAACAAGACAGGCACTAAACAATACATCTGCATCAAGACAGCAGGTAATTTTCAGTGGAGAGCCTAAAAATTACTTAAGCAACTGTAAGTCCATCTGTAAGGTGTCTGATAATTTTACCAGGTCACCTGGCATACTGTGCAATTGGGAGCAGAAATGTTTTGTGAGGGAGGGAAAGTATAAATGTTCTCTGCAACTACAAACTTATTAATTTAGACTCAGTAGCATGACAGTCTTCAAAATAAACCATGGAAATAAAATTTGGATCAAATATGACGGATTTATCAAAGTTAAACCATAAAGCTAGACCATGCTAGCTAGCTTAGTATTTTCTTTGGTAAGATAAACCAAAGATTTCATTTAGGAATTATATTGATATGATAAAATGCCATGTGCTTAAGCCTGAAAAGTTAGGAATTGAAAGAGGAAGTGTGTGGACTGGGAAGGGCATTAGTGAGAGATGCATTACCAAAAGATATTAGGTAGCGATGTATTACTGAAAGATGTACCAGGGCTACAGGGCTAGTTCCTGTAGCAGAATTATGAAGATTGAATCGGCCTTATTTAGTTCTTTCACAAAAGATTTTATGCACAAAAATGCACTAAGTGGATGGTCACCCCCTTAGAACAGTACTGGAAGAGGCACCACAGAGGCACAGTGACAACCTGCAAAATACCTTGTGAACTTGAAATTTGAAGAAAGGGTGAGAGGGAGCAAAATAACACAGCAACAATATCTCCTCTCTTTCCCTAGATTCCAGTAAGAGGAATTTCTTTTCCTACAGCCAAACTTTTCCAGTAGGGAAAAAAAGTATTGCAAGAAAGCTTGCAACAGCAAACTTTACCCCACCAAAGTGATACTCAAGTGAAAGCAGCAAAGGCAGTTGGCCTTAAGATATAGCATAGTTTATTCAATAAATATACTGTATAACCTGGAAGTTTAAAAGATTCTGTAAGTTGGCTGCCCACAAAAAAGGCAGCATCAGGGGAAAGAATTTCCTTACACCTTGGTATTTCTACATTAAAGAAAAGATTTTCAAAGGCACATTAAAGAATTTAGTGGAAGCTGCTAGGTGATTAGGTTGTCCAGTTAACTTCCTCTTAATGATGGGTAGTAAAATCATAACTTTTGTAAATATTTGCTTTGGGCTCATAGCTGAACCATTTTCTAACTCCAGAAGTCTCACGTCATCTATGTGTGGTAGGGTTAAACAACCCTTATTAATAATAGCTTTTTGCTGACAGAGAATTAGAATGACTCCCAAAACAAGATTTATAGCCAAAGTCTATTCTGATTGCCACCTTAATATTTTTAGTGTTAGAAACAAGCATATCAGCTAAATATTTTACTATGAAAAGAATAATTTGGCAAGGGAGAATGAGTAAAACAGAGATGTTCGGACTCAAAATGTTAATTTGAAACAAAATTTATGGATCTCCTCTATAAAAACTAAATTTTAACTTGATATCTCATTTAACCTCCCGTTCAGAATTAAAGTGCTGGTTTTAGCAGAGGCTCTGTCCAGGTAAAGTGAAAGGGAAATAGCATTCGTAATATTTGCTTCTTGGTGCTCACTGGAGAGAATTAAATTAGCACAATTTCAACAAAACTAAACCTGTTTCTGTGTAGATTTTTAACCTCTTTCTGTGTCAATTTCTGTGTAGATTTTTTAAAATAGAGCATAGTGTGCATTGTTTTGTGTCATCCTCCCAAACCCACCTTTAATACCCAGAGTATGATTAGGTAAGGCATTTCCAATTCCAGTTATGTGCATCTCTGTTCCCTCTTCACCTCTCAGCTGCTGGGGGCAAAGGATAGGACCAAAACAGTAATTTTACAGTATGTTAAGTTTTCATGCATAGCAACTGACTTCAAGACCTTTGACACTCAGACAAGAATGGATTTAGATTTTATAATTCGTAACAGTTCTTCGAGGAATAAGGCTAGTATCTTGCTAAGTCCATGCCCCTGTTCAGTACATGAAGGACCTATGGTTCTTGCTTGAAGCTAAAAAATCTACAAAGGAAGACAGAAGCGATGCTGCAGAATCTACCAACCTTAATTTGAGGCTGAACTGGGGATAGGATGACTGCCTAGGAGGATTTTTAAGTTGACCATTCAACCTGTTTACCACTGGTGTTATGTTTTATTTTGCTTCAGTTCAGAAAGTTTCAGAGAAAACTACTGATATAGATAAAAGGCCTTATGTTGAAGACAATTTCTACAAATAAAAAAGCCTTGAGGGAGAAGAGAGAAGACGAACAAAGTGTTTGATAGAAACTGAAAGTTGATTTGTAGCTGAAATGGACTCAGGCTATTAAGCGTGAAGTTTGCAGGAAGAACAATATTTCTCTCTAGACTTCCATAAAATATACTACCAAAAAAAACCCCAAAACCCCCAAACCAAAAAAACCCTCCAAACAATATCATTTCATCTAAGGCCTCCAAGTGGAATTTTATCTTCTTGTAACACATACGAATCAATATATAGGACCACTTCTCAGTATGAGCAGCATAGTTACAAAGAATGAAATAAAATTAAATAGCATTGACTGATTGAACAATTATGTCTGGCATTAATCAAAAGCGAAGATGCTGGTTTCAGTTGGACTTTGAATGACAGCGATCATCCGTACTTCTTATTTTTCAATTTATGCAGGGGAAGAACATCACCCTTGCTAACAGCTACTAGGAAATTGCATTTAATACGACAATAAAGCATAAGTCTTGTTTAAAATAAGGTGAATTACACCACGGCTCCAAGCACGCAGGCAGTGAAACCCCAGCACGCTGCTGCCAGCCCCAGCAGGGAGTGCACAGCGCAGGGCGCGCTGCTGGACACAAGGGAGCGCTCCACCCAACAAGCCGGGTCATCCTCTACAGAGGAGTAGAAAACCACTGAACTAAAAGGGCACTTCAAGTTCTAAACAGAGTTTTCTGAAGAGGTCGTTTAATTTGTGCCCTTCATCTTCCTATTCCAAGAGACGTCTAACTTCTTTTTCGGTGGGACACTATTTAAATTGTTGCAGAGTCACTATTTTAGAAACATATGCTTTACAGAATAAACTCATGCCTAAATGTCTCATATCGGTAACTGCATTACTGGTTCACAATAGTAATTAAATATTGCCCACTCAGGAAGGAAATTATTATTGTTGAGGATATTATTCTTATTATTAATAATAATAATAAAAAGTGGGTGATACTTCATGCCAAAGTCGGAGTTCTGACATTACTCATTNAATAATAATAAAAAAATTTTTTTTGACAGGGGCAGAGATGGGATTGTCAAAGTGTCTTTCTTTTGTCCCTGGATCTCAAGTGATAAGAAAATGGTGACACAATTTGATTGTGAGAGTTACCAAATACTGACACAATTTGATATTGTCAATTTGTTATACTAATTCGTTATTTTAGTACTTCTAACGTGTTTTTTTTCTGTCAGTCTTGGAAGACAAATCAGTAGCTAAAGCAGAGGACCTTCAAAAAGAGCGTCACATCTTCAAGTGAGTAAGAAGTGTCCCCATTTGAGTACCTTTTGCAGATGTTCTGTCATCAGTCTCAGGCTTATTATAATTACCCCTAGTGACTCCTTTAAAATGTCTTTTCTAGTAGTGGAGATTTGGGGTCAGAGAGAAGAGTATTTCATACTTCAGCTTCCTACACACAGCAAATGTCTATACTGTTCAAAATTACCCCCAAACTATTTCTGACTCAGAAGAAAATAGTCATAAATGTTAATTATGATTGTTACCCTTCAGATGTTAGTGAACTGACAGGAAAAATAAGTCTGTTCTCTTAGCTATGGAAGATACAATGATGAGATGAGATGAGATGAGATGAGATGAGATGAGATGAGATGAGATGAGATAAGATGATAATATAATATAAAATAAGGCAAAATGACAGACAATGAATGATAATGACATGGAAAGCAGTGGTCAAATGTTGTTCTTGGTAATCAACAAATAGTGGGTATCTGGAAGGAATTCTGTGAATCTTAACATCTCAGGGTCAAGTCCAGGATAATCCTCAGGGGTTGCATTTTCTATGATTCTAAGATTTTACATCCCAAGGAGAAGGAGCCTTAGCTTTGACATTTGCTTGAGACATGTAAGGTTAGAGGTGCTTCCTAGGCCTGACTGTTTGGTGACCAGTGGGTCACCTGCTTTTCTGTTGTTTTTTTTTTTTTTTTTTGTACTACTTTACTGCTTTTACTGGAAAGACCCCTCTTGTTCTGCCTCAGCTCTCAGCTTTTATTCACATTCAGCTCAGCAGCACTGAGGCTAATGGGTCAGACCACAGAACAGCGAGGTTTTGCTTTTCAAACCTGTCAGGAGCCTGCAGGTTGGAAACCTGCAAAAAGTTACTGGTCATGTCAGTAACAGAGAGATGGACAGGTGAGGAGAACTCCATAAACAGGGGAGAGAGGAAGATGGTAATTACTTCTGGGGGAAAATCTCCTTCAAGCAGACATTTATCTTTGTACATGATGTCTGTTCACGATCTATATCTTCAAAGGACTTTGGATAGTTGGCATCCCACCTTACTGAAAGCAGGCCCTCTGCATGTGGAGAAACTTCACCTATTTGAGAGGAAGCTTTGTCTTCAGAAAAAACATTTCATCCAAAGTTTTGACTTGAAAATTTCCATCCCAAATATGATACTAAATGTTTTGCCGACCAATGAAAAAATTACGGAAAACAAAAAAAAGATGAAAAAGGGGGAAAAGAGAAAAGACTGTTAAGAAAACTTGAAGGATGGGAAGCCAGAAAGAGAAATGAGAACTAAAACAAAATGAGTATTGCTTGTTTTAATCAAGTTTTCAGATTATGTTTAAAAATGGAGGAATAAGCATTCCATTGTGGAAATACTTGCCTGTATTTAAACAGCTGTAGTTTTTTTCCTTCTTGCATGGGCCTTTCTGTTTAAGTAGCTCTTGCAAAATAATTATAGCACAGCCTTCTTCCAAGATAGCAAATAATCCTGTTAAGTGTTTCATATCCATGTGTTTTATGCAAAAATAATGTGCTTTGCCTTCCGTTAAATTTCTCAAAAGACCCAAATCCAAACTGAAAAACAGCCTCTTCTATCACCCCTTTCTGCAGGCAGTAGGCTCTTCTACAACCCCAGGAGAAGGCAGACAGGCAGCACAGCACTGGGTGTTCATGGGTCCTCCCCAAGCACTGGATGTAGCAGCCTGCACAGCTATTTTGTCCAAGGCTGCTTTCAGGGACACAGCCTGGGACTCTCCAGTCCCTTTGTATCCTGTTGTACAGCCTACCATTAACAAGCAGATCAACTTCAGCCCCTGTGCTCAGGCACTTCCGGGCACAGTTTCTGGTTTCTCAATCAGCTTGTGTTGCTTTTCCAGGCAGAGAAGAAAATGGAGCCCAGTAATACTCAAATAACATTACGTTGATGTTCCAAGTATGCAGAGTCTGGAAGAGAAGAAGGAAATTTTTATCGTCTACAACCTGACGTTGGTGACATTGGAATTTCACTTGTAACTATCTGGTGGATGCACTGGTGATAGTCACCGAGAGATGAGCACATGATAGATGCTGTGGGTAGACATGGCTGCTCCAGCATCTGGGGCAGCAAGACCAAGACACCAGTGTGGGATCATGACTGCATCTTAGCTTCCTCCATAGGAACAAGGGTCTGGAAGGACATCTGTGATACCATGAAACTAGTCAATGGGGTATAACATTTCATTCTGGATTTGCACTTAATTCAGTGAGAAAGGTCTACAGACCAAAGACTGTATTTTAAAAATAAAACAGAATATCCGAGTAACACTTAGGGGCCTCAAATGCCAAATGCTTTCCTGACTATTTGCTTGACATCACCAAGTATTAAGTGAATAGATACTTCCCTAAAGATTTAGTTTTTGAAATTGCTTTATCGTTGTATAAGGAATATGCCATTAGTGTCTAAGAAAAAAGACTGTCCTTATGTCTAAACAGCCTGTATAACCTTCACGTTTCTCTGCCCCGGGCTATTTGTTGGCATCAACCATGTGCCTGTGCCTGGACCTCTTTTCAGGAATCACAGGGGGAAACTTCCATAAAAAGGAGAAAAATAATTCAAATTCCTAGCAAGTTAGAATTTAGGCTGACACATTCTTCACCTATGGCTAAGCATGGTGTCCTTCCATCTAAAATTAGTACTCTCAGACACCATCTTCCTAGATACAGGTTATCAGAGAAACAAACATAAGATGGAGAAGATCATCCTATGGGAAAGGATGGTGTCAAGAGATCCTTCAACAACTGCGTTTAGGGCTATCTCAAAGACAACAAAAGTAGGCTTGCAATATCTCACTTTATTTAAGACCCTGAGCCACCTGGAAAAATTTATATCTGTTGTGGTATCATCTGGCTGCAATTGACCTGAGTCTGAATTCAAACCTTTAGGCTTAGTCACCTCCTGAGGCTGCAATTTGCCTCTTCTCCTGAGGCAGGTAAAGTTTAGTTAGGATCAGGAAATACCAGGATAGGTGATTCAGGCTACTGTCTCTGCTAGGTAACTGCTGTCATCACAGGCTGCTAGTATTTTTACTTGCTTAACTAAAGCAAGGTATGGATTAACCATTTCAATACAGGAGAAGGGTATCAGCAGGAGTTAGAAAGCTGGGCTTTGTAGGGGCTGCTCTGGAATTTAGTGCTCACAGTGCCTTCTTTTAACGACATAATTTTAGATCTAGGCCGTGTAAGCAATACCAGCTAAGGCAAAGCAGTGGGGATGATATCACAATGCTTCTGCGTGTCATTGCAGATTACTGCTGATGGTCTAAATCTAGCTGGATCTAAATCTAGGTATATCTGCTCAGAGGTATGGGGGTGGACACTGGCAGGGGACTCCAGGAAATGAGGATTACTCGCTTGAGCTGTACTAGAGACTTAATTCAGACTTCAGTAACTGTGCATAGTATTACAACTGGTTTGGAAGTCTTTGGAAGTGAATGTTTTACCTCATTTTATAGAAAATCAATGGGTTAACTTAATGATAGCATTGGGACTAATACTTGTTCTGACAAGCAGCAAGAATAACTTTTTTGAAGAGAAAAGTTTCCAAGACTACATGTGTGCTTTGCTTAGAGGTACGTGCTAGGGTATAGATTATGTGAGGAACTGATTTGCTAATCTGGATTAAGGTCAACTGTCCAAAGAGAAAATATTAAATCAAATCAATATGAAAAGAAATGAATCAAACTATAAAAGCCAAAGTTTACTATGAGATTAGGTTTCAAACTACCAAGGACTGATCTGTTGTTTTGGCAGTCAAAATCTGGTTTAGCAGCTGAAGACGTCCCACATGCTAAATTTACATTTTGTGTGTCTTTGGCTTCAGAGCAAATAACACTGCTAGACCCATATACTAAATGGCAGATAGAACGGCTGAGAGTGGTTTGGGGCTGACCACTGGGACTAGGGATCAGTCCAGGACCAAGGTTCAGAAGAACATGCAAACTTGGGTTGATGGGGTTACTGGAACAGATCCAGAGACTATCCTGGTTGAACTTGCTGGTTGGATGGAGCACAGAGCCACTTTGGGTGGAGGGATGGAACTGATGAGGTTGGGGGTGTGCTGCATGCTCACTTATACTTGGAATAGATCTCCACTTCCTGCAAAACCAAAGAGCATCACTGACAGAGAATGAAAAAGCTTGACCTTAATGGACACTGGTGATTGCCATTCACTTGTTTATACTTAATAAGGGAAAACTGAAAACGGTCAGATGAAAATTGCATGTAACTAAGTTGGGAGTGGGCTAGAGTTTCGGTGTGCTTTACCAATCTAGGCAGGAAATAAATCAGCCTAGGAATTTTAGATTTTTTTACCCCTTGTTCCCTACCCGTAAGTGTTAGTGAAGTTATTATTAAAAGCTGGCAACAGAGAGACTACTGGTGTCACTGTGTTTATTTCATGTTAAATATTTTCCCAGTAGAACTGGGAGGGATAGAAAGCAATTCAAGACACTTAAAATAATAAGCTATTTCCTCTCCCTAAAGCACTTAAAATAATTGTCTTGGGGAGGGTGAAGAGTCTTTCCTGGCAATAATTTAATGTGTTCTTATCATATTATTCCTTTCAGCGATATCAAGGTTGTCTGTAACAAATGACTCTTCTACAGCTGACAGCTTTGATAACACTATTTGCTTCCCATAATAAATAAGATCAGCCTTCAGTGCCACTTTCATTGACATTTATCTAGTGACACTACAGGTTTTTTAATCAGTGCAAGGCCAAACACAGACCTGACTGTGTTTGTGACGGGTCCTGAGCTTGACTGTATAGCTGCTATTGTAGTGAACAAACATCTGCCCCCTTTGCCTAATAAGCAAAGACTAGCTGACATCAAGTAGTGTGCAAATGAAAAAGAGGGGAGAGGTTGCATGAGCAACACCTTTACGATGTCAAAAGTGAATCTTTCAACAGCAAGATAAAAAGTAGGACAGCAATCATGATGTGCTTTGCCTGTACTTGCTGACCTCCCATGCTTTTCCACTGTCTGCCTGGGGACAATGAGAAGCTCTGCGCTTCGAATAATGAGTGTGGTATCTTGATAGGAGAACTCAGAAGATTCATGCCAGGTCTGGATTTGAGTTACTGTCATTTCCCTTGGAGACACTATTTGCAAAAATCAGAACTGGTTGAAAAGCTGTTAATAAGCTACAAACAAGAAAACTGCTGTTCAGAAGATGGAACCCGTCTGCTATTGTCTTGAAGAAACAGATTTTGAATAAGGTTTGTCTTAGCAGCAAGCCAATACACTGTTCATAGCAGTTAATACACAGTATGAAATCTGCAAACCCAAGCAATTATTTTAGCTTACATACTGAAAGAAATCTACTTCAAGGCCAGGTTGGATGGGGCTTTGAGCAACCTGTTCTAGTGGAAAGCACCCCTGCCCATGCTGGGGGATTGTACTCACAGGTTCTTTCAGGTCACTTTCAATCCTAACCATTCTAGGAGTCTCTGAACTCATGAAGTAAACTTATAAAAGACTAGGCTCCAGAGGAATTAACAAATAGAAGAATACAATATTTTGTCCCAAAAATAAAACTGCTTCATTCACTTACGATTTTAATGTAAAAGTTAAGGTTCATTGTACTTGAATTAAAAAAAAACTTTTATTCAATAGAAATTTTTTGAGAAAAGTAAGTACACCTTTAGAAGCTGTACAAATTGACTGGTGGTGTCAAAAGCCTTTTTACCCTTTTGAATCTTCCTTCCACCACCTATCCCTCCACCCTCCCACTGTGGATGGACACAGGAACACTTTAGTTGGAAACTGGACCCATAAATCAGTTTCTTGCTGATGTCCGAGAAAATAGAAATTCTTCTTAGTAAAGTTAAACATTGAACAGAATAGACTGTCAAAATTTTCAGCTATTATCTGGGAGCCATGGCCTCTCAAGAGCAATCAAATGTTCTGAGGATAGATCAACACATCCAGAGATCTACTGAGCTGCATTGCATGGAGGTTCTCCTCCAGAGGAAGAGTTAAGTGATGGAAGGAAGTAGCGTGCAGCAGTTTCCTGGGGTAGTGAAGATCAGCAGTTTCCTGGGGTAGTGGGGAGAACTGCAAAGAAGCAAGGGGACAATACCTAAATTATGGAGTGCACAAGTTTTTTACATGGAACTTTGTGTGATGGTAAGCAACCCTGAAAGAATTTAAACAGGCTTAATGGGTGTCTGTGTCAAGCTATGTTACTGTGCCTTCACTGTGCTAGCAGTTTTAGTGCATGGGCCTAAATAGTCTGTTCCTATACAAAGAATTGAAAAGCACCCTCTCTAGAGACTGAGTTTATGGATCCGGAGAATAATACGTCTTGGCTCCTGTTGAAACCGTGTTGAGTTCTGGTGATATAATTCTGCCCTTTGTGATTCTTTTTCTTTGAGTTATTTTTGCCTTGAATATGTGACCAGCTTCTACTGTTAGGAATACAGCTAAACTGATTTTTTTTGTATTGAAGTCTAGAAAAAAGCAGGATGCTGATGATAAATATATACTTAAGAACAGTCCTATCTTCAACTCCTTAATGTGACAAATGTGTAGAATACCTTACATCTATGCTGCTGGAACAACAAAAATAGGGATGAGTGGTTTGTTCCCTTACATTTTGCTGAAAATGAAAATAGGCACCTTCACATTACTCAGTTTCATGTAATAGAAAAATTTCAGGATCCTGAATGTCTTCACAGCTCCAGAGATTAGTAATACATTACAACTGGCTTACAAAGCCAGAAAGTTTAAACTGGCCATCCAGGCTGAACAAAAAGAAATTTGAATGGCTTTCCAAGTCATGTGTTCTTTATGAATCAATCTAATAAGGAGAATCCTACACTACTCTTTGTTTATTGGTTAGAATTGCAAAATTGTATGTGCTATTATTGCAGCTGTCCTTTACATTAATTCTGTTACTTCAGAGGCTTTCCTCTTTTAATTTCTATTATTTAATTTTATTTAATTGCTGCTATTTTACAAACCAACAGACTTAATTTCATTTCAATATAATATGAAAAGATGCTTCCACTGTAAATGTTCACGGGGAAGGCAGGGTGTGGTATCTATAGCTTACTCAGTAACCTGGACCTAACTGGCCTCTGCTTGAACCTAATGCTACTTAGATGCTTTGGCATTTCTCACACTTCTAGAATGGCTGTGTTCCCAGGAATAGCTACTGAGTATGTGAGTTCCTTTTAGCAATTCTCCAAGCCCTGAACAGAGTCACAATTTCTGCAGTCCAATTCTATGCCTAGCAGCAGTGATAGCCTTTTCTTAAAATACAGCCTTCCTTCACCTTAGTCCATCTTGGAAAAATATCTGAAAATTAATATGCAAACTTACAAAACTTACATGGGGTAAAAATGGCTAATTCTTAGGAAAATTAGTTGTTTTAACTTCTCAGCAACCTACTATATCCCAGAGGTCTAACTTCAGCCATTTAATCTTAGTTCTCTCTAGGGTTAAACCACAAATCCTGAAGCCACAAAATGGTTTTTATTTCTATAAATCTATTAGAAACTCTAAACTGTGAAACAATGAGAGCACCAGATGTCTGTCCATTTCCATTAACAAGACTGAAACCTGGAACAATATTGGCATCACTAAAGGAGGAAGCTAGATTCAAGGGGTATCTGTGGTGGTGCAGGGGAATCAGTTAAGGCACTGACATAATTTTGGCCTATTGAGCACAGTTCACATGCAGGAACTTGGGCAAGTGTATGCAGCCTGACATGTAGTAAAATAGTAGATTTTCATGGCAGCTACTGAAATAAGGGAAATTTTAAGGGTTTGGGGTTTTTTCTCTATTTAACAGAGATGTAGAAGAGATGTGGAAACTCAGAGAAACACTTTTTTACCATGAGGTGAAAATGGGGGAGATACTAGCAAAAAACACAACTAACAAACTACAAATCCTTTTTTTTGTTTTTTGTTTTTTGTTTGGATATATATAGTATTTTTTTCTTATAAAGTGTTGCTTCTCTTCTAGCATCCCTTGGTTTTCCAAGTAAAATATGTGTAATATACCCCAAAAATCTTGCAGATACAGCTGTTGTTGAAAATATTACATTACCTATGCTGAGCTGTGTTTCTCCATTCTGAACTCCTAAAGCCCTCAGTGTCTTCTATTCCCTCATGCAACATGCTCCTTCAGTGATCAGAAGGTCTTTCTTATATCCCCTTACAACCAAGTGCAGTGAAAAGGTACATGCACCTATTAATTCTGTCACTAACTGCCAGGACAGGCCCTGATGTTTGCTTTTGGCAAGTCCAAACGTGGAATCAGGTGCCAGAACCAAGAGCAGAAAACTACTCTCTTCTTCATTTTTACTGAGCCCTCCAAGCAAAACAAAACAAAACAAAACAAAAATAAGAAAGCACCACTCCAGTCACCCCTGCCTCCCCTCAAAAAAACCTAAACCAAATAAAACACAAACCAAAACCCTAGAAGTCAGGTGTAAATGAAGGAGACTGGAAAAGACTGAGTGGAAGGGAATCACGCAGACAGAAGAGGAGTGGAAAAAGTGTTATCAGATGAAAAGTAAAGGAGATTCTGAAGAATTCAGCTTGTAGAGAGTGAGCTAGAAAGGATCTAGGTTCAAGCAAAGAGAGATGGAAAATAAATGGCTTCTTGGTCTTACATGATGGTTCTTAATGGCTTGGAGCAATAATGGGGAATTTAACAGCTGACTGGACTGTAAGTGAAAAAGTCGAAAGAAAAAGAAATGAATTTTTAAAATTTTTTGGCAACCTATTCAGTGGAACCTATTCAGTGGAAGGTGTCCCCTCCCACGATAAGAGGAGTGAACTAGGTGTTCTTTAAGGTCTTTTCCAAACCAAACCATTCTATGAGTCTGACATTATTGGACTTTGACTGGCACTTCACTGACAGAATGAAAATTAGACATTTATTAGTAAACTCAGGACTAAGAGTAAGAAAAGTAAGACTGAAACAACAAAGCTTAAAAGAGGGCAGGAACTGAAAGACATGGGTGAGAGAAATTATGTTGACTCAGAAGGGTTTCTGAGACCACCCTCCTGCAGTGTCAGCCAATTCACTTGTTCCTTTTCTTTACAAGTTGTTGAGGAAATTTTAGAGAAACATGCTTATTTTACTGTTTGAGTTTATGTTGCCAGAAGGACTGTAAATTATACTCATAAAAACTAAACAAAAACTGTTGCTGCAACAAACAATATTTTTGGTACTTGGGTGGCATACTTTTGATGCTTTCATGAGGATACATGAGGATTATGTGAAGAAAGACCCTGGTGTTACGAGTCACAAAGGTGGTTGTGCTTCCAGTAGCAAGGAAAATCCTTCCCTGTGAACAGACGTAAACAGATTATATTTTGGAAGCAAAGTTCCAGAAACTGAAGTAGTGATAACCTCTGACAATAACAAAATACTTCATAATTCTACATCCAGATAAGCAAAAATAAGGGTTGAAAAGTTTCTAACTGAGAGACCAAGTTGGATTCCCTCTACAGATAAGAACATGATACATAAAAGCCTGAAGCAATTTTTCTGAGAGCCTCAGAATACTTGGAAAGAGAACTAAGGTCTTCTCAACACTAACTCAGTATTGACTGTGTTATGCTGATGCACCCTGCTTTTTCCCCTGAGGTTTCTTCCTCTCTCCAGGACAAGAAATTATCCTTACATAATATTTCTACATATATGTCACAGACTAAAAATCGTCCCCACAAATTTTCTCTAACTAATGTGTAAAATATCTTTCACCTGATCTTTCCACTATGGATGCTATTTTCTCATTCAGGCTGAGACTTCTAACAGAATAAAACTACCAGTGCTTATGTGTAGTGTAACTCTGTCAGCAGTAAACATGAAATTGGCTCCAGAAAAGTAGTGACATCTGGAAGTAACATCTCAACAAAATAATGTTCAATTTCATAGCAAAACCCATCCCCATATTCAAGCTTTATATTATGATGTATCTGTGATATATGAAGGGCAGACAGTCAAAAGATTTAGAAATATGACTAGGAAACTCTCACATTTCCTCCTGTAATGTGTCATAACTGCAAAGGATGAGAATGATTCACAGTATGTTGTTATTCTTCTCCTTCCTTATGTGTCAGATCTGACTGATTCGAGAAGTTTAATTTGGTTTTTTTAACAGAAATGTCATGTAGCCCAATGCTTGGGCCTGGTGTGAGGGTTTTGGTCCAAAAACACTGGATGGTTGAAATTTTTTTGTCCAAAGAAGAAAACCTTCTAAATTTAGATTGTTGCATTGACTAGCATTCTCTTGTTCACTTTATCTATAAAACTGACACACATTATTAATTTCACAACAGATAAAGGACTCTATTCTCTTGGTGCATTGGTAGCACAGCTCAATGAAACAGTTTTTCAATCAGTGGCTCAAAATCCTTGGGAGATCTGTGGCCAGTTTCTTAGGCTTCCTTTACCAGCTGGTCTGTATAAACTACTGTCAGTAGATTTCAAACTATTGCGTAGTGATGGATCTTTCTGGCAGGAAAATATGATGAAGTTCACAACTGGGAAAAAAGATTAAACCACTGGACTTGGAAGTTGTTGAGGTGGCTGCATGCTCTTGGGTGTTGCACAGAATTCTACACACAGTCTCCAGTGCTGCTTACAGCCTTATAAAAATCAGTACCACTCTGAGATGAATGCCTACCACAGCCTTTAAGAACCTTACACTAAGGACCCTAATTTGACCCATAGGTGCAGTACATTGTTCCATGTATTTTTAAAGTCTGGATTGTATAAATTGTATTTACAATCTCCTCTCACTGGCAGTAATGGCTAAGGAAATCATGTATGTACATGGGTAAGGCAACAGAGAAAGAATAATAATGCTTTAGATACAGTTCCATGTTCTCTGTGTGCAATGATTAATGCCTCTGGCATCAGCGCACAAGCACCAGTTGCTCTGAATGCATTGAAAAACTGAACACGTCTTCAGTTCTGATTCATCTGGGTTCTTGTTCAAGCCTGTGAAACAGCAAGTGCAGCAGTCTCATCTCCTCCCTTTAAACAAAGCCAAGAAAATAATAATCGGTGTTTCTGAATGTTGTTCCTGCATTCCTTTTTGTGCTCTCTTCTCCCACATCATGGAGAGGAGTTCCAGAATGGCTTTAATAGCATTTAGGTGTCATTTGAGACAGTGTGTCAAAACTGATGGAAGTAAAATGCTCTGCTACTTTCTCACCACCATGCTCATATTCCACTGTTCACCAAATTTTGGACACAGGACAATGTATGGCAGTGGTATTCCTCCTGAGCCTGCTGGGGAGGTAACAGTCTGTCAGTGCAAGGTACCTTTGACAGCTATTTCAGACTTTCTTAGTTCTTTTTCTCAGAGCTGCAAACAGTCTTAAATTCGGGGAAAGCCTGCTTTGGGGTGAATTTCCTACACACTGCCCCAGGTGAAAGTTCTGACTTAGGTTGTTATGACCCAAACTTCTCCAATTCTATAAACATGCACCAGGCTTCATTTTGTTAGTGGATTTGAGGAATAGTCACCTTGATGATGGTTATTAATACCTCCTGTTAGTCCACCTGACTGTACTCATTTGCAGTGTTCCTTTAGTTCTAGAGTATCTTCCTTCCTCTTAAGGGAGCTACTTAAGAAGCTCAGCTTTAGTCTCCCCAAGCAGGAGTCGTGCAATGTGACACCAAAGCATGACTAGTGAACATCCCTCTCAAAATACCTCACCCTCTTCTGGGTGTTGGTTTGAATAAACAAATAATGATTGCTTCCTAGAAGCGTCTGACAAAGAATATTGGCACTGTGAGGTAACTGGTTGAAAGCAGGAAAGGCAGGACTCCTGTCTACCACACCCAATGTTGTCATGTACCTGGAACTCTCTTAATGCTCATGAGCCTTTGAAGATGAGTTGAAGGTCCCATTTCTCTAGCCCAAACTCCATGTGTAGGTTATTATGAGAAGTGTGTTACAACAAAATGAGAAATAACTCCCACAAAACTGTCTTCCAGGAAATTAATTTTTTTGAACCCTTAAATATTCAGTGTGATTTGATGTAACTCCTTGTTAAATATCAACCAAACTCATGGCTGTACTATTGGAATCTGCCTGACACTGTGAACAGATTAAGGAAATAGAAAACTTCTATAGGCCTATAGTACCTATAGATAAGGTACCTGCTGTCTGCCTTTCAACATATTCTACCAGCATTATTTTAAAAAAGGGGAGCTAGAAATGACAATATCTGAGCATTCAGCTCAGTATGGTGGAGCACTTTACCTTGGCCAGAAGCTGAGGTTTGTCTGATTACCCAAACAGTCAACTGAAAACCTTGTGTAGACTCTGGATTGAGCTAATATTTCCAGCATCATTGAGTCAAATTCATCTTGGATGAATTCTAGCTGAGAGAGGTGCCTACCACTACAGGTACCTACCTTTGCATCTGGGTTCAGGAAAATTCCAGCATTTCAGAATCCTATTACAATCTTTTTGGCCCTCCAAAACATCCTAAGGACTGTATTTAATATAAATTTTAAAGAAATGTATTTCTTTAATACATAAATATGTATTTTATTAGAAATAAAGAGATGATTATCAAAATCAATTATAGAAATATTCTGAGCTGCTCTGCCTCATCTCTTAAATGTAACACCGCTGTACATAAATTTGCATTTGTTTTGTTGTTTCTTTCCATTTTGAAGTCTAGCACTCCTCAATAAGCATCATCTTTTATGGAAAGCAAAAAGAAGGAACAGAGAACAAGTCTCTAAGCCTCTTCCTTCTCAAGCCGCCCAATGTTGTCCTGTTTCATGACTTTTGTCTCTAATTTCCCATGTGATTAGCTTCAGCAATCATTCAAGAGCTGAATCTGTGAAGAACTACATTAAAATAAAGATCTCACCTTACAGGCTTGAAAGTAGTTGCCTCACTAAACTACATGTGTGAAGTTCATAAAATCAAGTTGACAATGTGATCTTTAGAAATACAGGTGTGTTGCATGATGGCACTATAGGGTATTTTCACTTTCCTGGACAGACAGTACTGTGTTCCAGACCTCATATGTTTAAGGCATTAAAAAAAATAATAAATGGTAGAATAATTTCAGTTTACTTTCAAAATGTTTAACATAACATCCACTCTCCAATTTCTCATGTAAAATCATGGCTTAACCTAAGGCAAGTCCAAGGCCGTGCTCAGTAGAGTAACAGGAAGAAGCTTTTATTCCTTTGCTCTTACAACTTGTGGGAGATGCAGATGAGATTGTGTGACAATAGAGAGCCTACCCAACAAGAGGCTGAACAGTTTGGTCTCTGTTCTATACACACAAGCATTCTCACTTGGTTGGACTAAAATATCAAGACTTTTGGCTACAGAAAGAATTAAATAGCTGGTAGGAGTATTTAACAAGGCATTAAAGTCAGTGAATATATCTATCTGGACTTAAAACAAAAAAAAAGAAACAAACAAACTAGCTAGCAAACACTGATCTAAATGACCTTATTTAGAGATTCAAAAAGCTCTGAATCTCACACAAATAAGTGGACACCTCAGGGATGAAGAACATAGAGTAATTCAAGAGGACTACAGAGATCCTATTCACCACTATAGGGAGTAAATTTGTGTGGCCAAAGCTCAGCTGAAATCCAAGTAAAGCAGCCGTTTGCAGGACAACTAAAGGCCTTCTTTTTTAAATATGTTAACTGCAAAAGAAGTACCAGAGATAATATTGGTCCATTACTTGATTAGGTCAGTCACCTCAAAATCAGGATGCAGACAAAGCATTGCCTTTTTGCCTCTATCTTTAACATCAGTGAGTCCTAAGCTCTCTTTTGGAAGGCTGTGATTAGGGAAATGATAAACTCTCAGCTAACTCTGGGCTTGAGACTTGCTGCTCCAGCTGGATGCATATAAATTTATGTGGCCCAATGGGACCTATCCCAGTGTACTGAAAAACCTGCCTTATGCTCCTTGCAGAACCTCTCCCCATTATTTTTCCACAGTGTTTGGAGCCTGGAGAGGTCCCAGTCAACTGGGAGCATAGCAAATGTTCTCCCAATTTTCAAGAAATGTAGGAAGGAAGACTGGTAATTACAGGCCTGTAAGCCTCACTTTAGTGACTGGTAAAATTATGGATAAACTTATTCTGAGAGTAAGTGAAAGTACGTGAGACACAATACAGTCATTGGTCATAACCAGCACTAGCTTCATGAGGGGAAAGTCCTGCTTCATTGAATTAATTTCCTTTTATTACAAGGTCACTCATCTAGCTGTCCAAGGAAAGGCAGTAGATGTGGCTTCTTTGATTTTAACAAAGATTTTGATACTGTCTCTCACAGCATCTTTCTGGATGAAATGTCCAGCACACAGCTAATTCAAGTTCATTATATGTTGGGTGAGCAGTTGGCTGACTCAAAGAATTAGAGTAAATGGGGTCATATCAGGCTGGCAGCCAATGACCAGTGGGGTTCCCCAGGGCTCAATATTAGGCCAGTGCTCTTTGGTGTTTTTATAAATGATCTAGATGTGGGAATTAAATGTATACTAAGGAAGTGTTCCAGTTACATTAAAATAGGAGGAACTGTTAACTCCCTCAAGGGTAGAGAGAACTTACAGAGAGGTGTGGATAAACTAGAGAGGTAGCAATCACCAACTGCATGAAATTTAACAAGAGCAAATGCCAGATTCTCAACCTGGGACAGAGTAATCCTGGTTATATATAATTGGTGGATGAGAGACTGAAGAGAAGCACCAAAGAAAGATATCTGATGGTTTAGGTAGATGGCAAGTTGGATATGAGTCAACAATATGCCCTGGTGGCCAAAAGAGCCAGATGTGTCCTGGGATGCATCAAGCACAGCACCCAGGAAGGTGATGGTTCTGCTCCCCAGAGCACTGGTGCAGCCCATCTCAAGTCCTCTGTGCAGCTGTGGGTGCCTCGGTACAAAGATACCAAACTGTTAAGAGCGTGTCCAGAGCAGAGTGACCAAGGTGGTGAAAGACCTTGAGGATAAGGCACTCAAAAGCAACTGAGGTCAATTTGTTCACCTTGGAGAAGGGAAGGTTGAGGGTTGTCCTTATCAGAGACTACAGCTTCCTCACAGCAGGGAGTGGAGGAGGTTCTCACCTCCCTGGTGACCAGCAACAGGACACAAGGAAATGGAATGAAGACTCATCAGGGGAAATTCATACTGGATATTAGGAAAATGTTCTTTATCAAGGTGGTCCCTGGAACATGTTTCCCAGGGAACTGGTCACAGCACCAAGCCTGTCAGAGTCCAGTGAGTGTTTGGATGATGCTTTTAATCATCTGGTTTAGGTTTAGGTAGTCCTGCAAAGAGCAGGGCATTGGATTAGATGATCCTTATGGACTCCTTACAATTTAAGACACTTTATGATTCTAAAATGAAGACAGAGGATCTGTCCCACGAGATGAAAACGGAATTTACATACTCTCTGCTGGTTTTGTTTACTTAAAGAGAAACCTGTTTCCTTGAAATACATATTAGTTTAGCAAATCTGGTAACCCTGCAGCTTTAACAAGGTGACTGTAACATAGGCATATCTTTTAATCTTTGTAATTCAAACGTGTACCCATTGACTTGCTAGCTGCTATACTAATGCAAGGCCAGTGGGAGGTAAGAATCAGGCCACCAGATGGTAAAGTAGAAATTCATGAATGCATAGGCTACATTATACAGTTTACTTTCTGAATGTTGCTTATCCAGAAACAACTTATTTTCGTTCTTTTTAGATTATTTAGAGTAGGATTTTGGGAAATTTTTTATCACTAAAACACCTTCTTTTCAAACTAGCGTAAATTCTTTGTATTATTTCTTCTTAAATTTTCATTTTGAAATGCTTGATAATTCAGGTCATCTGAAATATTTAAAGAAAAAATAACATTTTAGAATTTTTCTTAAGTTTCTTCAAACAAAAAGACTGAATATAGACCTTTTTTAAAGGATGCTGCTTGTAGAACAAAGGACTTTCATAGATCAGTGTTGTAACAACAGTCATATAAATTTAAACTTTTACTTAACAAGGTGTTCATAGCTCACAGAGGAAGAATTTCAATGTGATCCCTACTAATTTACAGAATGGTATAAACCAATATTAACATGAGACTATATAGAAGCTACTCTGTAAATGTCAATATATTAAAAATAGAACTTCAGGAACTATTTGGCGGTGGTGGCATTAAGGAAGATTCTTATTTGGTGTGAGCAGCTGGTTTTGGCGTTCTTTTCTGAGAAGAATATTGGTAGCGTTTTTGTCATAAGAACTAAATGTTTATGACAAATATGAGATAAATAAATGTCTTTTCATATGTCTCACACACGGGATTTCCAGATGGTTATAGTGATAAAATAAAGATCCTGGTCTAAAATCAATGCACCTTTAAGATACCAGATACATCTGCAGATTTTCTGCTTGACTGTACTAAACCCTTGCAAAGGTCTCTGATAATAAATCTTAGATTTAAAGTACTGATTAAATTATTCCACAGAAAGCATCCAGTTTGCTGTAAAAACATTTTGTTTCCCCAAGGTCCCCACACCACACTTTGTGATTCTAGTTGTTATAGAGGACCTGACACCCAGAGTGGCCAGCCTCACTTTCCCAGCCCCCTTGACACGTGTCAGCTGTAGCTCCACAGACGCAGCTATTCATACTTTTGTGCCTAAAATGTTTTTCGGTGCCGTGGGACAAGGAGCGTCATGGGACACGGAGCAACAGGACATATCCAGCACTGCCGTCTGCACCGCCAACTTGTGCCTTGCTATCAGTTAGAGCAACTGACTTAGCTTGCAAGCTCTGCTTCTTAAAGAGAAGGGGTGGAAAAACAACAACCCAGAAATATCAAGGGGGATTGGGAGGAATGCACTTGCCTGCGCTAAAGTCTGTGTGATGAGTGGGAATACCAGTCACACTATACTTAAGCTCCTATCCCTGTTAGAAGGGCTGACTTTTTCGCTTTTCTTTTTTCACTTTATTTCCCTTTTTGTTTTCCTATTTCTTTTCCTAGTCAGTCCTTCCTTCCTTTCCTTCTTCCCCCTTCTCTTTTTTTTTTTTCTTTTTTTTTTTCCCTTTTCCCTCTATTTTTGCATCTCCTCCGCCCCTCCTCCCCCCCCTCTCCC